>JABTTQ020003344.1:0-600000 GCA_016081115.2 Rehmannia glutinosa | reverse complement strand
ACGAGTTCCCTATGTTTCTGTGGTTGAATATTCACGTGGTTGGAAATGGATGCAGGTGATTTAAAATCAGTTATCGTTCAAAAAATGGGTTTGAACCCTGAGACGCATAAACTCTTGTTCAGAGGTAAAGAGAAAGAAGACGACGAAAATCTCCAGACAGCTGGTGTAAAGGATAATTCTAAGGTGTTACTTATGGAGGATACAACATGCAGGCAGGAAAAGGCTGAAGAAGTTAGGGAAACCACTGTAATCTCACGAGGAGGTCCAGCTGTTGCTGAAATTAGGGAAGAGGTTGACAAGATCTCGGATCAGGTTGAGATTTTTTCAAAGTATAAGTTAAAAATCTTTTTTTTTTTTTTTGAACATGAAGAAATAAAGAAGCCATTGCAATGGCCGGAAATACTAGGCCTACTAAAGGCACAAAAACAGAGGGAAAATGGAAAGTTGTCATAAAATGGGTAACTCAATTTACTATTTGCACCTGTTTTTTTTAATATCATATTTTCTTTTTATATTCATTATTATTAAGAATTGTAATTATTATGAATTCGTTGATAGTATTAACCAATTCGAAATTCAGTTTGAAAATTCTTATATTTGATGTGGCTCTTTGTTAATGATAGGTTTCTGCATTGCAAGCTGTTGTGGATAGTGGAACTAAGGTCGACAATAAAGATATTATTTATTTGACTGAGATGCTTATGAGGCAGTTGCTCAAATTGGATGGCATTGAGGCCGAAGGAGAAGGGAAATTGCAGAGAAAGATGGAGGTTGGTATTCTGTGTTCCTAAGCATTGGCTTTGCTATATGGACTAAATTTATCACATGAATGGAAAAAAATTGCATGGTCGTTGCTAGTTGGAATGAAGATTAGGGTTTTCTACACTAACCTATATATATATATTTATATACGCATATTCTCTGTTTTTTCTTTTTAATTTTTTTGCTACTGGTTTCGAATAAAAAACTAAAAGAGATTAGATGGAAATGAATCATTGGGCCAACCAGAGATAAAAACCATGCAAACCACTTGGTTTCTGATACTTATTGCTTGCAAGCTCCAAAATCTTCAACTTTCCCGCATTGCGCTAACCCTTGCTCCCCACTTTAAATATAGTATATACATATATATACATTTGCATATTCTCCGTATTTTTTTTTTCAAATTTTTTGTTACTGGTGTAAAATAAAAAACAAAGGGAGATTATTAGATGGAAAATGAATCATGGGTTCCCTACCAGAGATAAAAACCATGCATACCACTTGTTTTCCGATATTTATCATATTTATTGCTTGCGAGCTCCAAAATTTTCAATTTTCCCATATTGCGCCAACCCCACTCTTCAATATGTATATATTTTCTTCAAAGTAAGTTCTCTTGCTGGATTGACCATAATTTGTATGCATTTCAGGTACGTCGGGTCCAGAGCCTTGTGGACACAATGGACATCATTAAGTCAAAAAACTCAAACCCCTTTATCAATGGTAACAACACTGCGTCTGTAACTACTCAGTGGGAGATGTTCGAGCCTGGATTTGGAAGTGTGAGTGCCACCTCCCCAATGCCTTCTCCTGCCCCTCCTACCCCTTTGCCATCTACCCCTACCTCTACCCCTACCCCTACCCCTACCCCTACCCCTGTGCCATCTTCTGTTCCTTCGCCTATGCCATCGTCTACAAAGGTAACTGAGGATTGGGAGCAATTCGACTAATCCATATATGAGTTGTATGAATCTATAGAATGCATTGGACATTTTGAACTACAATATTCAGTCTGGATACACCAGTTTCCCCATATTTTGCTGAAAGGTGTCATATCTGGAGAACTGGGATTAATTTTATTTATCGATCTCTATTAACCGTATGATCCAAAGCAAAGTTAGAATCTTTTTCTATTTACTTCTGGGGATTATACGATGTCCATGTAATTTAGTATTGGAGTGGAGCTTGGCGTGGAAACATGAAGTTGTTCGGGGATAATTTGGTTTTTTCTTATTATTTCATGTAAACCTCTGTGATGGGATAGAAATGCTGATGAAGACTTAGCTGTTTACTGTCATGGAATCTTTATTGTGTTTTTCTGTTGCTATACCTAACTATTAGTTACCTTTCAATTCTCTTATAGGGTACAGTATGAATATTCATCCAAGAAAGAAAGAAAAAATGAAGGAAAAATACCAAATTGTTAACTACACCTGGAAACAATAGAACATAATTTTATTTATCCATAATCACCACGAATTGGAGTGGTGTTCTATCTTTTTTTTTTCCTAATTGTTGAGCAAATTTAAAGTCGATTGCAATTGACTGAAATCCTGAAGATTTTGGTTGAAAGATGGAGACCTTTGGTAGATGATGGAGGCTGCATGAATTAGAATGCTTGCTGTTAACCCCCCGACTACGAAATTCCCTTGCTCGGCCTCCAACTCGAAAATATGGCATGCGTATTTCCAACCTTCCCAGTCCTTCACCACACACTTATATCGATCATCTTCCTACCAATTGTGACAAACAAGATAAATAAATCAGTAGGTCTCTTGTGAGACGGTGTGAGACCGTGATACTTTTAGTGCAAAAAATGATACTTTTAGTGTAAATTGTGATAATAAAGGTATGAAACCTGGAGGAACATCTCCAAGGGGGCATCAAATATAGCATCAACTTCATCTGCATTCAGGACAGGCTTGAAATCTCCCACATTGGATAATATGCCTATCACTGGCACCACTGTAAGTAAGTTCTGCATTTTCAGCCATATATATCACAGTCTCCTACCTCAAAACATTTTACAGAATGATTTTAACATTTGAATAATTAAATACCGATGAAATAAATGGCTCTAAATTGGCAACGACCCGGACAAGACCCGGGTCTAGTCCGATTTCCTCCATTGCTTCTCTCAGAGCTGTTGCAGAGTCATCGGCATCTCCTTCGTCCATCTTTCCACCGGGCAATGCTACATCTCCTACCACATACACAATATAACTAAATTAAGTCCATATGTAAAATTTAAGCTATAAAAATTAAATAAATTTATAGGGATAACTACAAAAACACCCTTGAGGTTTGGGTTAATTACAAAAAAACCCAGAGATATTTCAAAATTACAAAAAACCCTTCGGGTTTCATTTTGTCTTAAATTTAAGGAGGGTAACTGTAATATTTGAAATATTTTTGAAAATCACCGGAGAAAATGTAAGCAGGGGCGTAGCCAGCCGCACCAAATACCCCTAGCTCAATTTCCCCACCCCCTAGCCCAACTATTTTTTACCCTTAAGAAAAACATAAAAAAAAAAATTAAAAAAAAATTCCACTAAAAAACGGGATAAAAAAAAATTGAGGTGCGTGAGGGGACCGGGGTGGCCCCCCCTTAGATCCGCCCATGAATGCAAGACCGAATCAAACCTAAAGGGGTTTTTTGTAATTTTGAAACATCTCTGGTTTTTTTTGTAATTAACCCAAATCTCAGGGGTGTTTTGTAATTATTCCTAAATTTATATGTAAAGTTGAAGAAGAAATGAAGGTACCTGGATGAGATGACAGTTTCATGGATCTTCTTGTAAGAATAACCCGAAGTTCACCATTTGGTCCACTAAAAATGCATATTAAAACAGCAGCTCTGTTCTTTCTGGATGAAATAGGTGTGTTTTTGGCCATATAAGATGGGATAATAGGATTTGAACCTTCACCATTTCTATTATCAAGAATGTAAACCAGAATCTTTATAAGATCATGGATCATTTCTTGATACTCGCTTTGGGAATTATTCATTGTGAATTATAGTATTCTCTCTTTTTACTGCAGACTGGTGTTTATATTGTTGTGATAGCTTATAAAGGGTTATTTCCCTTTCAGAGCATAAAGTGGTGGTGAGATATTCTGCACTTAGAATAGGGGCGGTCGTGCGTATCGGGCCGGCACGATAACGGCCTGACACGGTAAACTCAAGCACGAATACGGCGCGATAACTTTATCCGGGCTAAAATTTAAACTCAAACATGACATGTTAAAAATACGATAAATAAAACTGTCAAGTTTAGTTTTTTATGCCCGTTAAGCCCATTAACAAATAAAACTTATGATTTTTTTATATTTGATACTTAAATTATATATTCTAATAAGTTATCAATAAAAATAGTCAAGTACAAATACTCAATTACTAATAAATTACCAATACAAATAATTAATTACCGATAATTAAAAAATTACCATGCTTATCGTGTTTATTGGACCAGTCCGATAACAACTCGATTTTTATAGAGCCTTATCGTGTCAGTCCGATAACAGCAGGAACCCAATATGCCAAAACCTATAATTTTTTGTTGTGTTTGTATCGTTAATCATATTGTGCTTCAAATTGCCACTCCTAAATGAGATGGGGACTGTGTGAATTGTTGTGGCAGTACAATTGAGAATATGGTGCAACTTGCATGGTATGTTCGATGAAGAACCTGATTCCCATGATTTATACACACTTGAACGTACTGCCAATATCGTAAATTATATAATTTACAAATAATATATGTTTCAGAAAATAGTTTATATGTTTGACATCATATTTTTATACGTAATATGAGATGTAACATTAAAATAAAACAGAGAATTTTCTAATGGCCTGAGACTATGACAGTTTATGGGCCTAAAGTTTTACAAGTTGTTCTGGCCATTTGAAACAATATATTTTTTTTTGTATTTCTTTGTTTTCTATTTAAGGTCTAAAAGATTAGGAATTTCCTGCATATTTTTTGTTGTAGTTATATATTTAATCTAAATCCATCACCGAGTTTCAAGGATATATCCAAAAATAATGTCCTATTTCTAAAAGTAATATTTAAAAAAAGGAAAAAGGAAAAATAATTTGTTAGTACTATATTAGCCTTATCTTTTAGGGTCCGTTTTTAATATTGTAAAAGGCCTTTAACATGTATTGGGATTTCTTATTCCACTTTCCTATTCCATTGCATCGAATGAATGTCACGTGTACAATGTCATAATTGTGCACGTGTCTTTCATCGAATATATGGAATAGAGAGTGGAACAGGAAATCTCGTCCCACGCCAATGTTTGTTAATTGAAGTGCACACATTAAACATTATGTCTTAACTCCTCATGAAATATTACAACCAAACTTAAATGTGAATCTCACTGCGGCTATGCCCATCTCACCTATACTTAGCCCCAATTGACACTTATGTCAAACCAATAATGGTACTAGTAATTATTAGATAAATTAAATTAAATTAAATACACAGGATATATAATCTAAACAAGAATTATTTTATGCATGAATTTAGTTATTGCTACTGTTCCCAGCATTAATAGGTACAGCCAAGCTAAGGACAAAAGTACAAAATTATAGAATAAGAAAGTCAAATTCATGCAACTAGTTTTGTCACTATTCTGCATTTATATTTATTTATTTTTCATTTTTTTAACTTAATGCAATAAAATCATCTTATAAGCCGTTAATATCTTATAAAATATTTTTAAAAGTTTCTAAGCTCACCAAATATGTAGGAATAACGAATTAAAAGAGATTAATGTTATTATTTGATTGTAGCTTCGCTAGAGTAATGGGTAAATCCGGTTTACAAGTGCAATTAACAGGTAATATATATGCATCTAATTTCTTACTCAATATTTTCATATTCTCCTCACTATTTGCTACAATGATATTTGGATTTAATTGTCAATGCATTTTACTAATATTAGTTGGTTATTTTCCATAAGTTAGTGAAGTGAAAAATTGCATAGAATGGCTTTATGTAAGATAAGAAAGTAAGAAAAAACCAAATGGCCCATTAGCTCAGTTGGTTAGAGCGTCGTGCTAATAACGCGAAGGTCGCAGGTTCGAAACCTGCATGGGCCAGAATTTTATCTTTTTTTTTTACTTTTGGTGTTTTTGACCCTGGAATTAGATTGGTTCTGTATTTGACCTACATATAATGTTTTTTCAATCTTAATACCCTCATTTTTTTAATTATATAGAGGATTTTGACGAAGACAATAGTATATATAGCTAGGGCGTCGCGCTTGATAATTCAAATATTGAATACAAATTAGCGAAACTGAAAAAGGCGTTTAATTTTTATTTTTATTTTTATTTTTGAGATGTTATGTTATGTATTTGAAATCTTTATAAAACTAAAGAAGGTAAAGTGTAGATGCTTGATCATTACAAAAAACCCTAGCTAAGACTTAATTATCTCTTTACTTAGAACTAGGTAAACAAAATAGTTCAGCCTTAATGCTTAGCTCCTTAATGCTTAGCTCATATACTCACAGTCAGTCCACAACACTGAGGATATTTTTTTAGCCATTGTTGACTAAAACCCGACGATCATAATTCATACATTCTTGTATTGTTTGGTGAGATGCTTGATAATTTTTCAAAATATTGATGTGGTACATCTCTCGATACTTTTAAATGAGTCTTAGGCTCGGTCGATAAATGAAAAGAGGGCAAAATGGACAACTGAACTCAAAAAATAATTAGAAAATATATTTTTGAAAAACATGGTTAAAAACAATTTTGCTATAGACAAAGGGCCAAAAATCCAATGGACTGTTTTTTATTTTTAATTCGATTTGGCTTAATTGGAAATATATATAAACAAACAATCTTACTAGCAGCAGTGTTGTTTTTGCTAGCTAGAGCCATAATGTGGGCACCTGTTGCCAAGTTAAACCTATAAGTGCACATTTTCCCATAAATAACGAGGATAAAGTAATTACCAACATACATATAGTTTTTTTCTCTTTCACAACTCAGTTTTCAGGCTTACGTCCGACTATACCTGAAAACAACAGTTTCAGGTCCCTTTATCGTTGCCACCAAGATTATAAACTGCGAATGCATTACCAAATTAATATATATGAAGGGGAATGAATGTTTACCAAATTCCAAGATATTTGATGTGGCCTTAGTTTAATTATCTTTTGTTACACATAAATCAATTGTTATACCAAACCAAAACTTGCAATAAAGACTCGTCATATCTATATATCCCAATAAAGCAGCCACAATATATCTTGCAAACAAGATGCAGAGAATTAAGAGTGAAATTAAAAACAAACATTTATACTATAGTAGTTATTACCTTATAATCTTCATTCAACTAAACAAATGCACATTCAGAAAACAAGTACCTCAAGATCTCACTTAGAATTTTTCACCTAATTCAATTCATAGAGTCAGATCCAGAGTACTCGCCCCTCTCGCATTTTCATCCGTACTACCAAAATCATCTTCTTTCATCATCTTCTTAATTCGCTTCGACGAAGACGACGGATTAGAGTACAATGACAACCCTAGGTTTTCATCTTCATCTTCATCTTCATCATCATCATCATGATCGTCGTCCATTTGCTCTTCGTCGTTTCTTGATTCTAATCCGATCGATAGATTCAAATCGAGTTCACACTCTGCGTCTATTTTCCTTTTCAACCCAGCCCGATTAATAGGGTTTTGTTTCGACTGAGCTAGACGGACTTTTTGCTTATGCACTGATCCTTCATTACTAAAAGAGGAAATATTTGGTGATCTATAGTAATGGCTCCCCAATATCCTCTCCGCGAGTGCATCATAAAACCCTGGACTTGTTTTGTTGATTGTGTTATGCCCTATAGTGGAAATATGTGTCCATTGTCCACGACCATTCCAAGTAGCATCTCCATACCTTGGGAAACTGAGGATATAAATTAAGATAACTTAAATTAATAACATTTTTTATTTAATGAACCCTAAAGAAGAATTGAAAATGTTTTTAATTTAGATTAACGGCTTATTTGCAATTTTGGCCCTGTAAGTATCCTTTGCAACAATTTTTTGATCCTATAAATCTGAAAGGGTTGCATATTTTGTCCTGTAATTATCCTCTGTATCAATTTTAGTCTCGTAGAATTTATATTGGTGCAGTTTTGATCCCATATGTTCTAATTTTGTGCATTTTTTTGTCCTGTATTTCAATATTTCACCTTTCTGGCCCAAAATTGCACAAAATTAAAATTTATAGGAGCATATATAATTGCACACAAATCGAAATTTACGAGGCTAAATTGCTATATGATACTTACAGGACCAAATATTCCATTTCTTTACAGGACTAAAATTGCTACACGGAATTGCGATTAAACCGAGATTAATTATGAGAAAAATAATATATACCCGAGATTAGAGTTTTGCCTTTGATTAAAGCTTGGAAGAAGAGGGAGTTGGCTGAGATTGTATATGTTCCGATCTACACCGTCCATGAAAAGCCTGTGATCTTTCAGCCCTGTATTACAGAGACGGATTATTATTTAATTAAAACCTTATTTACATCTAATTATAGGGTTAATTAAATTAAAGAAAATCAGCACAAAGAAGAGAATTAATTAATTACCTAATTGGTTTGATTCATCAATCTTCTTGCTCCTGTACATCTGTAAATTAAAACACAGCCAAAATTAAATCAAAAAATTGATTGATATATCATCAAATTAATTTCAGGGTTTTCATTTTAATTTCTATAAGCTATCACTAATTTAATTATACCTGCAAATGGCTCTTGACATGAGCAATATTTAGTCCCTTGATGTTCATCAATTGTAGCACTAATTTCGGCGTTGCTCCTACATCAAAAAAAAATGCCCAAAAATTAGATTCATTCAATTAATTACATCTCAAAGTAGTTGAAATCTGGGAATTGATTGTAGCTCAGTTGATTTGAGCATTTATAAACCAGACTATTGACCTGGAATTTTACTAAATACTCTAAATGAATCGAATCGAGCAAAATTAAATTAAATCTGGAAAATACTCACTCTCTTGTCCTCCAAGTCTTTCCACGGCGTTCACAAATCGAAGATGAAGATCAGGCGTCCATCGGAGCCTAGGCATCTTCGATCGAACATAAGGCCGAACCGACGGCTTTTTTTCGCTCTCTTCGACCGTGCTATTGCTAGAGCTTCCTCCATCTTTTACCGTACAGCTTTCGTTCTTATCTTCGCTCTCATCCTCGTCGTCGTTTTTCTCAGAAAGGCTTGTGATCTTAAAACAACATCCTTTTTCCTCACTTTCCATGATATTTTTAATTTTTTTTCTCCTAATACAATTAAAAGGAAAATGAAATGCACATATATATAGCTACTATTATATCCTATGATCAATTAATCTATACAAAGCTACAATACTTTGAGAACTAGGGCTTAATATCATGAAGGTTATAAGCTATCAAATCTCACTCAAACTAAGAGACACACATATTAAAGTGGTATGAAATTCTATTAACTACTATAATTCTACATAGAATAGATCAAGAATAAAACCCTAGAATGTGATGAGAAGAAGATGAAAAGAACCCATCTCTCTCTCCTCTCTCCATGTCTCTAAAACAATAATATTTATATATCTATATAAAATGACCATTAGGCATCTGATGATATAATATGCATGTATGTGTGTATATACAATTATGTATGCATCAATATTTGATGTTGACATGAAAGGGCTGAAATTAATTATAATATAGCACTCATGTGAAGCCAGTTCATGACTATTGTCCACCTATGAAAAAGCAAATTTCCACGGACTTAGGTTGTTTTTTTCTTTTTCCGGGGAAACAACCAGACTCCTCAGGAACTGCACCCATATAAACCGCGAGAAATGTACAATGGCTCACAAGTTCCTAATATCCTCAACTAATGCACACAAAGAGTCGTTACCCAAGTGATCGCTCCATGTTGGACTCCCCTCTATATATCCAGCCGCAGATTCCCAACGAATTTCAGCCTTCAATATTAATTGTTCCACCACCATCACTACAAGAAAACAATCAAATTCCAACGGAATAAAAAAACTGTTGGAATTTCAAAATTCCAATGAAAATTCCAATGTTGAAGCATACCGTTGGAAATTTCCAACAAAAGTCCAATGGTACTGTTGGAATATTTTTTCCATAGGAATTTCGTTGGAATTTTGTCATTCCAATGACCATTATATCAATACCAATGGTGCTTTTCCGTTGGAATTTAATGGAATCAATAATATCAATACCAAATACCAAAGGATTTTTTTTGTTGGAATTCTCTTGTTTTATTGTAGTGCATGTCCCGGAGGCTCAAACCCTTGACCTCTCCAAATAGAGGTCAAGAATTACCTCACCTTAACCACTAACTTTCATGTTTTTTTAATTATATTCATCGTGTAAAATACACAATTCTGCAGTTTTCAGACTCCCGAAATGTAGAAATTTGTGGACTAGTTCAACTTCAGACATATCTTATTCCAACTATTAATTTTAATAAAAAATGGCAAAACAGAAAATCGAAGTCCAAGTAAGTTCAAAGTAAAACTTTTGTAATAGTTGTCTCTTTGTTACTTGGAGAAGCAATTAGTCTTGGGACCGCCCAAGTTTTGTTTAGTAAACGGCGAGTTAGGAATTCCTCCATTTTTATAATATAATATATATGCCATCAATATCAAGAGATTCTAATATCAAACCACGGTTTATTGAAAAGTCTCCTCATTAATTTTGCCTGCTCAGCTTTCACATTTGTTGCCATTGAAAATTTCTACTTTTTTCCAATATAATAGCTCTTTCCCAATCTTATTCGAGTAAGTCTGATGTGAGATCGTCCCACGGATTTAAATTAATAAGACGGATCTAGCCAATTATACAAATCAAAACAAGTTAAATCCAAATTGAAACGAATTAAGCTAATATATGGGTCATTTTAGAATCCGTCATGAAATTAAATCAGCAGCCGTAAGATCATCTCATATGAGTTTTTGTCGTCCTGTTTTGATGCAAGTGCCTGATATTTTTTAATTTTAACCCTTCTGAGAGGTTTTAGTTCAAAATTTTACAACTATTGATACGTATGATTTTCTTTATAAATAAAAAACATTTTCCAACAAAGTTGAATTTATTTAATGAAAATATAAATTAAATATCCAACTACCAAGAATATCGCAAATGTTGACATGCTGATCAGAGATTAATAATATTAATCTCTGTTCTAAAAGACCCCGCCTAACTCAGATTAGACCCCGTCTAGGCGCTAGACCCTCCTTATCCGCCTACGTTATTTTTTCAATTAGATCCCGCTTAATCCCGTTCAAGTCCCGCCACCCCGCCCAGGCTCTGCCTAGGCGCTAGACCCTAGTCTACCGCCTAGCGATTTTTAGAACACTAATATACTAAAACATTTAAATTATAAAGAAAAATAAAAAAAATAATAAATAGGTAATTAATTACATAGCTAGGAAGGACAAAAATGCTGTTTGAGAGGATAAATGCATGCATGCCCGAATTATTGAAATGTGTTTTTCTCAAATCTCAAGTAATGACACATTGGTAATGATGCAATTCATATATAGAAGAAAGTGGATACTGAAAATATAATAAAATCAAGAAAAATAAAATAAAATTGCATGTTTGCAGCTGCCTTTACGTCGGGAATCACGGGGTTTGTTCTTAAGCTGGAATTGGGACCTACACTTTTGCTAAATCACTAATAAGATGATCATTCTCTCTTTTAATTAGAATAATATCATCTAATTTTGTTGGTGAAAATTAGTTAGTTTCTTAATTATGAGGGAATATATATTGATTTTAATTTCAGATGATTACAATTTGTTGGAATAATATGATTACAATTTGTTTGCATTAAATTTTTTAAAATGTTTGCATTAATTTTTGAAATGTTTGAGAAATACTAATAATTTTAGAATAATATACCACGCACGTTGATTATTTCACTTTACTATTTTCCACAATTCATTGTTGCATGGCTATGAAGCACTGATACAAATACGAGACATGGGTAAGGAAATACGACATATTTTGAAATTTTAAGGATGCGGGTACGACATATATATACATATAAAATTATATATTTTTATATTTTTGAAAAAACAGTTGTATTAAGTATAATTTAAAAAACAATGTTTGAAGTATAAAAAAACAAAATTTCATAAGTACTCAAATCTGAAATGTGATAACTCACATAGACGCATATATAAAAAAATATTGAAAAAATGAGCAATAAAATAAATTATATCTATTTCCATGTGTAGATATATCCATGGAGTATCCATGAAGTATCAGATAAAGTATCGTATCAGATAGGTATCTGGTACGAGTACGATATCCTTAGAGAAGTGTTCATACTTCCTAAATTGTTGGTTAAAAATAAAAAATTGAGTGGAACACTCGTCGATTGATGAGGCACATCCTCCGATAGCAATCAAGATCTCCTATTTGATTTAATATTTTATCTTTTATTCTTATATATGGATTGTGTAAATGTGACGTATACAAAAATAACATCATTATACATACATGACATGTACTAACACCATTAAAATAGAAGATGAAACACTACGATTTGGTCTACCATCGACTAAACCTTGTTTGTGATAGAGTCTAGAGTTTGATTATTGTGCCGACATATTGACTCATCGTAAAATTCCATTTCGACATTATTAATTCTTTACTTTTGGCTTTTTTTACCACTTATTTCATATTTATACAAATGTTTGGAATTGAATTAATTCATTTGACATGATGTACTTTAATTTATTTGATTTTAAGTTGAAATTCCACGAATCCTGCTCATTAGTGTCACAAATTAATATAGCACATGATTAAGTCCAAACATTTTATTCACTTATAAAATTAATTCAAAGTGAAATTTTTTTAAAAGAGAGAAGGAAAAATTAAATATACTTTTCATATTTAAATTTCAGAAGTTGGTGACCTACTATTCAGAAAATATGAGGAACATAGAGAAGTTACCCATCAAATTATATATCATGGGCATCTCATGAGCGATGCACCTAGCTAGTGACAGATAAAAGCCAGGGATAATATTGGTATATATAAATACTTTAGCAGAAAAAAACCTTTAATCACAATATTGAAATATTATCTTCCACGTGTACATATTTCTAACCGTGACTATTCTAGGAAACGAAAGTCCAGCAATTATTATAAAAAATTAAATATTTTTTTAATTCTTTTTTTTTTCTACTTAAAGAAATGGATATGGAGGATTTCTAGCACGGGACTCTTGAGTTTGGTGATATGATGATAACTTTTGGAAACCCTTTAATTTAAATTAAAAATAGATGGCCCTCAGCCTCATATTGCACGTAATTTTTAATTAGGGGTTTTTATAAAAAGGCCCACTCTATCTGTGTGATCTATATATAGGGACTCAAATTAAGATATTTGTGAGCATTTAATTGGTTGGCAAATTCATATATGGAGGTCGAAATAATAATCATTTATAGATGATCTGATGTGAATTAATTTGTTCCTATGTATTTAAAAGTTCCAAAAAAAATCATTTCATGTTGTTTTACAAGGAATTCCTAGGTCACAAATTAATATATATATATATATATATATTAATTTGTGACCCAAAGAATTGAATTGTGAACAAACATAATCTCTAAGATCCGCACGAGTGATAATATATATATGGTGGGAGATAATACATATTGTGCAACAGTTTTGACTCAAATTAAATTAAAGCAGCTCGATTGACAAAGTATGCGAGGTCTTATATTAATACTAAGTTAAATGAAAACTTATTGTTCACTCTAAGTCTCACTATATACACTATAATTGGCCAAGGAAATTGCCCAGAATGTTGAAATTTATGTACATTTTTAGCTATATAGTCTACTCTCCCTCACATGATAGGAACCCTAAAATTAACAATAGGAATTCAAGAACCAACAATGTACAATAATTAAATCAATGTTTGTCTATGAACCAAATTAACATGGAGGAGTACAAGTACTTTTGATTTATTTGGTGACGCAATATTATAATCTACATATAACTTATATATAAAACTAGACGCTTGGATTTACACATTGAAACGTTACTCCAAACCATTTAATTAACTAACATGTGATTAATATGAGTAGAGTTGTTAAACAGGTTGGATCAGCCTAACTCAAAAATGGTTCTTTAGGCCAGTGCAAAAACTCACGCTGGACCATACTGAAATTCCGATGCGGCCCATTAATCTATGAAAATACACATTAAAATTGGACCGAACAATTTTTTGGGACAAATACCCCTGGTAAATTACCCCGGTCTCTTTCGGGTCTCAAATATTGCAACCTGGTCCACCGGGCCGGCTGGGCCCGTACGTGTAGACACAGTCCTCTAAAGTAGATTTTAAAGTTCGGCTTGTTCGGTTGATGTAACAAAGTAATACAACTATAATGGATATCTATTCTACAAGATGCATATGCTTATTTAAGTTCATATTATTTTTTTAATTTGGAATTAATGGTCTTGATTTTTCATTTTATCTTATTTAAGTTCATAGTATTAATTATTAGCCTATTTATATATGTTTCCTCAGTATAATGCAGATTTTATCCCATGAATATACATATAATTCAATTAATTCGTTGGTCTTAATTAATTAATTGTAAACACTCACAGTCACAGGTAGACACAATTTTCACAGCCCTAAATTAAACTACTATACAAAACAATCCAATTTATTATGAGCAAGTCTCTTGTGAGACGGTCTCATGGATCTAAATCCGTGAGACGGACCTCCTAAGGGCTCCGTCTTGAGAACATGAACCATGAAAATAAATTTAAAAATAATAATGAACCATGAAAAAACAAAAATAAACCCTAAAAACATGAACCATGAAAAATAAACCCGAAAAACAAAAATAAACCCAAAAAATAAAAAATAAACCCTAAAAAAACTAAAAATCCTAAAAACTCAACTCAATTAAAAATAAACCCAAGAAACAAAATAAACCCTAAAAAAACAAATATAAACTCTAAGAAAAATAAAATCTGAAAAAAAAAACCTTTAAAACTTTGTATAAGAACTAATCTCATGATCTAAACAGTGAGGCCTCACGCAAAGATTTTTGCCATTTATTATTCAAGAAAAACGGACGCTTGTCAGAAACTAAAATAAAATAAAATTAACCACAAGTGTCCAAGCTGTGAAGTCAACCCTCCAACAGGACTCGTGTTTCTATTGATTTTAATTTTGGCATTAATTCTTACAAGGTTCCTTAGGAATATGTACTGTCTGCCTATTAATGCGGATCTAGCATCATTTGAGAATGAGCATGTCTGTCGTCTTATGATTTCCTCCATACATATTTTATTCATGATATGAATTAAAATATATATCACCCCTTTCCCCATTCCAAATTCCAACGGTAACAGTACATATATATCATCATGATGCATGTTAAATGCCATCATATATACATCATACATGTATGAACATGTACAACTCTTCATGCCCATGCATCATGTAATAATACAAATGAGATGGTGCATATATATATATATATAAACATACATGTTCAACGAGCTTCATAACTGCTCCAGCGTTTATTGGTAGGTATATATATTCCATCGTACGTCTATATGTATATTATTTTGAAATAACCAAAAAAAAAAAAAAAACGAGATAAAATGCCATGCAATTAAATTGAATTAATTTGGTCTTGTATGGAATATTTAGACTGATGTGCTTACTTTTTCCATCTACTATACGTCTTTAGGTCTTACTATTAATTATTCATCCTTAACATTCCAAATTATGATGGATGAATAGATAGATTTGCATTTTTACGCATTATTTTCTAGGGGTGTAAATGAGTCGAGCCGAAACATACCATTGTTCAAGCTTATTTGAATTTTTATCGAGCTTCAAAAATTGTGTTTGAGCTTGGTTTGATTATTAATTGAGTCGAGCTTGAACGAGCTTTAGTCGAGATGATTCGAATCGAGCTCGAGTAACTTGATAATTTACACATATTATGTTACTTTTTTAACTAATCGAGTCGAGCTCGAGCGAGCTTTATATTTTATCTTACGAAAAATAATATTGTTCGAGCTTGGTTCATTATGTTAACGAACCGAGCTCAAACGAGCTTTTAACGATCGATCTCGATTCGAGTATCGAGTAACTTTGTTCGATCCTAATTTTCATGATAATCAAAAATTTTAGTAGGGATAAAATTAAACGAATCAAATTAATACAACAATTACATCATTAAATTAATTTTAAGCGTGAAATTACATTATTTTAATTAAGCTTGATTTAATCAATTATATTAACTAAAATATATAGCTTGGTATATATATACTTGGTGAATGATGAAAGGTTGGTAGAATATATATTCCTTGAAATCCATTATTATATATTTTTGGAAAAACTTATTTAGTTGCTAATTTTGAAAAAATAAGAGAGTTTTGAAGAATTAAAGAACAATCAAGCAAAGTATTTGTATATATACACTAGCTCACACATCAATTAACTTATTAATTGGTTAAGGGTAAAAATGTACTTATCTTAATTATGTGTGCAAATATTTTCACTCTTCTACTTGGGACATAATTGTAGAGAGGTTGGTTTAATTTCTTCAATATTGTTTTTCCTTTATATAATCCTTTACATATATCTTTTTTGTTTGTTGTATTTAGGTAAGAATTGGAGGTTATATTTGTTTACAATATTTGATGCATTGATCTAACTCTGACTAGCTGTCAAAACTTGGCAATCCTATCTTCTGGAGATAATAAAACTGGTCGTCTTTGCCAAATTTATTTGTGCATGAGACAATTACTTGACCCCATACAAATCAAATTTTCTTTGTCTTTTTCACTGTGGTGGGCCGCATAATTTGCTGATTCTGTTCAGTGAATTTTATTGGTCTTTGAATTGAATTGTTTCTTCCCGATCGATCATCAAATTTCTCTCTATTTTACTCACTACATGACATGATGGTTAACGAGATCTTTGCATTTGTATATTTGTATCTAATTTAGCAAAAAGAGGTGTCAACTTTGACTAATTGTGTTGCTAATTTGTAATTATTCCTTATAAGATCTATTATCATTCAAATTTCGAACATTGAGAGTGTTAATCATGATGGTAATTAATTTTGTTGATAATGAGGTGTAGTTGTGTGTTCAAATTAATTGTTTTAATGAGTTAGGAGGAGTAGGAGGGGGAAGACAAATTTCGAAAAAATTGAAAAACTCGCATTCGAACTCTGATCAACAATATATGATTTGCAATGGGTGAGCCATGAGCAGCACCATACTTAAGCTACAAAACTCGTGGTTGTTAGGGGCAGAATCATAATTTGACATTGAGGGGACCTATAGTTTCTAAGATCAAATATTTATTTTATATCATGATAAAATTCAAAATATATTATGTACGTGTTTGTATCAAATACATGTCAAATTAAGCATCCCAAAAGTTTGGAGGAATCGCACACACGGATCACACACGAGACACTTGAGTTTCTTGGTTCCCTGCTTGATTTGATGGTTTGTCTGGACGAAAAAGAATAGTTGATAAGTGTCATTTTGTACATATTTGTGTTATTAATTCAATAGTTTTGAATTGTTTTGTTAGAAAAATCATAGTTTCTCAAGTATTTCTGTAGCATTTCATCGTGTGATGTGTTTAACATTATAGGTGGAGCAATTTGGAGCAATGTAAAGCCAATATTAATTGTAAAAAGGCAAGAAAATCACTCAACATGACTTGGGGTGTCAAGTAACATGGCCATGTTCAAAAAAGAAGGAAATAAATTGGATAAAAATTGGAAAAAGGGTCCAAAACGGCCAAACCGTGTCACCGAACACGGCCATGTTGAAGGGATCAAAAGAGGAGGAAAAATCGCACAAAACAAAGGCCCGAACACGGCCGTGTCGTCGCCTATTTTCAACAAATTTTGTGCGGCGACGGCTGGCCGTCTTTGCAACATGGCCGTGTCGGGGCCACTTTCGATTACTTTTTTCTTTGCGGAATTTGGGAAAACTCACCAACCAACCCATTTTGGCCACTTTTGTACACTTTTAACACCCTAGTTTGCTAAAACATGTCTCCATGTCCCCTCCCTCATCACTTGAATACAAGAATTCACCAACCAACAAGGAAAATGGGGGTGATTGTTTAATAAAAGAGAGTATTATCAATGTATTGGTTGCCTATAAAAGCCAAGGGTTGAAGTTGGGAGATGCATTCATTAGATACTCAGAAAATATTCATTGTATTCACTTCATTAAGTAGAATTGGGATCAAGAGGTCTTGGAGAAGAAAGCTTGGGGCAATATTGGAGAAGAAGACTTGGAACACCATCATCAATCAAGGAAGAAGTCCATTAAGATTTTGAGAAAGATAAGTACACCATGTCTACAATACTTAAATCTTCTTGTGTAATTTACTCTTTTTGTCAAAATCATGAGTAGCTAAAATCTTAGTGTTTGAGTGTAATGAACTCTAGAACGGATTTGTGATTGAGGTTTGTATGTTTTTAATAAAATTATCATGTCTTGTGTGATTCACTTATATCATGCTTATCTCATTTGAGTTAATATTTCCGGTATATTAATTTGATATCTCTTCTTCATCGGGTAATCGAAAGATTTATGGTGAAAAAAAATTATATAAGTGAAAAGAGTTGCATGCAATCCTAGATATAGGACGACATAAATCTTCTGGATTAGGGTCAAACCTAATATGGGAATTCATAAATCGTTATAATGCAATCTTGGGGTTTTAACTAGGAAGAGATTTCAGTTAATCAACTTGAGATTAGGAGTTTTTCGCCTTGAGAAAGGGATTAACTTAAATCGGGAATTTCTACGGTCCACATAACATGGGATTTTATTAAAAGAGGTTGGTTTTTGCTTAAGGGCTTATGGTTGAATTTTTAACTTGTCAAATCACAAAAACATTCTAGAGGGATTTACATTCAAACACACTTCTATCTCTTGATTTCTTATTCTACAAATTTTACTTCATTTTTACACTTTGATAATTTAGATTCTTTATTTTATCAAACAAAAACTCTGAAAATTGTTAGATTAAATAACAAAAAGACGGTAATTATTAGTACTTACAATCCTCGTGGGAATGACACTCGGTACTCAATAATCTATACTATAAAACGATAGGTGCACTTGCATACGGTTTTAAAGGTAGCTTTTGAGCCATCAATAGTGTCAAGCATCGGCACCTTCCTTTCTTGGCATCTCACATTATTTGGCAGGTGGAGAGGTATCTCTGGATTCTTGTTTCAGGTCGGCGTCACGAACCCATCGATTGGTGCGGATCTTCCGTCTTGTTGGCTTTTTGCAGGGGAGTGCTCCACCACAGGTTCCACGCAGGCCGAGGATTGTGATTTGGCGAGCCCCTCAGTCTCTTCAGATTAAGCTAAACACGGATGGTTCGTTTGATCGGGACACATTGATTGCTGGCGGAAGGGGATTGATTCGAGATCATTTGGGCGGACTTATGTTGGCTTTTCATTGTTCTCTCCCAGGCGGTGTCTAGCTTTCATGCCGAGCTTAGCGTTGGAGATGGGGCTGCGGCATGCCCGTCTTTTTCTCTTGATTTGGATCGAGTTGGGCGCGGCGGTGGTCACCACGATCACTTCCGTGGCTCGCTCTTGGCGGAGTTCAAGACACCCTGATTCGCATTCGAACATCTTTGAGGACCTTGATGTTCGATTTCCCACATACACAAAGAGGGGAATCGACCAGCAGATCACCTCGCAGAGTTGGGAGCTGTTGCCCTTGGCAGTCACTTTGTTGATGAGGGCACGGTTTCTCACCACCTCCTAACGCTCATTCGGATGGACCAGTTGGGATATCCGAGCTTCAGATTTTCATAGATTATCATTGGTTCTCCTTTTATTTTTAGATATCTCATTATGATAGTCTTTCTAGATATCGTAGTGATAAGTTATTTGTTCTTTGATTTTCTCCCGCCTTGACGGGCATGACATTGTATGACATTTTGATTATTTGATGAAAAAAAACCAAGAGTGTATAAAAGTATGGAAAAAAAAAATTAAGCATCCCAAAATACATATTGACAATCCAAATTTAAAAAGAAATTTGGGAGGCAAATAGAATTATACCCAAAATTTATATCTAAAAAGGAAAAAAAAATGTTGGGGGCCAAGGGCTCCCCTCCTATGTAGGTCCACCATTGGTCGTTGTGTGTTAAAAATTAATTATGATCATTTGCCTACATACTTGGGTAAAATATCATTAGGCTAGTCTGAGGTTGAGTGTTTTAACTATTCGATGCTATCCGATTTCAGAATTTATTATCTATTATTTTAACTTAAATATGCAATTTGGAAAAATCAAAATAATGATTTTTTTTTTTGTAGGGACTTTTTGTTTTGGAAAGAATAATGGAGAAGTTTCTTTATATTGTCTTTATAGCGCTTTTGGTTAGTTTGGGGACAATACGTACAAGTACATAGTGGCAAAAGAATATCATGCATTGAAAAAGAGATGCATGGCATATATATTATATATATTCACGTCGAAAGTATATATTGTCTCATTTTTCAAGAAATGTTGTTATGTGGTTCCCACTTAATGTTACATTTCACCTTACATTTTTTGATTATCCTAAATTACATTATTAATTTGGACCACCTTCTTTTTATCACTCCTGATAATCACAAAGAATCATATATAAACCAAAAATTCTCTCTGAAATTTCAGTTCTCTCGAAAATTTTATCAATAAATTAGTAGTAATTAACCGATTATTTTTCTTTTGCACTAATATTCTTTATCTTCATAATGACCCAATTATAATTATAAAGAGTTCTAATACAGATCAACTGGGCCAGTCCAATCAAGTTCAAATATGTTGCGGTCCTACCATAGACAATTATTCCAATTGATGTATAATATAAGCTTTAAGAACCCAAATTTCTCATTTTCACATTGACCCCTTAACCTCTAATATTTTATAATGTGATCAAAATCATGGGCTTGGATACAAGCTCAAATGGGCTTAAAAAATATTACTAATTGCATTTTAACGTCAAATTAGGTCTTGATCAAAAAGCTGCTGTGATTATGACCTCATTCAACATGCTTATTTAGTCAACATGATGTAGACCTACACACTAATATTCCGGCTCAAATTATGTTTTTCTCCCCTAATATAAGTTCTAAGTGTGCTAGTTTTAGTCAAAATTAATTAATTGTGATTAATGAATTATTATATAATAAATAATTGAATAACATCTTTTGTCAAAAAAAAATTGTATAACAAAGAAGTTAATGTGGAGTTATATAATTGTTTAATGGATTTTGAAATCAAAACCTAGCAATTGCAGAATTTAATTAGCTTTCACCATTTTGAATCACCGGATTATTCATTATTACAAAGGTTAAGAAGAAAAAAATCTAGAGAGGATGAAGTTGTCCACGCCACCAGATTGGCGGATGAGATCTTCTATTTCAAAATGATATTTCATCTTTTATTCCATTGTATAGATAATTATCACGTGTATAAATGTTACCATATTTGTTTAGAAGCATAAATTGTGGGATTTGAATATGGTAATATTTCTATACGTGCAATCATCTGTGCGATGGAATAGGAGATGAAACACCATTCTAGAATAGAAGATTTCATACCATAAACTGGGTCGTGATATTTCTAATATCGATGTAACATGTCAAAATCGGTGTATAAAATACGAAATACTCATCGATGAGTCATTCAAGAATTCTATTTAATAACAAATAAAGCATTTGTCAACTTATTCATACTCCATGTATATTTTCCATCAAAATAGCATTATATGAAGCTTATTGCTACATCATAGATATATGCTTAGTCTTTATTAATAGTTATTAAAAGAACCAGCTTGAAGAAAAAGTCAGAATCACTAAATAAAAGGAATTGTGACTCTAATGTAAGATTGGTCAACGAGAAAGTTGAAGCATTAAGTTTTACTAATATGCTACATTAATGGAGAAACCAATGTTGATCATGTCAATCTAGCACAGCTTATTTTGACTTCATAATTAATAAAAGGAATTATATATGGCTCTAAATTCCACATATTAATTGGATGTTTGTTACGAGGGAACAAGGACTTCGAAAAAAAACTCTATTCCTTTTATTTGATTTCATTTTTTTTTTCATGGCAAAAATTTGTTTGAGATGGTCTTTGGATAGGGGATCCTCTTCTATGAAACAATCTTATGAATGGATTTAAAGGTGCAAGATCCTTTATGCATCATAGATCAACTCTACTTATATTGAAAATCAATACTTTAGGATCAAAGTAAAAGGTTCTATTCTACTAGTATTATAAAAAAAAAAAAAAAAAACAAAGTAAAGGTGCCCAGATAGGGTTCACCATATACAATTTAGGGCAACTCCAATGATAAGGTTTTTGGAAGGTTTTTCATGAAAAAACGTGTCAACAAAAAACCTTACCATTGTGAGAGAGAATTTGGGGTTTGTAGGGAATACATAGTTTGCAGGTATGATCCGGTTCATGGAGGAGAAAATGGGGTAAAAATGTGTTGGTGTGGATGTGTGAAGAAAGATGCTGAAATTTATATTTGTTAATTGTTTAATTATTTTGTGAATTAGGTGGTGGGACCATTAAAAAGTGGTAAATAAATTTAATTATTGCGGAGAAAAAATTGTAAAATGATGGGATTTTTAGTTTTGATATGACAGATGACACGACACACAATAAACTGTGAAAAAACTTTTGAGGGTTTTTTCCATGATGGCCTTATTAAGCCCAATCCATTGCCTTCAATTTAAAGGAGCCCAAACTCAGTCCACCAGAATATAAGTACATCAATTCTCGGGACTGGCCCAACCAACCAGGACGGCTTCACACACTTACTGCAAGCGCGAGATTTTTGAAAAACAGTAATAAGCAACCCTCTCAAACCCCTTTCTCCCGCTTCTTCTTCATACGAAATCCCCATGTCTCTTTCTCTCCACACATTTTTGTTCTTCGGACACCAATTTTTTGCGTCCAGAAATCGGTATCTATTTATGTGTAATATATCAGTATATGCAGAGGAAAGAATTGATAGATGCGAGGAGAAGGGACAAAAACCCTAGCTTCTTCAGCTGAGATCGAAGCTATTTACGATTTTCTCTTTGATTGAGGTGATTTATTTTCTATATTTGGTGTTTATTAACCTTAGATCTAATAGAATTTAAGTTAGTTTCGTTAAATGTTGTTCAGTTATACATGCATTTAGTTTCTGGAGTTAATTATATCTATTTTTTTTTTTTTGCTGTTGTGATTGATGTAGTGTCGATGATGATTCGAGTTGTTTAGTGCAATCTATCTTATAGATTTGCTTATCAGTGCTTTAGAATTGAAAGTCAAAGGTTTAAGCTCCACTCATGCTTAAGAGTAGCAAATTATTTCAGTTATGATATCCTTATGATTAAGAAGAAATGATTTTGCTATGAGAAGCACAATTTGGTCCCTCTGTGTGATATTTATATATTTTTACTTGATTCATGAATGCAGTTTGAATAAAACCATTGAATAGTTTGGAGCTTGATTAATAGAAGTATGGGGTCTCTGAGTAATCAATTTGTTGGGATAACTTTGTCGTGATGGCCCTGACATACATTTTTATTTTTTTCATCAAATTTTTGTTTTGAGAACTTACGTGATTTCTCTCTCTCTATATATATAGTGCACCTTCGAATTATTTTCTTTCTTCTATAACTTTGTATAGTGTTTTTGTATCCTTAGTGCTTCTTGTGTAGGAAAAATGGCATTGGAGATTGCCCTGTATTTATTGTCTGCTCAATCACCAGATAAAAGTTCGAAAGGAGGCAGAGACTACACTCAGTTCTGGGACCAAAACCTACCAGGATTTCTGCTGTCATTATCTGTTGAGCTCTCAAATGATGGCATGTTTTTTTTTCCTTTGTTTTGGCAAAGTCAGAATTGTCAGGTTTCCACAAAGATGTGGATTGAGGTCTTGTATGCTTGAGTCTTGTGTAATGCAGATGCAGACTGAAATGATGAAATTCTTTTCATTAATCTGCTAATTATGACGAGTTTTGCTACTTGTGTATGCATTAGGGGCCACCATGTTTAAGTGGCCTGATATTGCTGAGTTATTATTCTCCATGAAAAGGTATTGTTTACATTTATGATTTTATTTTTGGCGGAATAACGAAATCTAGCTTTTAGATTACTATTTTGTGTCCCTCACTTTTAGCCTTTCACTTTCTTCAGCCAGAATAATTATTCACATGTTGCATTGTGCTACTTCTCAATGTGGCAATTTAAGAAAGAAAGACCAAATATGGTACTGCTACGAGGAAAACTGATGCATCACTTTGCATACTTGAGAAAAAGATTTCAACTCCTTTCTCAACTCTCACCAGACTTGCACAGATTTTTTTTAACAGCTTGAAGAGGCATTATATAGTTAAACACTTTGGCTTGACCTCCTCGTTTTGTTAAATAACTATCCTACCTAGTAATTTCATAATTCATATAAATATTTATAATCAAAATTATATAGAAACAAATTGTATATCTAAAGCCAAATTCTTATAAATAGTTGTCCACGGTTGCTTGCTGAATGCTATGTTCATTTACAGCCCTAATTGTTATCCTTGAAACAGTTGACTATATTGGAATG
The DNA here is from genome assembly GCA_016081115.2 of Rehmannia glutinosa. NCBI lineage: Eukaryota > Viridiplantae > Streptophyta > Magnoliopsida > Lamiales > Orobanchaceae > Rehmannia > Rehmannia glutinosa. Next base: position 575,519 of record JABTTQ020003344.1, on the reverse strand, counting down.
GTATAGTGAGTAGTATCATCCAGTTTGCTGAAGATAAAAAAAAAATGTTTATACTACTAAGGAACTCTTCTATTTTCCTGAAACATCCACTGAATTTTCAATATCAAGATTTCGAAATGATATTGGCGTAGAGCAACTCATTCCAAGTATCGGGCACTCCAGGGAGACACCAGTGCAGACAATCAGCAAATGTAGCAGGATCAGCTTTCTGTTCGGGTGTTAAAAGTTTGCCTTGGCGAATGGTGTAAATTGAGGTATGACCATCTTTTCTGTACTCTGACAGGGTGGTGATATCAATCAGGGTCACCGGAATTTCAGTAGCCTCGATCACCTTTCTTGCAACTTCAAGTAGCCGGCGATCAGTGCCCATTTCCAGGGCCATGGATGTGTTCAAGATTGGGGCTGTTTCCAGGGCACAGGTGATCCCATCAGGATTGTTCCAGTTTGAGCTCCTGTTTATGTGTATTGTTTCATCGATTATTAAAACTTGTCAGGGCTCTCGTTCAAATAAGAAATGAAAGTTAGAAAGTGGGGTTAAATTACAAAAAATACCAATGAGGTTTATCTTTCAAAATTACGGGTATTTGTAACTTCGGAAGATAATTGAACATTAAGGGTATTTTTTGTATTTAAACCTATAAGCTAAATGATAAAGGTAAAATTACATAAATGACCGCTTAGCGTGATTACCAAAAACTCGAGTTATCTTTCGTGACATTTATAATTTGAAAGATAGTTGAGTGTTTTTGTAACTAAACTGATCCATAGGGGTATTTTTTTAATTAATCTTATAAAATTATGAGATTTCCAGGGAAATTACTGCTGATGAACTGGAGACATGCTGATGAAGAAGGATGAGGTACGATTATGATTAACATTGTCCCTTAGCCACTTAGCCCACGTTGTTAAAACTCTTTCATACGCTGTAGAACGTTCAACTTCGTCGTATTCTGCTGATCCTTGGTCGAACGAACCGCGTCTGTTTCATTAGATTCAGACCAGCCTATCTAAATGTCCAGAGGCATAGTAAATGAATATATTTGTTTGCTTTTTGTGTGTGTGTGTATACTTACAAGACTTTAATGCTGTGACTATTCATCCACCAAATGTAGGTGTTGAAGACGAGAAAATCTGCATTTTTCCAATTGTTTCCGTGCTTGGAAATGGATTCAGGCATTATGATTCGCTGGGAAATGCTGTGTTTTCTTGAATCATCTGAATTTGACTCTACCAGAAATGGTGCCCAGTAAAACTCAACTGTCGCATTGTAATCCTACACATGGTAAACTTGATCAGGTATTGATTTATTGAAATTGGTGCCTTTTTTTTTTGCAAGAAATATCAGTACCTTTTATTTATTTGTTTTTTTTAAAAAAAGGGATAATTACAAAAAAAATCCCTAAGGTTTGGACTAATTACAAAAAATCCAGAGAAACTTAAGGAAATTTTCGCAATTTTCACAAAAGTCTGGGTTATTTTGTAAATAGCCCCAACCTCAGGGAGTTTTTTGTAATTATCCCTAAAAAATTAGCTAAGCTGAAGACTAGCTCGGCATTATTTGTTTGGTATTTGACTTATGATTATTGATTATTATATAGAATTGTGAATGATCACTATTTTATATTAGCAATTGGAAGGTCATACATTAAATGTTGCACATGTCACGAAATAATTGAAAAGCAATGTTGTTACCAAACACTCTTTGCAACCGACAGAAAAATACAAACAGAAAATAGAAAACTAGGAACACCTTGCATCATTTTGGTAAGACTGAAGTATTATGATAGGGGTTTACAGTGCATAATAGATTTTTCGAAAAAAATTGGGTTAAATTTCAAATATGGTATTACAGAAATAAACAGTAGAAATTAGAGTAAAATATAGTTTTTTGTATACATAATGTTCAACAGATAGTGCTAATGCCTAATGAAAATGGTTTTCAAGGTAAGTGAGGAATTAATTATCGGGTTTTTCTCAAAATGGTTTTCAAGAAAATAAGAAATTAATTAAATGATGAATAATTGACCCCATCTATATTTGGGCAATTAAATGCGTGATTTATGGTGGGCCTGCATAGGCATCTAAGATGGGCCCCTCAACCTAAAATCTGAACCTCAATTTTTTATAATACAAAGGATTATATACCCCAAGTCCCTAATGTACCATTTGCAAAATCAGCCCACCGACACCCATTTGCATTGCACCCACAAATAATAATAATAATAATAATAATAATAATAATAATAATAATAATAATAATAATAATAATAATAATAATAATAATCTCCAGTAGCTGAAAAATGGAAAATAAAATGGAACAAAATATTGGGAAAAAATAAAATAAAGTAGGCATTTCAAGAAATTGTAAACCTGAATATGGAAAACGGAAAGTGGGGCCCCCGTTTTCCAAGTTGCCTTGCCGGGAGGAATAGCGGACTGGAGCAAGCAAATCAAAGACTCCCATTGATTCCGGTTTACTGAATCCCCCACAAACATAAGCTTCTTCCCCCTCAGCTTCTCCAACAACAATCTTGCTTTAAACCTCATTCAACCAATACATATCACTAAATTTAGCACTCATAAATTAAAACTAGCAATAATTATCGGTACTTATTGCATACAACTAATCTAAGGATTTAGAAAGAAGTAAAAATAGTTGAGAATCAGAAGTTGGTAGTATTAGCAAATACAATCAAAAGTCGATAATCATAAGTAATGTTTGGTGAAAAAAATTGTAGAAGTTCTTATTTGTTTGTAAAGTCAAAACAAAAACAGAATCAGAATTTTAAAGTAGCATCCTTCTGTTCTTAGTATCATAATCAGAAAACATTTGTAAACACAAAAAAAATGATTTTTTTCAAGCCAAGCAAAAATACACCTTTTTTTTTGGAGCTAGATCAATATTAGTCATTTTTTTTTTCTTTTTTTGGGGTAATTGAAATTACTTTTGAGTTACATTTTGATTGATTTTGATTCTCAACACAAATGCAAGACCATGTAACACTAAAAAAATAACTTACTTGGGCAATGAACAATCATCTGGCTGCCATCTCCAGTTCTGATAAAGTGTATCCTGTTTTCCATTTCTAATACAAGTCACCTGAGCTGTCAAAAACTCACATTCCTCTTCTTTGTATAACGGCCTCGTCACGTTATCAAAAACCCATTTCCCCTTTGATAAATCACACCCCTTTGCTGGCAATTCAACCCTTTCTTCTTCTTTTTCTTCTGCTAATGGTGGTATGATTCTCAAATCAGTTTCATTCTTGATTGGTTCAATAATATTTATGTGTTTTTTTTGTTGAGGTTTTTCTCCAAGAACATGGAGATCTGGCCATCTAAGAGTAACTTGGGCAATCAAAGTTATTTCTTTGGTGAATAATAAAACACCAAAAAGAGAGAGTGAAATGAGTGTGATTAAAAAAACATGTTCTTTGGTCATTTTTCTTGTACTTTCATGGAGATTTATGCTTTAGTTTTCTTCTTGGAGGACTTATAAATGTGTGTTTCTTGAATCTTGAGTGATTAAATTGGATTTATAGGGTCAAAAAAAGAAAAATTCTTTGGTTTTCTTAATTGTCTTGGGGGGCCACGTTCCATTAATGTCTCTGTCATTTTCTAATATCAGTTTTAGAATCTAGAAGTACTTACATATTTTCTTTATTAGAAAAACTTAATTTATTTATTTATTTATATTTTTTCTTGGTCATGTTTTTGTTTCCTTGTGTTTTTGTTCTAAATAAATTATTGTGTTTGTGAAACTTGGTGGGGGCTAGACAAAGTCAATAAATGCCGTCTGATATGGCAAATTTTTTTTATAACATTTTAGCAGCTTCTACTGTGCTGTCATAGAACTATAAAAGCATTTTTAAGAGAAGTTGCTTACTTGGATCCACTTGATTGTTTTGGTTAAGTTGGCAACAAAAATATAGTAAAAGATAAAATATATTGATTACTTGAAGAAATCGATGACAATAACCAAAATAATATTTTTTCTAAAATGAAAGTAAAAAATTATTTAAAATTTATTATCGTTTATCTTTGAAAATAAATTACTTTTGATTAATTAAAATTTACAACCTAACAATGTTCATAAAAATTAAATTATTTTTTTAGTGAATTATATTATAAGAATAATTTATATTTCTGTTTGCCGCCTACTTGGCAGGGCAAAGCTGCTGCGCGAGGTGGGCTTTTTATCGTATGGATTCGGCACCTATTAAATCCTGAAGCTATCCCATTACCAGCCCAAGTCAATTTTCCCTACTAAAAGCCCATATAATAATTAGCACTGATTTGGGCCCCGGCTGCCTCTCAACTACCGGAAGAGTCCATGGACTACTGATTGTGGCTCCGAGAATCAAAAGCTTGGAGATTTGGCCCAACTCCCTAGTCGAGCTCGATTAAAAACTGAAGAACAAGCTTGAACACATTTTTCCATTCGATAAAATGTAAAGTTCGTTCGAGCTCGCCTCGATTAGTAAAAAAAGAATAAACTATATCTAAAAATATCAAGTTACTTGAGCTCGATTCGTGTTCGGCTTGATTGAAGCTCGTTCAAGCTGAATTCGATTAATAACCAGACTAAGATCAAACACAATTTTTGAATCTCGATTAAAAATCAAACAAATTTGAACAATACTATGTTCGGCTCGACTCGACTCGTTTACACCCCTACCGGTAGAAAGGAAAAAGAAGGAAAAAAAAATGAAACATCACAATTGGTGGAATTAGCACGTACCTTTCTTTTGACAATGATGGAAAATTGCAAAATAAATAAATTATTTAAAGAAAGAGGTGAAATATGCAATAAAAGCTGGGTCGACAAGACAACGAAGCTTCTAATATGTAAAATAATTTTAGCCAATTCTACTAATTTAATAAATTCCCGTATAAAACTATGCACAATTTCCTATAAATAATTGAATTCAATAAAAACCTATCATCCAAATATGTTACCAACCAAGAAAAAACTCTACTTTTTGCCATTTTCCTCCATAGTTGCACTATTTATTTACTTTTTGACATCTTTTCTTTAACTTCTCCAACAACAAACTCTCACCATGGGAATACCATTCCATTCCATAACCATTTCATTCTTCTTTTCATTTCCAATTTTCACCCCATATAAACTAACACCTTCCTTCACAACTTCTTTGGCCTCAACCAAACTTGCTTCACTCAATTCCCACCTTTCTAACCCTACTCCAAACTCATCAAGCTCACCACATTCCCTTCTCTCCTCCCATCTTCGATCCCATTCGACCGATGAAACGTAAGGCGCCACAAATAGACACTCCAAGGCAATTCTTGCTTCTCCAAGATGGTTCGGAAAAATGGATTCCATGGACTCTAACAAGGCTCGATAATGGGAAAAATTCCCATCCAAGAATGAACTATAACTTGATATAGAACTTGTAGTGTTTTGCAATGCATCTCCATTACCATAAGTTATAATTCCCTTACAAGTGTCCCAACATGTGACATTTTGTAAGAAACTTTTGGCCACCCTTAAAAAGTCCAAAACATCCTTTTTACTCCTAACTCTCCCCATATGAGGAAGCCCCACATTGCAATTGAAAACATACAATGATTTTCTCCCATAGTCATCTTTCTTGGTGTTATTTACAAAACTTGCTAAATCTTGCAATTCTACTTCTTCTACTTTAAGTTTTAGCCCATATGACCTTGCAAGATCACATAATCTCCTTTTTGTCCCCTCAAATCTCCATCTCAAAGGTCTAATTTCATCTTCTTCATTGAATTTTAATGATGTTATTCTTATTTCCTTGTTTTGATATTTGATGGCCTCCATAAATGATGCCCATTGTACCCCTTCTCCAATATCAAAATCTATTAAGTGAATGATTTCAACATATAAAGGCAAGGCTTCCAAAATAGTCGAATTCGCCACAAAATGAGCAAATTTGCCATATGGGAACATTTGGTAGAATGCCTTAAAGGCAGGATAAAAATTCTTGATAGACTCTTGTAAAAGGTAATCAAATTGGTCATTCAAATGTTGGAACATGTAGTAAAACACGCGTTCTCCGGTCCCACCAATCGGATTAACTTTCTGGATTATGCGGTTAGCAACGACCGCTGATAGCTCGCCTTCTTGATCACCCATTGCCTCGGTATAAGCCTTGAAGAGATGAAATAGACAGAGCTGATTTTCAATTTCCATGCCTTCAAAGGGAAGAAATAAACTTTCGACCGTAGATTTTGGCGCGTCGTTGGCATCACCGTTGAAAACGGAATCAAAATCGTCCATCCGAAAATCGGAATTGGCATGTAACTCATCAACATTGAATGGAAATTCAATATTGTGATCATCAAATAAAATGTTTTCAAGATATTGCATGGAGGAAATAATATCAGGGGAGTGATGATCCTCTGTTAATGAAAAGGGAGGAGAAAATGTGACATTGTTGAAATGTGGCATTGAGGGTTGGTAAATTTCATAAAAACTCTTTTTTTTTTTTTAACAAGTATGAAATGGAAAAAAATTCAGTTTGAAGTCTAGTTCATGATGGTTTGTAGGTAATTTATGTTGTTTGGGGACTTTATATAGATAGGGACATGAATAAAGTTTGCCAGCAAATTCCCAATTGAGGCATCTATCTAACTTCTTGGCAGTTTGTTGGTTTATTTATTTTTTTGGGATAATTACAAAAACACACCCAAGGTTTGGGTTAATTACAAAAAACCCCGAGATGTTTCAAAAAAAAGGGATAATTACAAAAATACCCCTGAGGTTCAGGCTAATTACAAAAAAAACTACAGATGTTTAAAATTACAAATAAACCCCCCCATTTTCATTTATGTTCAAAATTTAAGGGGGTAATTGTAATATTTTTATAAATATCAAGGGGCTTTTTAAATATTTTTTTTCTTATGAAGGGGAATATGTACAGCGGATCAAACATCAAGGGGTATTTTGCAATTTTTAAAAAAAATGGGTTTTTTTGTAATTAGGCCAAACCTTATGGAGTTGGGGGTAATTGTAATATTTTTATAAATGATGGGGGACTTTTGAAATTTTTGTTTAAACCTTAAGGGGATTTTGTAATTTTCAAAAAATTCTGGATTATTTTGTATTTAGCATGAACCTCAGGGAGTTTCTTGTAATTATCCCTATTTTTTTAATATGTTCATTCATTCGTCGGCACGGATACTCCAGGAGAGATTTCAACTGATGTGGTATCTGTTAAATTACCAAAATTATTATATTTTTCAAAAGTTGACAATAAGTTTACCTTCTCACCAAGTGAGATTGTTTTATCCTGGGCCCTGTAATAATTATACAAATAAAAATAAAAACAACTTCTCTGGGTTTTGCTGTAATTATCCCAAACCTTTGGGTAGTTTTTGTAATTATCCCTTAGTAGTTTTCTGGTAAATGACAAAGAAAAACAACATTACTAAAAAAACAGAAACATTTCACTTTCAAGTTTCAACCTCAATTTCATGGCAATTATTTTGTATTATGAAATCGTTTTCAACCCATTTTCATATATTCGTAAATAATTTTGATGTCCTCAGGAGAACCATAATCGTTCTTCAATCGACACGCGTTTTATTAAAAAAATAATAAATCCCACAATCAAGAACCGTGCCTTGTCCTTAATGGGAGTTTGAAAGATGATGCAATATCCATTGAAAAGCCAGTTTTTGGAATGTTGAGTTTGTTTTATTTGTTGACTGGTTATGTGGTTATTTTATTCACCTTGGAATACGAATTTGGTGGCGTATACGTAGATTCTACGTATTCAGGAAAGACAACAGATAAATAAATACAGGGGATTTATCAAAGTAAAAGAAAAATAAACTCAATTTATGTTCGTATGAAACAACAGATAAACACGTATGACAACATTGATATTTGATACCTCAAATTATGTGTATCATGTGTCTTATGAAGTTATATGACAGGTCAAAGGTTCAGCCAAGAAACTATCCTCTTAACTTGTGATGATATTACACGCTGATTTGGGTGAATAAATCAGATGTAATTCGGTTCTGAGTCGCTTCGTCTCTAGCGTAGATACTTCGATTGGTCCTGTAAAAGAGTGAACGTTAGGCTAGCCGGGTACTGGTGTAAGTTAGCTAATAAACTGAAAAGCGAGGTGACTAGCAATAAATTGTAGCAAAGAGAACTATGGGGTATTTATAGGTTTTGATAGGTCGTATGCCCTAGCTCCACGTGTTAAGCTCGCCTTCGTCCATCTGGCAGGTTCCAGCAAAACCAACGGTTTCAGGTCTTTGGGCGATCCGAACCGTGGCTTCGGGTCCGATCGTGACCCAAAACAAATGTTGCGGATCCTAGTCCATGTTAGCTATTTTGCTTATAAGCAAGGGCATTTAGGTAAATTTGGCCTAATGTATATCACACGCTGCGAAAAAATCTTGAATATGAAATGTAATTGACAACAATGGATAATTACAAATACTCAAAGGCCTAATAACAAAAAAACCCGAGTTATCTTTCAAAATAACTAATACCCCCTTGACCTTTGATATTTGTATTTGTCATACAAAATACCCCCTCAATGTGTGAAATTTGTAAAATATGAACATATGTCTTGTAATTTTAAAAGATCACTGGACTTTTTGCAATTAAGCTAAACCTCGGGGTAGTTTTTGTAATTATCACTTGACGATTATTGATCAGTTACACATTCCCCTGTATCAGTGCAATTTACTCTTGTTATAGAGAGTAATTACAATATTTATTCTGAACTCGAGAAATATTTAGGAACAACTGCAGGAAATTATGTATCAGAAGGCTCCAAATTAGCCAGACAATATAATATCAATCTGGTTAAGATGAATTGGGGTAACAAAAAGTTAGTGCATCAAACAATTTTAGGAATACCTACTGCATGAATTTCCTCCAAATACATTAAGATGGAATTTCTAAATTTAACATTTTATTAAAATATATCAGCATTGGCTCATTTATTGCTCAAATCTTATGCATCAGTATTCTACATTTTTGTATGTAATGCATCTCAAATTTAAAAGACGAGTTTATTTGCACAGGATGAGACGGTCTCACGCATATAGTCCGTCTCATATAGTCCATGAGACGGCTTCTACATGTATATATCATTCCAATCCAAACCCATAAAAAGAAACACATTTTGTATTTTGTAGAATCCGTGTCATGAACAAAAATCCATCAGACGGTCTCATATAAGACGACATCCAGAAAGTAATAGGTAATGGACTAATAAGTAATAAGTACTTTTGTTCAATAGATAAAATCATTGTGTGAACATGTGAAAGAAAGATGAAATGACATTTGCAAGCAAAATCAAAGTATCAAACTACATAGTATTTGGTATGTTGCAAATGTGATTTATTTATATGTAAAATTCAAACTAGAAGTAAAATCAGAAATCTAAAATATTTCTCTCCCTGCTTTTAAAATTCTAGAAGCTGGCATTTGCGAGCACTAATATTTATGTATAAGCTAAAAGCTTAGAATCACTTTTTTTTTTTAATATTTGCAAAACACTCCCATAAACACATGGTCAGAGACTACATGAAATTGCCATCAAATGGATAAAGATTCTAGTTTTTTTTTTTTTCCCTTTTTCCAGGTGAAGATGATAGATAATACAGTATACTTGATTTCATAAGGTGAGGAGATCCTAATTTCTGGCCTTCAAGAAACGAATTAACCACAACAAGAGTCAAATCTACCAATTAAAATAACAAACAAAATCATCATTTTTTAATAGTAATTAAGATATGCAAATTTTCATTAGATGAACTAATCACTGTCATTATGGTTAAAATATGTCATCCAAACAAAATATCTCATAACAGTTCCCACAAATTCATGCAATTAGGATATACGGTTTGGATTTTTTCCACCTCGTAAAAAATGTTACAGCACATCATATAATTAATTATAAATTAAAATATACTCAAGAATCATCAGCTTGGATAAGACCGAATTAACATAATTGTCATTTGCTCGATTATTAAATTCAAATCACACGAGTAAAATTACTGAAATACCCCAATGATATATAAGAAAACAAGAAGAAAGACAAATGAATAAGACCATATCCTGTTTTAATATGTTATTACAAACTTAATTTTCTGGTTAGGATTTTCAACAAAAAGATAATTTATTAACAAGTTGCTTGCAATGATAATTACCTTAAACAACTATTCATTTGATCACAACATCTCAAGGAAAAAAGTAAGACTAATGAATAATGATCACTTTGTACACTTTCCAAAAAGTACTTCATACACAAAATTCAAACAGTGTAAAATATCAATTTCTGAAAAAAAAAAGTTATCTGATTTTTTTATAAAACCAGGCTGGATAGTCTCTCCCATCCTCAAATATGATGCTCAGATAATACTATGGATAGGGGGAAAGAGGATATATTGGAAAAGAAGTTTCATCCAAAAAAGAGATAATTACAAAAACTACTCCTGAAGTTTAGTCTAATTACAAAAAACTCAAGATATCTTTCGAAATTACAAATATTTTCGAAATATCCCTGAGGTGTGTTACCTCTCTCGAGGATGCAATTTGAACGATAAAAACAAATATCAAGGGGACATTTGTAATTTTAAAAGAAATTTGGGTTTTTTTTGTAATTAGGAAGAAAAAAAGGTTGAGGTGAAATTAATTTCCTCTATTTGTCTCCTCCAAATAACTGCAAAGCTGCTATGATAGGTAATCTTGAGAATTTTTCTGTCCACACATGGTTTAACTATATGGTTTTCCTTAACCATGAAGAAGACCCCTGGGACCCAAGTGGACTACTAATCTCAAACCATGGGTTAAAGTTGATTTTTTTATATTTGAGGATCGAGCATGCTTGTTCGTTTTACCCGAGCCTGAACCTTGAGCGTCAAGAAATCCCACCGCAAAAAAAAATCTGCATGCATCCCACGGTTTACTTACTTACGGCGATGAGGAACAAAAGCGATGTCAAAACCGTAGTCCCAAGATAATGGATGTAAGTTCTAAAAAATTGAGTAATAAAAAAAATGATTTCTTGCCGTGTAAAATGACATTGCCTTGAAAGGCAACAAATAATATCTATTTAAAAAAACTCTGTTAATAAATTATTGACATAATGAAGTCAGTATGTAAACATCCAAGAAAATTTCAAGAAACAAAAGAGGACTTCCCTGGTAACTTTACCATAACAAAACTCTTTATAAATATATTATACATATGACCAATGGAGTAGTCTTTCCTCTCTATTTTTATTTATTTTGTGTCAACATCTTACCAAATTTATATTACATATATCTACTGATATTTATACCACAAATGATATGCACAACACAATACTTTCTTCTATCCTGCAAAAAAAAAAAATGATGCAATCAGAGCTAATTCTACCTTCATGGCCAAATTCCAACTTTCCATGCTCATCCCTTAATCCAAACACGCCTTATGATCAAGAAATGGATTTTGTTGGGCTTGATTTTTCGTGTTCTGTTATTTCTTCAAACACGGCGTCGTATTTCCCCACTGTGTTTGATGATGAGTTTCTTGATCTAGAAAGCTTGAGTGATGAGATTCAAATTTATGATGAATGGATAAATGGAAATGAAAATTATTCATCTCCACAATCCATGGAAGAGGAAATATGGAGTCCTTGTGTTTCTTTAGAATCCAGCCAAAACTCTGTAATTTTACCTCTCCCAAACACGCCACTAATAATACTGCCAGGGGCAAATATGGAAGTAGATGGCCAGTTAAGCCTAATTCATTTACTAAGGGCCTATGGGGAGGCCATGGAGAATGGCGAAAAGGAGCTAGCTGACGTGATTGTCAAATCAATAAACGGAAAAAGTAGTCCATCGGGGAACACCATGGAACGCGTCGCGTATAATCTATTCCGGTCGAAGGAGAACGAAGGTGAATATCTACGACGTGAGTCGAGCAAGAATATTGTACCAGCGTTTAAGGTGTTGTACCAAAGCCTCCCAAATGGGAGGTTTGCGCATTTCGGAGCTAATTCGGCTGTTCTTGAATCTATGCCGAACGATGTGAAAACGTTACTGATTGTGGATTTCGACATGGGGGATGGGGTCCAGTGGCCTCCCCTGATCGAGGGGTTGAGCGGGAAGGATAAGGCGTTACGGATCATATCCATTAAATCAGAACAAGAATGCACGTCTTCGTGTTGGGAGTTTGAGGAGACGAAGAAAAGGCTTTTGTCTCATGCAAGACAATATGGTGTGGATTTGAAGATTGAAGAAAAAGGGATTGATAAACTTGGTAGTGAAGTGATGAAGAGAAGAGAATGGGTGGTGTTCAATTGTATGGTAGGGTTGCCACACATGGGAAGGAGGAGATCAAGAAAAAGTGTTAATGATTTTCTAAAAGTGGCTAAGGAGTTTTTGGTCAATTTTGATGGTATTGTGACTTTTGGAGATGGAGAAGTATGTGAGAGTTCGAATAATATTTATTGTGGTTATTCTTCGTATTTTGACGGTCTTCTGAGACACTACCAAACTTTATTTGAGTCGTTGGAGAGAAATTTCCCGGTTTATCTTGGGGAAGCAAGAACGGCTATGGAAAGTCTATTTTTGGCACCATTTATGTGCCCGGTTGATTGGTCCCGAGATTGGGAGGACACAACGAAAGGTGATGTTTTTCGAGAGGGTTGTAAAATGAGCCAAGAGAGCTTGGCTGAAGCTAAGGAGATGGTGAATGAGAGGGAGAATTCTTACAAGGTGAAAATTGAAATGTTTAGAGAACATGAAATGGTATTGCAATGGAAGGAGACACCATTAGTAAGAGTTTCCACTTGGAGGTGTTGATATAGGAAATGACAGTGATGTGTAGTAATGTATAGACTTTTAAGTTTGTTTAGAAAGTTTTATTTAGTGGGATTGTTTTTGTATGATTGGTAATGTAATGTATAATATAAGAGCATGTCAACAAATTTCATGATCTGGTTGTCTTAGTATTAGACCTTTTCCTTAGTCAAATTAAGGTTCATAAAATGTGTTGTTTATATTCTAGTGAAACTAAGCACACAAACAAACACTGGGCACGAACAACCACCACACACTGCATATAATTTTTTGCAAAATTGATGCTAGACAAAAGTTTTTAGCTGTTTAAATATTTTTGTAAAATATTTAATTAGAGGATGTGTTTGGCTGCTTGCAGCTTGCTAATGAAATATTGCACTACAAAAGTTTTTGCTAAACCTAAGATTGCTTGGGAACACTTTGGAAAAACATAATCACTCTCATCATTTCAATCATTAGTACTACATATAATTTCCAATATACTAAAGACATTCTATTATCATTCTTACAATTGTATCTCAATAAATACATTTACTCGTAATTTTTCAATTATTAATCACATCCAGTTACAATGTTATTAAAATTAATGAGTATTTTTTTTCTGAAAAGGAAAAATAATAGTAAATTTGCTGGAAAACACCCAACGACAAATGAATAAAAGAGGGAGGAATACTATTCCACTGTGTGATCACAACTACTCATGGATTTAGCATAGAAGACTAGTTCATGAGAGAACAAATTCGACGATCTACGAGTCCGATAAGTATTATTATATATTCACCTTGCATCTAACTATACCCTCAACCACATTACGATATGATTTGAATTTGAGGTAAAATTTAGAGAAGGATTTCAAATAACTCTATATGATATGAATTTGTAATTCACCACAATTACTCAAAAATTGGCTTAAAAAATAGATAATCGAATGTAAATACAACAAAATGAATTTTTATTATAATTTGAAATTCTTTGCATCCAATAACAACATCAAAGTTTATTCTTCATTTTTTAAAATAAATATTTATCCCAATAATGTAGCTGATTATTTATTTATTTATCTGTAAATTAAAAGCCAAAACATTGACGCGCATGTTCACTTTTCAGGTAAGACCATCTCCAAGAGAGATGTAAAATGGCGTTGGGCGCCACCTACACCTTCCCAGCAGTGCGCTAGTTTTTGCGCTATTTTCACATTTGCTACAGTGTAGCGCCAGAAATGGCGCTGCACTGTAGCTGCGCCACTTTTTTTTTTTTTTTTTTGCTTTTTCTTTTGTAATTTATTTTGGTTTTTATTTAACTTTAAAATATTATAATTAATATTATATTTCAGTTGATCTAATAAAAATAACACTGAAATTAATTTAATTATATGTGATAATTTTTTAAACAATATAATATATAATTTTATGAATTGTTATTTCAATTTTGCATTAATTTCATTAGTTTAATATTTTTTATTTGTTTAAATTTAAAAATAAAATATTTAATAAATATTATATTCAATAAAATTATTATTTAATATTTTTTTTATCAATTATGATGTAATAAAAATCAATATTAAATAAATAAAAGAAGGAATTTTATAGAATATTCTTTTTTAGTGTAGAGAGTAGTACAAACTGCTGGAGATGAAATGTAAATTCTGCACAAAAATAATGCAAATTCTACATCAAAGTAGTGCAAACTACTGGAGATGGCCTAAGAACTGCAACGCCATTTTCGAAATTCTCTTCTATTTCCTCTCTCGCCCGCTGTATATCCATTTCCCCCCTTTCAAATTTGAATCCCCATTAGGAAAAATTATACTGAAGATAGCTTATCCAGATCTCCGTAATTCCGTTTAATTTTATTCGGACTCTCAGAGATTCACCAAAAGCGAACCCCTTAAACCCTTTCCGCAAATTTTTGCATCTGAAATTCACTGTAGAAGGGTAAAGAAGCCGAAGCAAGAAATGGGAGAGACATCACGAAAATTGGATATGAAAGATCTGATGACTTACAGCAACAATCTGATTGAAGTCTTGAAAGAAGAGAAGGATATTGTTGGTCTCAAGCATTTTCTCCGCCAATCGGAAGCCCTTCAGTCCCAATGTGTGAAAGATTTCAATGAAGTTCAAAAATCCATTGAAGGTTATATTTTCGTTTCATTTCCCCCCTTCAAACCCTTTTGCAAATATGACAATTTTAGCTCCCTTCCATTTTTTCATTGTTTTTTTAAATTTACATTAAACCATGTAACTTTAGTAGGGTTTATCTTCATTGGTTGTTGAATGGGTATAATTTAAGTTATGGATTATTGATTAGTATGGATTTGCTATGTGCGATTAGTTTACTTAGTAGCTAGCGCCTAGCAGTAAGGGAGCTTGACAAAATTTTCTATTGATTTCTGACCATCTTGTTTTAGTTCTTTAATTTATGCGTTTTTCCTCAAATTTTGAGCTGAAACATAAAATGCCCAGTGGATTAAGCTGCTTATGATTGCATGAATTTGTTGGATCACAGAAATATTCATCTTGATGAGGAATTATATACATGATATGCACCACAAGCACTACGGATAGTTTTTATGGCACCTCATTGATACCAACATGTTCCAAATATTATGTCTTTTGATTGGTTGAAAAGGCACGAATGACATGAGAAATTGGTAGTGGTTTTGAAGATTTTCTTTTTTCTCACCGATTGTTTAACACTTCATACATTATTTGGAGTTGTCAAGGATATCGTCTTACCTTGTTGCTTAATGAGAAATTACGTGTCAAATGAACTGTACTTGCCCAATAACTGCATCAATTTGGTTATATGGAGTAATAATGCATTTAATATGGAAACAGATTTTTTTCCAAAAAAAATAAAAATTGTTGGGATATTATAGGTGTTATAGTTTTCCCTGTATTGATAGTTTATCGTCATCCCAGATTATGAAAAGAAGATCTATGCATGCAAGCAGAAAGCAGTGGCTGCACAATCTGAGAGTGCTTCAGATGCGGAGTTAGATTTACTACAGAAAGAGTTGGATGAGGAACAACAACTAGAACGGATGCTTAGGGAGGATCTTAGATAAGTATTTTGATTTATTTTAGTCGTATATTTTCTGATTCCTGGTTTATTTCTGACAGCATCTGTTAACAACTTCTATTATGATAAACACAGTAATTATCAATGAAATTGATGATCTAGAGCGTCAAAGGGTCTCTGGTGAAGAAGAAATGCAAACCATCAAGAAATTTGAGCAGAATGAAATGAGAGCTCAGTGAGTCATTTGAAAACTAATGGGCTTTTTTGCATGTTTTTTCCTTGTATTATGGAATCCATTTCATGCAATTAAAATGCGATTATATAATTAAATACATCAATGATAACTCCAGATTTGAGAAATTCCATACAATTATATACTTAAGGCGTACTGTTATTTTCGCTCTTTTTTCCCCGCTTCTCACCTGCTTCGATAATTAAATGCTTTGTCTTTCTTTGATTTCTTAAGGCTTCCACATGTTTCACATGGATAAACTATGTCACAGTAAGACTTTAATTACACGGGTGGATGCACGACCAACCATTCTCTTTGATGGGCTCCTTGGGGACATATCCAGAATTCCGTGTACTTATAATTTGCTGCAAACGTTATTAGAGATTATACATATACAAGAATCAGTGTTAGACTTCTAAGTGCCTTTACATCCTAATTTTATCCCTTTTTCTGACACGCCTTTGACCAAAATTCACACCCGCAACATTTTTGCAAACTTGTGCAGATTTGAATGCAATTTGATGAAAGGTGTTACTATATCCATTTACAGCAGTACTTGGTTAATTCCTTTTTCGTTGTTTTGCATTTTCACAATCTACTTTATATTGTGGCTTTCTAATGCTTGCCTTCACATTGGAGAAAGTACTTATTATGGACTTCCTTCTGCTACCCAAAGCTTACACAATTTTCTTTGATTTTGCAGGATGAAGCTTTCAATGTACGCTTCTGTCACTAATATAATCCCGTGCTTGGATGATTTATCCAAAATATCAGGCCGTATCCTTCTTTGCTTGCATACATAACTTTTAGTATTATATTTACTTTTTAATTGTACTTACCATTTGAATTTTACTTTATCGTTAGTTATAAAATCCCCTAGTCAATGGTTTTTTACTTTAACTCACATATCCTAGATATTGTTGCAAGAGATAAGAAAGTGGTTGAGAAGTTTGAGTTTGATCCATCAGAGGTCACTTCCTTTGACACCTGTAACAATATTTGGAAGATGATAAACTTGTGATGAATCTCGATTCTGCATTTGTGGGGAAGCTAGAAAGTGGACTAGAAGGCACATTTGGTTCTTGAAGTTGACATGTTTTAGTTTCTCCTAATCTAGCTTGTTTAGTATCTGGTGTTTTTAGAGTGGGCAGTGCCCCGATATTGGCTCTTTTTTTTTTTTTTCGGGTGCTGATTCACTCGAGTATTTATTCAGTTGAGCACTTCAACATAACTCAAGTCACAGATTTGGTCAGCGTATGATTCAGAAATGGTGTTGTCTCTTGTATACCGTTGGGGAAAGATAATCGGACTACAGTTATCGTGTATTTATTGATGCAGAGGTCTCTTGATGAATATTGTTGAGTAAATACCTTTTATTTGATGACGATAGAATGTTAAAGTTGACAGGAACTTTCTTGCACTTGGTTATGTATATTGCATCTGTATGCTCTTCAGGATCTAAAAGTAGGGAGATGATTGATTTAGATTTCTGTTTCTGTTTCTAGTTTGACTTTTACAATAAATAAACATTTATACAACCTTTTCACCATCAGACTTTGGTTCTCAATTTTTGATTATATTTGCAAGCACTACTAACTTTTGATTCTCAAGCATTTTACTCATGTTATAATAAACCACTTTTTCTAAAAGCATTTAAGTTTTTGCAAACACTCTCTAAGTAAAGAATCATGGAGCTTCAGCCTTTAATTCAAGATTTCCAGCTGGAAAGAAAATTGATCAATTGATATTCAATTGAATCTCAAGGAAGGTATTCCATTCCATGGATTAGTTTTGCATACATCTCCACAATTTTCCATGCAAATTGCAAAGTGAAATTATAAGGGACAACTACAAAAAGACCCCTGAGATTTGGACTAATTACAAAAAAACTAGTAGTATTTGAAAATTGCAGAACACCCCTTGATGTTAAAATTATGTCTTACATTTTCTCCCTACATAAGTAAAAAAAAAATCAAACCTCTCATAATATTTGTAGAAATACTACAGAGTTACCCCCTTAAACTTAAGCTAGAATCAATCCAGAGGGAGCTTGTTGTAATTCTGAAACATCTCTGGTTTTTTTTGTAATTAGTTCAAACCTTAGGGGGGATTATGTAATTATCCCAAATTATAATTCGCTGTAAATTGTTTCTCGGGCTCGTTGAAAGGAAAATCCACACATTTTGGGTCCATTAGTAAGATAAGGCCCGTTTCTAATTGAGAAATTTACAATTGATTTGGCCCACGTTTACAATACCACTCCATTTTGATATTTAAGCCCATCAAAATACATGTTGAAAACCCGAAACTACCCTTTCCTCATAAACCTTCGGCCATATAACTAGGCACTAGGGTTTACCTTTCACTTCATTTCAATTGTTGACGAGCGAGAAAGGCTGAGAGGGAGGCGCCGCCGTGTACTCCATCCACCAACGAAATGGTATGTAAATTTTCTCAGCCATTGTAGTTTGATAATGCTCGTTAAGGATGTTTGTAGATTCTTGTATCCGTTTGTTTCGAGAGGATTGGCCCTTTCGTTGATTTTTCTACTGGATCGTGTCTTCCTACGGTAGTGAAAGTAGTCGCTCATTGTTGTTCGTGTGTTATTTGTTCAATTAGAGATTGCTTTTTGGGGATGTTTGGTTATGTGTTTACCAGATCGTCATCGTTGCGACTTGTTTATGATTCATAAATTTGTGACGATTGGATGTTTGGATATTCGTATATTTTATGCTGTCTGAGCTCTGTTCTGTTTCTTCTGGATCATTGGAATCTTATATGAAAGAACGCAGAGGGTGGCCGTATTCAGTTTCAGCTCAGATAACCGGGTCTCATGCTTGTGTATAGTGATAATTATGTCTGGTGATTAGTGAATGGACACGAGTGGTGAGTGAGGGAGTAATGCAGGGAATTTTGATATGGGTTGCGAATTAGTGAGCCTGTTGCTTCTAGCTGTAACGTTTTCACTGTACTTATGGCTTTGAAAATTGTAGTTGTTTCTTTTCTAATGAGAACAAAATTGTCTTTCTAGTTATGTACTTTAGAGATATATCATGTTGTGTAAAATGCAGTTGATTTGTACACTTTCTCTATTTTTAAATGCTAATAACGATGTAAAAAAATTTGTAGTTCAAGGATGATGGTTCTTTCAGATTTCTTGTGTCTGGCATATTTTATTTGGTCATTTTTTCTTACTGATTTGCTTTACTTTTTTGGTCTATTAAACAGGCGAGAGGTTTGAAGAAACATTTGAAGAGGCTCAATGCCCCAAAGCATTGGATGCTGGACAAGCTTGGTGGTGCTTTTGTAAGTATATTGTCATGATTTTATTTTTTGTATAAATTTATTAATTTTTATTTCTGTTCGTGGTCACCCATTTTGGCATTTGTCTGCTCCCCCTAACATGTGTCTTACATAAACTCTTTATTTAATGTTCTGTGAACGTATATGTATGCAGGCCCCCAAACCGTCTTCTGGACCCCACAAATCCAGGGAGTGCTTGCCCTTGATTCTCATTCTGCGAAACAGGCTGAAATATGCTCTAACATACCGTGAAGTCATTGCCATCTTGATGCAACGTCACGTCCTTGTTGATGGGAAGGTCAGGACAGATAAGACGTACCCTGCTGGTTTTATGGGTATGCGCACTCCTCACCGTACTTCTATGCACTCTGTAGATTAACAACTCTTTCACATGATATTCTATGTTAGTATAGCTATAAGGTGTGGATGCTAGATATGCTTAGAAATTTATATTTCACTGGGCTTAATGTAAAAGTTTTGTGTTCATTTTTTGTCACTTTTATAGCATGCAAAATGTTGCATACTCGTACCCTTGAAAGGGATAGTTTATGGGTGATATGGAATGTGGAAAGTTTTCTGTTTTGTTTTTCTGGATTTGTTACTCATCTGATATGGTGTTCTCGTCCACCTTTTCTCTAGATGTTGTTTCTATTCCAAAGACCAATGAGAATTTCCGTCTACTGTATGACACCAAGGGCAGATTCCGTTTACACTCGATCAGGGATGAGGAATCCAAGGTATGTTTTTCTTTACCTTCTGGTTTTGGCGTGCTTATTGAACTCTTTGAAATTTTTAAGGAGATGTCTGAAATTATTTTCACTTGGTACTGACTCATAGGTACTTCACTCTTTAATGATTGAAATAATGTTAAAAGAAACTAAGATATAACTCCACCCAAATCCTAATTCAAAGATTTGTTGAAGGCTGGTTGAGGGAGTCACATGGTTTCCACCTGTTTTATTTAACTTTCTTTTTGTGTAAATGAAATCTTTTACTGTTGGGCCTGTTGTAATTGTTTTGATCGCCTGATTTCCTTTACATGTATGGGTGCTATGTTATGCGCCCATATGTCATACCACTATAAAAGATCCTTACAAGTTTTTTCATGGCTATGCAGTTTAAGCTGTGCAAAGTCCGTTCGGTTCAGTTTGGAAAGAAAGGCATTCCATACATTAATACCTATGATGGGAGGACTATTCGCTACCCGGACCCACTGATCAAGGCAAACGACACCATCAAGCTCGACTTAGAGAGCAACAAAATTGTTGATTTCATCAAGTTTGATGTAGGAAATGTTGTTATGGTGACTGGTGGTAGGAACAGGGGACGTGTCGGAGTAATCAAGAACCGTGAGAAGCATAAGGGAAGCTTTGAGACCATTCACATTCAGGATGCTACTGGACACGAGTTTGCTACTCGGTTGGGCAATGTTTTCACAATCGGAAAGGGTACAAAACCATGGGTATCTCTTCCAAAGGGCAAAGGTATTAAGTTGTCTATCATTGAGGAGGCTAGGAAGAGGCTTGCTGCCCAATCTGCAACAGCTTAAAATTACTTTTCTTCGGATGGTTGAAAGTAGTTTTAACTGCTTATTAGCTGGATGTATGCTTTTGCAATCCTGTTGAGCTACCTGAACTATTTCTTTATAGGTCGTTCACCTTGCATGTTTTAAGTATGTGGCTAGATGCTAGCAATCTGCCATTATAGGATCTTCTCTTGGATAAATTGTGTTGTTCCCATCTGGAGTTTTGACAATTTTATCTTCTTTTTGCCAAATTTTATTGAAGTTTCGACTTTTTTGGATAGCTGAGCTTGGATTTTGGTGCAAATTTATATGTTATATCTTTGAGCACGAAACTTTGTGTTGGTGGATTGCGTACCATTTAGGCATTTATTATGGTGGCTTTTGAAATCTATATTGCATGGATTGGTGCGTATTTGTATTAGGCCTTGTGAAACAAAATTCGGACATTCTGATTATGGGAGAACCAAAATTTTGATTTTAGACTATATATATCTATTGACCAATCAGTTAGGCACTTACTTTCTCAAGATTTGTTTAGTGTACGTACAAACCATAAAAGAGAAGCCCTAACAGTACAAGTGCTTGAAAGAACCGTTCACTTGGTCTATGAAATTTGTGGAAAGTTAAGCAGCTGGATTTTTTAATTTTAGAGATGAATTTTTATTGATTTCATTACCAGACTGCATGTAATAATAGCGCACTTATTATTGGTACTTAAATCAGGGTTGTTATTCAAAGACAACTTGAATTTCATTGTTTGAGATGCTTCTTTTCAGCTATCTAAAGTTGTGTCCATCACGTTGGTGTACGTTCGAGTGGATTATTAAGGATCAAAAGTTGATATATAAGGATGGAGAAAATAATTGCTGTCTAGATGTTTTATGCATAATAAATTCACAAAATCTCTTTTATTATACCATAAGACAAGCAAAGGTTACTGGACTTGCTACTGCTCCATCTCCTTCATTAAGGGTTTCATACCTCATAAAGCAAAGGACTAAGGGTTAAATCCAATCTAACACTCTCTTAAATGACAATACATTCTTAAACTAAAACGACATATCCATTATTCTAATATAGCACGAACTAACACGAGACACGTTTAAGCTGCACCATTTCCTTCTTGAAGGAGCATCTGGTCGAAGTGCCAAACTCCTGCATGTTCACAAACAAATATGAGTTGAGTAATTACAGCAGAACTTTTACTCAGACGAAAGCTCTTATTAACTACAGAAGAGCTTGTCATACCGTGTCCCTTTCCAACCCTCCTCAATTGAGCAACATATTCTGAAATCTTCTTGATGGCTTCAACCTGGAAAATTGGGGGACAACAACATGAAAAAACTTGAAAAAGAAAAGGAAAAAAAAAACTCACAAATGGGCTTAGGAGTTGCATTCGTTTGAGATAATTCAGATACTCTACTCCGTTTTTTTGTTTTTTTTTTGCTTGAGGATCTGTAATGTTGTCATATTTGTTCATTATGTTTCTTATATTCTTGCATACAGTTCTTTATCAGTAAGATAAAAAGAGGTTATGCTTAGCTTATGTTCAACATATTCAAGGCAAAACGTGCGGATAGTTCTATTATATATCTTTAATGATCATTTGGTTCTTAAGAACATATTGTTCCCTCTGAGATCCTCAAAATACAAGAAACATATCTTTGCATTTACCTGCTCCTCTAAAAATTCACTCTCTACGAAATCTGCCAGCTGGGGATCATTGTTTTTATCAGCAATCTGTTACACCAAGAACAGCAGAATAAGCAACCAGTCCGGGTTCCAATTCAAATCTCTAGCAAAACTCAGCATTTCAAAGAATTATAGAACTATTTCTAAAAGGGCTGCGAAATTTTTGAGAAGCCTTACGCTGTGAAGCTTCAAAAGTTTTTCGTTGGTTAACTTCTCCAAGGACAATGCTAGTTCCATTGCTGAATCAAGAGATAGGAAGATAGTCAGAGCTATAATGGGATCATTAAAACTACACATTAAAGAAAGATTGAGCGCGAAAAATGGAGAACAAAACTTACCATACAGTGCATCACCCTTCTCAACATGATCAAATTCTGCAGGTGGCATCTCAAGGGAGTGTAACTTCACTCTCCCTCCTCGCTTGTTCTATAATTTGTCGAAATTTATAGAAAATCATGTTATGATTTTGTCAACAAATTAACAGCATAACAAATTAACAACAAATTTAAAGGTCATGTTTGGCAATTACCTGGTATTCCATTAGCTTCTCTGCATGTTCTCTTTCTTCTAAGCTGGACTCCTTAAAAAATCTGGCCATACATCATAATACACAGGTTTAAGAAGCAAGTTAAAAAAAAAAAAGACTAAAGATTATAAAAAATCTGAGTTTAGTACACTCACTTAGCAAGGCCTTTTAGAGCAACATTGTCCCTATCAAAGTAAGCGAATAGGGCATGGTACACATAGGATACACAGTACTCCACACTGAAACCAAAGGGAAGATCAATATGTTAAGAAGTGTTATACTCTCACAATTGTAGAGAAGAGAAGTATTAATATATAGAATTTCGAAACGAGACGCATCAGATAAGCTAGGAAACAATGTAGAAGATATACTAATTATCATAGTTTATGCTGTGTGCATCAACAAATGCTGCTCTAAATCTGAGTGGTTCTTCTTCTGAACTGTAACCTCATATTTTCATGGGAACTGATTCACCAGGGGCAGCATAATGTATCATTTGCATTTGTCACTGAAAGTCCAATGACATTTAGAGGGTGTTTGGCCTAAGCTCTTTAGAAGTGTTTGGTAAAGTTTTTTAAAAGATCTTATAAACTCTTAATAAGATGTTAACAGCTAGCTTATAAACTCTTTTTAAAAAAAGATGGGGATCCAACTTATTTTCAAAATAAGATCGTTTTGACTACCTATTTGACTTTGACCATTTTAATTAGGCACTTTCATCTTATTTTTATCCAAACACTTCAACCACTTAATTTTAAAATTAGATCTAACATATTATAAACTCCCCTAGCATCTTATAATTTATAAACTCTAAAAACATCTTACAAGATCTACTGCTTATAATATCTCTTAATTAAGCTTAGCCAAACACCCTCTTAGTCCAACTATTATAGACCACCACATAGCTGACAAATCCTAGAATTCTCTTTTTTCATAATCTAAAACTCTTATGGAACTTATACTAGATAAACATTAGTAGTAGACAACACAAGATTCTTGAAACCTTGAAATATATGCTACCATAACAAGCTAAAAATTTGCAAAAGCAAGCCACATCACAAACTGCTTTTGGACTTAACAAACACTCTTGAAGTTTATTCAACCTTTGAATAATAGCACTCTGTAAGCCAGAACGACACATTCAATATCATTATTTTTCACAAACCCCTGAAATTTGTTCATGCTATACATAAATTGGACTCATCACTGCAAAATAGCCTAAAACACAGTAGATTTTCTAAATAGCCTCATGCCCTTCATTTCATACAAACAAAATCCACACACTTAATGTAAAAATGTGAAAGCGGTGAAAAAACTCACTTGATCTGCTCATTAATCGCAGCCTCACATTCTTTCGAAAACCTCTGTCGAGCAAGAGAAACCTCGGGAGCTATCGGAACCATATATGCATCGTTTTTAACCTCTTCAAATGGCTGAAACACCACGCCCGTGAGTGGCAAACTCACAGTCTCATTAGTCGCACCAGCCGCAAAACCATTATCACGCTTTTTCGCCAGAACAAGACCAGAAAACGAAGAGGAAGAAGGAGAAAACGAACTCGATAACCCAATCGAATTGGATAAATTTGCTAAGGGCCCAAGATTAGCAGAACCCTGAACAGAAGGCAGAGAAACAGCTGAAATTGCCTCGAGAAACATTTTTTTCCTCTTTCCCAAAAACAATCAAAAGGGTTTCAAGCAGAAATGAGAAGAAATCAGATCTGGGAATTAAACAAGGGAGAATTTTCAATTTTGAAATTGAAATGGTGTGTGAATTTCGTGAATGTTCAGTGAGGTGGTTATATAGGAGTGGGGAATTGATATACGGCTTAATTTGGGCCACTGAAAATCTGACACGTACTGAGGGGAAATTGGGCCATATAGACAAGGGCGTGTGGCAGGCTCGTGGCCTGATCCAAAATCTTATGGTATCCAAAGAAATATCCCAATCGCATCATCATAAGAATTCAAAAGGTATCTTGGCTTTTTTTGATGTGTTCACACTAGGTGGAGTTTTTTGTTTGTGACAATTTTTTTTAATTTTTTTTTTGTTTAACTAGAATTATGTAGAGATTTCTACAATAGTATGTATAAATAGGTTTATTTCATGTTACACCTCAAGGAGTATGACGGCAAATGAACCAAGCCGCTCGCGAGTTATTCGGGTCTCGGTTCGGAAAAATATTCGTTCGAGATCGTTCGTCGAGCTTAACGAGCCGAACTCGAGCTTACATATATTCGACTCAAAACTTTGCGAACATGTTCGTTTACAGGCTCATGAGCCTATATTAAAACTCGGCTTGTGAACTTGAACTCGATCTTTAATGAACTCAAGTTTGCTTTCACGAGCTATTCGAGCATATAATGAGCCGAGCTCGAGCTAAGCTCGTTGAATATATTAAACAAGCTTTTTACGAGCCAAGTTCGAACTGTTCGCGAACCTAATAATTTTCTAACGAGCCGAGCTCGAACTCAATTATGAAAGCTCGAATCGAACTCGAGCCGATCAAAAAACTAAACGATTCAAACTCGAGCTTATTCCTATTCGGCTCGGTTCAGCCCTATGAAGGAGTATTCCAAATGCATAATTGTAGATTCATTATAAATGTGTAAAAATACACATGCAATCACACTGTCTGTTGTGTATTGTATGCAAATTTATGGTAGATAGTGCATCTTGTATATTTCTCCAAAAGTAGGATATACAATACAAGACCGTATAAATATGTTATGGTTGTGATTATATGTATAAAAAACATGAAAAAGATGTTAAATATACTGTCAGTATCATGAGGTCATGGCCACTCATTAGATAAAGTGTTCATTTTATTTGTGGATTTTAATTGCATTTACAAAATTTGCTAGGCAGCAATTATTCATGGACAAGGAATTTTTTGGCTCTCAAAAATTATTTTTAACACCAAAGTTGCCTTATTTGCAAATATAGTCCTGTAACTATAGGGCGGTCGCATTTTAGGACTTCCATTTTTTCACTTTGCAAACCACGACTTTACGTTAAAAAAATTCTCCACTTAAGGACAAAAATTGCGGGAAATTTGGGAATTGGCCGAAATTCAATGACGTTGCCGGCGTATCATCACCACTAATTGGGGATTTTTAATTTCCCTCGGGAATTAGTGATTGTCAAAACTCAGTTGCAGTGCCATTCACGGATTATACTGTGACATTATGAT
The DNA here is from genome assembly GCA_016081115.2 of Rehmannia glutinosa. NCBI lineage: Eukaryota > Viridiplantae > Streptophyta > Magnoliopsida > Lamiales > Orobanchaceae > Rehmannia > Rehmannia glutinosa. The sequence goes on along the minus strand of JABTTQ020003344.1, from coordinate 549,214 downwards.
CATACAATTAACTTTGGTTTTACTACTTTTTTTTTAGGGTATTTGGTTTTACTACTCGATTTAACTAATAATGCCAAATTCCTTGCAGTTGGGGGGTGTGCTGATACAAATGTCGGCAGATAATAAAGTGATTAGATTTTGGTTCAAAGGTGCTTAAACCAAAAAAAAAAAACAGCAATAAACATTTGAGTAAAAAAACAGCAATAAACATTTGAGTGCTTTTCAGCTGGTTCTCGTACTTATATAAATCATATCATTTTATAACAACAAGCACCAGTGGTCTAGTGGTAGAATAGTACCCTGCCACGGTACAGACCCGGGTTCGATTCCCGGCTGGTGCATGTTTTTTTTGGCCATTGTTTTATTTCTTTTCATCTCAGTAACAGGCCTTGTTCTGGGCCATTTGGCAGCCCACCTTCGCCTTTTCTTCTCTGGAACTGATCATGTTCTGGGGCTTTTGGCAACCCAAAAGGAGTAAAGGTCAAAGAAGCCCTAAAACAAGTTTACTGTTCTTTCTGCCATTCCTGGGTTATATCCACCAGCAGCAATTTTCTGAAAAGAGATTTCCATGACGTCCTTAGGTTTGGTTTAATTATAAAAACAACGTAGAAATGTTTGAAAATTACAAAACCCTCCTTAAGGTTTTATTTGGTACTAAATGTAAGGGGATAATTGCACTACTTGCACAAATGAAAAGGATGTTGTTTGGAAAGTTTCTTGTTTATGAAGGAACTGCAGTGTAATACAGAGTCAAAATTCACAGAAATTTTGTAATTTTAAAAAACCTGTGGATTGTTTTTTTGTAATTAACCCAAACCCCAGGGGCAGTTTTTATGATTATGCCAATTCCAAAATTATTTCGAGCCAGCATTTACAAACCATAAATACCTATTGATTAGAGTCGTAATTACAACATACAAGCATGATGCGACAAGAAGGTACAAAATCCTCTGAAAGTTTAATTATTACAACTTGAGGCAATTAAAACAACAAACAGCAAAACAATCTTAGAATTTTTCTACACCTATCCCATCTCTCAAAACCTCATAAGCATCTCTGCTTCTGGATTTCTTCATTCCAGCAGTGAAATTGACCTTTGATTTTTCGGAAGAAATACACGTCACTTTGACCCAAACGATCACCTTAGTTTTGATTCCCTCTACGTCAACCAGCTTACCCTTCTCTAGATAACCAGTTACACCGGTTGAGAAACGCAGTACGGATGAATCCTTGTAGCCCACTTCACAGACTGATGGAATGTAAACAGTAAGCTTTCGTGTCTCCTCGTTGAACTCATAATTGGTCGCATCACGGGGGAATATACCTACTGGGAGGTCATACTCCTTGAGGAGTTCAGGCAATGGTTTTTGCATTTTTCCTGAAAAAGTACCAAGTTTTTTTGTTCATGACTGATGCAATAAAACTCCAGGTACACAGTGAAAACATGGGCAACACACCACTAATATAGTCTGCAGATCTCTCATCCCAACAAATAAACACAAAGTGATTAAACAATTATTATATAGGAACATTTTTGAGAAATTCAAGCAGTCATCATGTACTCAAATTGCTGCAGCACACAAATCCGGAGATCCTTGGTGGACTATACATGCAAACAACCAGAAAAAAGAACAATAACAAATAACTCTCGACTACAGTGCTTCCACCTTCCTGCTGCAGGCCTCCCCCTACCACCCGATTTCTCTTGCGAAAAAAGATTCCTAGGAGGAGATCCGATCATCTAATAGTTGATTATCATCGATAAAAAGGCCGTGTCTAAAGCCCTCACAAATTGCTGAGACAGTGAAGCAATAACTTGAATCAACCAAATGGCGTCAATCACGAGGCATAAATTTATTGAATAGTTGTGACGCACCAAATCCACTAGGGTTAGGAACGACACTAACAATTACTTTTTTGTATTACGAATATATAACATAAGCTTTCGTGGAAAAAAAAAAAGCATGTAATATACTGAAAGCTAGGTAAAATATTTTTGCTTTTGAAACAACCTATCATAAATATATATGACATTAGGGTCACGGTCTTCTTAAAACACATAAACAAAAACTATCATAAAAAGTAGTCACACAAAATCTTTGTACAAAAGTACTTCAGCTTATTAGAAAACCCATACTCTAACGAAAACCTTAACAAAAAGGAGTTCCTCGATGTCGTCTGTACAACAACCCTATCTCAAAGCCTATGAAATAGCATGAGTTGGATGGCCTACCATACATCCCTAGATTAAAAGCAAAATGAATCGACACGACCTAAAAATCTAGCATCTACACATCATGTACACTACTGTTTTAGAGATTTATATCACATAGATGTTAGGGTCTTTAAGATGTATCCTCTCTTGGATAGGTGGCAGTTCTCTAGCTTTCCTTGTCCAAATGAAGATCCACGGGTGGTTGGCCACTTGGCCTCTTACACGAGCCGTGACTCTTGCGATGAGGTGACATCATCATACCACTCTTTTGGCTCCACTAGGGATGGCAATGGGGGGTCGATGAAAACCCAGACCCACCCGTGCCTAGAACGGGGAGGGACGGGTCGATCCGTCGTGGGTCATGCAGTGGGACGAGTCGGCCCGTTCTGCTCCATTTTTAAATTACATTACATACAAAAAATTGAAAAAATATTTTTATAATATAATTATAAAATATTATTTACAAAAGTAGTTATTATCAATTTATAAATGTTAGATATTAATATAAGAATACATAAAAAAAATATATTATAATATATATTATATATGCAAAACATATATTCATATATATTTTAAAAATAAAAATTATTTGTAGGGTCGGACGGGTAACCGCAAGGCGGAAATGATAACCAGACCCGCCCCGCTGGTCACGGTGACCCAAATGGGGCGGGGCGGGTTCTCTCGGGTAGAGTTAAAATTGTCATCCTGAGGCTCCACATCCGCAAGTACCATACCAACGTCCTCAAACCAACAATAGACATCCTCTGTGTAATTCTAGGCCATCTCAAGGCAAGCTTAGACTCTTCTTATAGACATAATGCGATATGTCTAAGCCTCTCAATCGATGACCCTATTCCCAATATCTATTTCGCTATCGTAGCAACTCATGGATTTCTTCGAGGGCCTACCTTATCAAAGCAAAATAGGATCTACTTGACCTACAAAACGAGTTGTTTCTAGATTTATCACCTAGATGTGAGGGTCTCTAAGATATCCTGGATAGGTAATATTTCCTTGGCTTTCCTCATCAAGATGAAGATGAGCGGGTGGTTGGCCTCTTACACGGCCCTTTGATCCGAGCCCTGACTCCAGCGATGGGGTAACGTCATCATACCACCTTTTTGTCTTCACATCCTCAAGTACCAAATCAATATCCTCAAACCGACAGTGGACATCCTCTGTGTAATTTCGAGCCTCCTCAAGGCAATCATGGGTAAATTTCTTGCAAACGTAATGCTTTGTGCATATGCCTCACAGAAACTATCAATCTATCATATCTAATCTCTGGCTCTCCGTGAGCATCTAACTCAATCACACCATCAAAAACCTTTTCACGGGCTGAGGGACAAGGCAATTGCACTGACGACAATAATATGGGTCGCCTCTCTTCTCTTAAGGTTTTCGTTAAGAGTGTGGATTTTGGAATAAATTGGGGTACTTTTTGTGCAAACATTGTTTGGCTACTTTTTATGATAGTTTTTGTACATGTATTTTGAGAAGCAACGACAATAAAATGTTTGTGATAGATTGTTTCAAAAGCGAAAATTTTACCCAGTTTTCAGTATTACATTTGTTTATATACTCTTAATACATATAAGTAATTGTTAGTGTCGTTCTTTACCCTAGTGGATTCGGGCATCACAATAGCGGCTAACCAAAGCAACACATTCTAAAAGTATTGATGCTTTAAGCTTTCACAAAACTCTACTTATACATTAATAGAAGTGCAAAGGAAACTTCTTGTTCAGCTTATATCAGAATATGAAACAAAAAACTCTAGCTGGTAGTTAAGATGTAAACATTATTGCCACAAGCAAGAAGATGAAACATGAGAGTAGGTGCACAGAGCAAAGAAAACTAACCTTTTAGCTTGTTAACCAACCATTTGGCTCCTCCTTCAATACTGGTTGACAATGACTAACAAAAAAATGGACAAAACAAAACATCAGGGTAAAGGCACAATGCTCACTCATTGTATCATCATCATCATCAACTGCACCTTATCCCACTATGTGGGGTCGGTGGTGTGAAGTTTATAGTGTCAATTAATTGTCTAAAATTAGTTAACACTATAAATTCACACAAAAAGCAAAGTAGCAAAGTTTTACGCCGGATGCCCTTCCTGACGCAACCTTCATATGAAGGAGAAATGAGATGAAATTCCAAAAACCATATCATCATAGGTCTTTCCACTTGCATGGAAAATACGATGAGACGGCGATGAGTTGAGATAGTTGCTCTAGTCATGTCCCATTACATGATTGATATTGTAAAATCAACATGTACATCATGGAACATGACCACTTATTGTATGTTATAACCAATTCATTCTTGAAATTGACCTTGCAGCATAAAATGCACTTGCGTCCTTGGAACTCATCAAACCATAATTTATAAGATCGTCGATGTGTATCTCTAGATGTCTCTAATCTTTAAGCTATTTCAATTTGGAAAGAAAGAGCAAATAATGTCCTAGCCTAGAGTGCTCTATAATTCATACACATCGTCATAGCACGTCAACATTCTTAGATAATGTGTAATCTGATCACTCAACAGCTTTCCTTCAGCATAGATTCAATCAAGCAAAGAGCAGATCCTAGGTATGAGTCAACCATAGATACTTAAAAGGAAATACCACGAGTTTTTTCACACGTAAATTCCATTCTAAGCTTCTATGGTAATGGGGGTATGAATTTATTGTGAAGCCGGATGATTAAAATGCGATAATTCCCAAACTTGAACTATCACAAACACTGACCCGAAAATTTAAGTAATAATTACTTCTACACCGGAATGTGGTAGAATAACTACTCCACATCGACATTATTAAGATTCCCAAGTCGAAAATCTTCACATGAAAGCCAGCCAAACCAAAATCCAAATAACCTGAATATTTAGAAAACTTCTAGAAATGCAAATGGAAAATGTCACAGAACCCAATCTATTATTAAGATACCAGATCAAATACCTTCGAATATAACCTAAATTCAGCAAAGTCGCAAGCGCAATAATCCCAGATACAAATTCAAGCCATGCAATAACTTCGCAACTGCAATAATCCCAGATAAACAAAAAAAGTAGAAGACGAAGATGGATTCAGAGCCTTACGTTGATATCATCACCGACAGAGTTAAATTCCTTGTTGGCCTTTTGACCCAACCAATATGAACCAACCTTGTTCAGAATCTGATCCATTTTTGGAAACTAAACTCTCAGTTTGTATAATTTGTGGGTCGAAGTTAGAAAATTTCCAGATCTGAAGATAACTTGAGCTCCTCTCTCGCAATCCTTGAGTTAAGCCCTAATCGCAAAGCGAGAGGGGTCTTCGTTTTCTTCTTCGCGACTCTGTACTCGTTTTCTTTCAAATTAAGTTTAATAAAATTGGGAAAAGGTGGCCCATATTAATTTGCCAAGTCAAATTTCCGAATTATTGAATTAATTGTCTAGCGTGTTATTTTTTAGTATAATTAATCATAAACTTTTAAGTATTATTAATTATCATTTAATTGTATCTAAATATGAAATCATAAAAGTAATTAGAGGGCTACAAAGGATTTTTGAGAAGTACAGAAATTAATTATTTTATAAAATTGTGAGATTGAACTACAAATAGGCAATGCGAAACTTCGAGAAAATGAACACAAGTGTTCATATAGTAAATATTGTTTAGATGGAAATAAAGCTAATTCAACATAATTTGATGCTAAATCATGAGATAACCTTAAAGAATCATGAAATTAATTGATAGGATAAACAAACCAATATTTCGAGAGAAATATAGTAGAATTATACATATATTGATGCTACTGAAAAATGCAGATCGCTCTAAATCAAAATAGTTGAGTTTGGAAATCTAATTTTTTGTCTGCAATTCAAAATTTTAGGAGATAAAGGAGCTAAATTTGTTCGGGAGTTGAGTCTTCAAAATTAAAGAAATCTTTGAGTGAGAACTAGACTGCTATAAGTATAACAACCAATTTCGAGATTAATAAATAGAATTGGGATAATTTCACTTTTGATACCTAAAGTTTACCACCTTTTCGCTTTTGGTACCCAATGTTCCCACTTAATCAATTTTGGTACCCTAAGTTTCAGACGTTAGTCATTTTCACTACATGCCGTTATTTTTTTAGTCCAAAATCGACTAACCTAACCGTTATGGGTAAAAAGTTAGGGATAATTTCACTTTTGATACCCAAAATTTACCACATTTTCTATTTTGGTACCCAAAATTATTTAAAATTCTAAACTAAAAAAACTCAATATTATTTCCAAAAAGTTATTTTCAAAAATAAATGATGTTTTAAAAATCTAAAATATTGTTTAAATAACTAAAAGTTGTGTTAAAAATATGACAACTACCTAACAAAATGAATTCAATATAAAATTAAAAATCTGAAAATTTTCTAAAATTCTGAAAAATGGATTAAAAACTGTAAACTATAAAATTTTGAAAAAATTAACCAAAAAATTTGATTGACTTAAAAAATCCAAAAAGGGTAAAAACATTGATTTTTTTAAAAAACTAAAAAACTATTTAAAAAATATAAAAAGTAACGAAAATATTGAAATTTGTTTTGAAAAAATCAAAAATTTATTTAAAAGTCTTAAAATTATTCCATAATTGAGATATTAAAATCTGATAATTTTTAAAAAAATTCCAGAATTTTTTAAAACATATTTCGAAGTTTTAAAAAGTGTTTTGATTTTTTTTATTTAGGACTCCATAAAACTCCAAAATCAAATTAAAAGAGGTTTTCGATTGCTGAGTGAAGAAAATGGGAAAAAATATGAAACGGAGAGGACGAAGTGGAAGAGAAGAAAAAAACAAAAATTAAATTTTTTATTTTATTAATATATATATAAGGGATAATTTTATTTGATATATAAACGTGACTACTCTTTCAAACTGAATCAATTTTTGAAAATTATAAAAAAAGAGTCCTATGTATAAAAAAAACCACGTTTATTTTTGATACCCAAAATTTACAATCTTTTCGCTTTTGATACCCAAAATTTACCATCTTTTCGCTTTTGGTACCCAAAAGGTTTTTTATTCTTCATTTTTACTAATTTTAACCGGTTTCCACCTGCTACAACAGGTGAACCGTTTGTTTTGGATGGCAAATTAACGGATTGTAGTAAAATTGATCAAATGGGAAAATATTGGGTACCAAAATTGATTAAGTGGGAATATTGGGTACCAAAAGCGAAAAGGTGGTAAAGTTTGGGTATCAAAAATGAAATTATCCCAATAGAATTAAAAGAAAACAATTTTACCCCCAAACATATACTTATCATTACTCTTATCATTATTCTTATTTTCAAAAAAAAAAAAATTTCTTTTTTTTTTGGGCTGGAAGTGGTTTATAAAACTATTAAGATTGAAGCCCATGTTGGAATAGTGGGTGGAGCCCAATTTCAGGGTTTTGTGCAGGCTACTACTTTGAGAGTTTGAGGTAATTATAGGGTTGCATGTCTCATCAAATCTGAAAACCCCATCTACACTCTACCAACAACTTTGCAAGTTGCAACTTACATTTCTTCAGGAATTTGGAATTTGACATGTCATATATATTATCATGGCCCCTGCTATTTGATGGATCTATCATTTATGAACCCTCTGTCACACTTTGACTTGGGTAATTCTTAAATAAATAAATAAAGGACATGAGAAAATTTAAATTTATGGGTAGCAACATGGCCCACATGTGTGCCCAGAGTTTATTACCCATTTTTTAATGGCTAATTTAACAAACTAAGTTAATTTTCAAACCAATTTAACAAACTAATGCAAAAAAAAAAAAAATTTAAAAAAACAGGTGAAAACAGAGTTGGCAACGTTACCAACGCTGTTTTCTTAATTTCTTTTTTTTTTTAAATTTTAATTTAAAAAAGGATTTATATGTTTTTCAAACCGAAATTGAACCGCAATGCTAGAAAAATCGAACCGAACCAAACCGAACAAAACAGCGTTACCAACGTTGTTTTCTCAATTTCTTTTTTTTTTTAAATTTTAATTCAAAAAAGGATTTATATGTTTTTCAAACCGAAATTGAACCGCAATGCTAGAAAAATCGAACCGAATCAAACCGAACTATTTCGGTTTGGTTTGGTTCGGTTCGATTTTTCGGTTTGGGCTTTATTTTGGGTCTTTACGTTTTTTGCTAAAAAATATATTTTTTATATTTATTTAACAATTTAACAGTAAAATATTATAGAAATTAAAATAACAATATAAAAATATATTAAAAAATATAAATTAAAATAATAATATAAAAAATATTTAAAAAAATTTATAGACCAAAACCGAACCGAACCGAAAATTCATTTGGTTTATTAGATTAAAAAACGAACCAAACCGTTTAACAAATTGTTTTTTTGGTCCATCATTTGGTTTGGTTCGTTTTTTAATCTAATAAACCAAATGAATTTTCGGTTCGGTTCGGTTTTGGTCTATAAATTTTTTTAAATATTTTTTATATTATTATTTTAATTTATATTTTTTAATATATTTTTTGTATTATTATTTTAGTTTTCTATAATATTTTATTGTTAAATTGTTAAATAAATATAAAAAAATATATTTTTTAGCAAAAAACGTAAAGACCCAAAATAAAGCCCAAACCGAAAAATCGAACCGAACCAAACCGAAATAGCTCGATTTGGTTCGGTTCGATTTTTATAGCATTGCGGTTCAATTTCGGTTTGAAAAACATATAAATCCTTTTTTGAATTAAAATTTAAAAAAAAAGAAATTGAAAAAACAACGTTGGTCACCTATTTACAGCGTTACCAACTCTATTTTCACCTTTTTTTTTTTTTTTGCATTAGTTTGTTAAATTGGTTTGAAAATTAACTTAGTTTGTTAAATTAGCCTTTTTTAGTTTTACTCTCATATGGTAATGGTGTAAGTATTTAACTTATTTTTTTATGACCTAGAGATATTCTACATCATAGGGACACATACTATATACTTCCGTCAGATTATGAGACATCCGTCATTCTCGGGGATAGTCCTAATACTCTGGGGGAGGAGTGGCAACTCCAATTCTACACTCTACTATAGTCAAGGTTTGAACCAATGACATGTTGATTTCAAATACAACCTTAGGCTGCTAGGCCAACCTCAAGTTGTTAATATTTCCCTAAAAGATATTTACGGCTTTAGTTTGTTGAGGGCACCAAAATGTTATAGCAAAGGATGGCTAATGGTCCATTATTATGTATTATTTATTTTGGCTGACATTGTGATTTTATCCTGTAAAAGACGTCTACTAGGAGAAAAAAAGATTCGGTTAACCTTGCTTTTTGACCTACATGTTTAATTGATGTATTCCCCCAATAATTTCTAGAGGCCTGATTTTATTTTTCACTTTTTGAAAATTAAAAAAATGTCTTAGTTTACTCATTGTGATTTATAACAAAATTTCTTTCTTTGTTTCTTAATAGAATATTTCTTTGTTTATTTTAAAGATGGGTCAAAATATGTATGCGAATACTGAATTTAGGATTGACCAAATATAAAACAAACCAAAAGATGGGCAATGATAGTGAAGGCCAAAATAAATCACATGAGGTTTTGTTACATATCTCAATCTCAGATATGGTAAATCCCATATGAAGATAATGTCACAAAAATTTCATGAGTGGGAAAATAATTATTAAGCTTCAAGAAATTAAATTTGCACCCTCACGGGACATTCCCCTTCGGCCCTATTTTTACAACTTTCAACATCTATGTGACCAAATGTATTTTGACCTATTATAACACGTGAATATTTTTGCTATTAAGTTGACTTCAATAATTAGATTATTTAAATAAAAAGATAATTGATATTTGCTAGGAGAAAATTCAACATTTAAAGTCTCAAACAAAAGTCTTTACTTTACAAGCAACAATTAGACATTGTATAAACCATGTGTTATGCTTAAAAAGTATATATGGATACTTTAATTTTGGTACTTAAGTTTAATATATTAAATATATTTAGCAAACTTCTTTGTTAAAATAATAACAAATTAAAATCGCAATTCAAAATATAATTTCATCGAGTTATATATTTTGTTTGTTTGATATTCTGAAAATAATATGTTTTCGAGAATCACGTGTAGCTAGCTACAAAAAGGCCGCCCATAGATTTTAAATATTATCATACTCAATTTATATCTTTGACTCAAAAAATAAAAAATAAAAAGTACATTTTCATTGGAAATTAGTAAAATAATAATTTATTATTTGGAGTCATATTGTGAGAAATATAAAAATGAAACCAAACAACCCTATACCTCTCTCCATCTCCTTGTGTAATCCATAATTCCTATTTTCTACCGTGTTTGTTTCATATGTTATTCAATACATGAAGTGAATACAATAATTGCATCAATTTATGCACGAGACATTCATCTAATGAGTTAAAGTACAAGATATATAACAGGACATAAAGAATAAAAGATATGCGCCCTTGTGGATTTTAATATACGAAAGTAGAATAAAAAGTTTATTTATTTTTCCCAGTGGCAATATTGTATTTTACATCTCGAAGCTGTCATAAGATGCCCCAATCAATATTTTGAAAGTGTCAAATTCCACACAAAAAATACAAGCATTGAAAGAGGGAAATGGTGGCTGAATCTCATGATATTAAACCACTTAATTCAATTACCAGAAGACCTTCTTAATAAGCTTATACTAATTAAATTTTTATAACGACCCTAAAAAAATGATAAAAGAAAAAGTCGTGGAATTATAAAATACATGGTTTTGGTGGAAGATTCCTGGAATTTTCAACTGACACATGAATTTAAAATTTTTTTCGCTTAATGTTAATTATGTAAATTAATATTATTGTCAAAGTTTAGGAATAATTAATAATTTGAGTTCAAAATGTATCTGGGGAGTGTGCATGTCACCAACTTAGTCAAGCACACCGATTTCAGATTTAAAAAGTATTATTTTGCCAATTTGGTAATAAAAAAATTAACTTTTGAGAGTCAACGCAAAACCGAGGTAGTACTATGTCTTAAGTCTTAACAATCTCTTTTATCATTTCTTTTTTAAAGACGGGTTAGAAAAATATTCAAATAATAGTATGCATTTATGCTTAAATAAACAACATCTCAATTTTATATGCTACCAAAAGAGTTGAATTTTATGATATATGGATAGTTGAAAAGTAAACAAAGACATTTACTTTTTTTTTTTGAAAACAAAAGGAAGAACTTCCATTAATAAAACAGATCGAACTGCAATTCATTACAGATACAGAGGGGAGAATCATCTCGCCACTCTTTGACACTGCACATAGAATACGATCTTCTAGTTAACACATGAAAGAACACTATTCACGATCTCTTAATAAAAAACAAGACACATTTGGAATATTGACCAATAATATTACCAATATCCTTACCAAAGGAAGAGACCAACTGGAAAAACATCCAACTACTTATCAAAGGATAAGACAAAACACACTTGTCAAAGTGACAAGAAAAATACCAACAGAAATACATAATTGCTGCTAAATACCACACCCGTGCACACCGCTACCTGTCATCGTCGGTGGGGAAGGTGCGAGAATCATAAAGAAGAAACAGAAAACAAAAAAAGAAAAAAAAAACATAAATCAACCTAAAACAAAACAAAAGCTCTCCCCCATCCTCCCAATGAGGAAGGATCCTCCCAATTCCCATGGAGGGAGGATGAGAGCTTTGTAAATTCATTTAAAACCTGCTAATTGGAGATCTTTAATTTTGACAAACCCCAATTGCGTTGGCCTTGTCTTTTGTCTTCTTCCGTCGGCGGTTGTTGGATAATGGGGGAAGTTTTTTTAAGATAACGTCTTGAGAGAAAATTTCACGCGAGGAAACTGATGTTATTCGTATAACAAAGACATTTACTTAAATGAGAAATTTGGGACCTTTTCTTTTCTTTTTTATTCTTTCAAAATTCCTTTCGATTATTTGCTAAAAAAATTATAAATTTTCCTAAATCAGTTTAGGAAGTTCCGCACAACAACTTGGATTAATCGTACGTGACAACTTGATCCTAATTGGGTAATTCTCATCCTCTCTTATTTTTTAACTCGTCGTTAATTTTTTTGCTATCTTTATATATTTCCCTGCTTCAAAATTAATTTATTTTGAGATTTTTGCCAAAACTCTTGCAACTTTAAACAATTTATAGGAAACTCATATTTCAAATTTTATACCATATTATTTGATTGGTTGGGGTTTCAATAAATGCACATCATCACTTGCTGCTTATTTTCCAGCAGAACTACTATTGTAATATTTAATCTTCAATGCGCACGAGATGGAACAGTTGCCTAAACTCAGAGCTAGTGCGACAAATTGTGGGGTGGAGGTCAGGGGTTCAAATCTCTGCTCCATCAAATTATTTGTGGGTGGAGGTCAGAGGTTCATTTCCCTGCTCCATCAAATTGCTCTCCGGGGCATATGCGAGTTGGTGAAGATTTGGTGGGAACTTATACTGAATAGCATCCGTGTGGGTTCGATTCGGGGAGAGATCGTTATTAGTAGATTGGGGTGTCGAACATAATTGTTCTCTTTACCTTTAGGATCTTGTTGTACGTCGCAGACCTCGTCGAACACTGGCCAGTCGTGTCATCATCCCGCGGTTTTTTTGGCGAACAATGAAGAGTCTGTTATCCTCAGATATAGTGAAGAGTAAACCTGGAAGTTGAGTTAAAAAAAAAAAAAAACTAGTGTGGCAATCTTTTTCAAGAAAAAAAATGAACAAAGTACAATGGTACAATACATGAAAATTTATAATATGACTTTATTAGATGAAACATAAACTTGTTGGGTGGGTACGATGATAATGGGACTATCAGACTATCTTGTGAACTGTGAAGTTGTATTTCTGACTAATTAATTAATAGAATGAGTATTTTTTTTAAAAAAATTAATAGAATGAATTTAATATAGTAGTACTGCGGTCTTTTGTTATTTCTTTTTAGGTAATAAAGTGGGGTTAGGTATGAAAATATACAGATTTAGAACTAGTGCAAGTAAAGTTTGAGGTTGTGATTTGGTTATAATAACTTTTTTTTTTTATTTCGCTATAGAAGTTCTTTTAATCCCAAAATGTGAATATTTATGAAGTTTTTTTAGAAAATACACTATTCATTTGATTTTATTTTTTTCTCCCACCAATTATTATTATTCATTTTCGAACAAATTTTACTACTCACCAACTCACATATTTTCAATCACCGATCATATTCAATCAATATTTTACTATTTCTATATCAAATTAACTTTCATCATTAAATTTTTATCTCATATCCAATTACACTATCAAAATTCATTCATTTTCTTTATAAAAAAAATCATTACTATCCTATACCAGAAAGAAAGTTTTCGAAATGAAAGGATATCTAATCACGCCCAGACATTTTGAATTTGGCACCAATAGAGTTTACCATGGATCTACTCCATTGTAATGTATTATATAACTATTGAATTACTATGGATAGAGGACGAACAACGCCATCTTTCGTTCATGCGTAGAAGACCTTTATCGCAAAGGTGATGAAACTACTTTACTACATAAAAATATCTTGTGCAGCGCCATCTTTCTTTCCGTCAACGAGCTTTGAGAGGTTTTCCATCTAGACTGCAAAGTGATACTATAACCAAACTATGAACATGTGAATTAGGTTGGAGATTAGCACAGAATTATTGATCCAAATGGATATTCGAGGCTTACTTTTTTTTAAAACAATTTTGGAATTATTTCTTCGTTTGCTGTTTTTTATTTTCTTATTAATTAAAATTCATTTATTAAATGGAATGAAAAATAGAAAATAATAAACTTATTTAGAAAATATATATTTGGAATAAGATATATTTTCTTAGTACGACCATGAGGCATTTTCTTGATTATTTTCAATTTTGGCTTGATAAAAATAATCTACCATTATTTATACTACGACAATTTTCTAACCAATGACTAGAATTTATTTGATTTATTGGCTACAATTCATCAACTAAAATAGTCTAACAAAATATATATTATTACACTAAAATTCTCTATAACTTTGGTTTTTCAAAGAATCTAAATATTTTCTCAAGGCATTTCTAAAGAATTTTTTGAAAATTGGGCCTACTGGGCTTTAATATTTAATAGACTTTTTTTTAATTTTTTATTCAAAAATATTCTTTGAGTCCAATATTATTTGGATCAATCAAGTTTCATTCTAGCTTGTTTATTATATATTAATGATTCACATAAATAAGTATATACTTTTATATATAAAGATGAGTCATTTAGTATTTAAATATTCTTACAATAACTTAATATTATTATTTCTAAAAGAATTTTACACTGAACCGAGAGGTAAAAATCATATTATTTTTTGATCTAGAATATGGAACTTGAATTATAAACAACTGAAAGGAAAGAAGAGTGAAATAGTCATAAAAATGAGGCATACCAATGAGAGTAATGACCTTGTTGTCTAATTGGTTACACATGAAGTAATCATTCGCCTATCTTTATGAGAGGTAAACGGTTCAAGCACTACGGTTTACAATAGTGAACTCCATGGGAATTTACTCAGGACCGGGGCTCCTTTTCCAATGATTAGTCATGTGGTCCTTTCTGGCTTGTTGTTTAATTGGTTACACCCGAGGTAATCATTGGCCTATCTTTATGAGAGGTCAAGGGTTCGAGCACTACGGTTCACAATAGTGAACTCCATGGGAATTTACTCAGGACCGGGGCTCCTTTTCCAAGGATTAATCATGTGGTCCTTTCTGGCTTATTATTCCAGGATGTTCTTTTTTTCACAGTTTTTTTTTTTTGAGGATTGTTGTTTTATGTAGACATATTCCTCCTAAATATTTATCAGTAATTGATTCAGTAAAGTTATAACATATCATACTATATAGTATAGACATCCCTATTAACTGAATATAACGTTTACAACTAAATTGTATTCCTTACTAAACATCACAACAGGTTTAATCCCGAGATCCTTCACGACATATACTAGTACAAAGACATGTACAACTAAAAAATCTTTTAAATATATATCACATCAAGTTTTTTCAATAAAATATACATCCATATTCTCACTCCCGATTAATGACATTTTTCAAAAAGTATATTTTCACAAAATATGAATATATACATAAAAAAAAAACTTTGGATGTTCCAATTGTGCAAACGGAATTGTGGTAATATGCCAAATTGACCACTTATATTTTGTGAAAATGAAAAATAACCATATTTTTCAAAAAACGTGTTTTCAGCCATTTTACCTTAAAATCAATGGTTATACATTTCGTGTATTCTTCATGAGATATTTGGACATTTTTCAAAAAATTGATACAGTACCTATAACTCAATAGTCAATACTGAGTAATGTACATTTTTCAGAAGTAAAAAAAAAAAAATAAAGTGGATTTGAACTAGAGAAAAGAACGAAAATCGAACGGAACCAAATAGATTTCTCCAACTTGTGGATGAGCCCATGAGAGGGCGACACCAATTAATTTAATATTATAGTGGGGTTATTATTTTCCAAGTTGATCATCACCCATTAGATTTAAACAAATTGATTGGGAGGCAGTTGAGCCATTTGCTGTTTATTTTTTGCATTATCCTCCATCGCAGCCCACTTCAATTTGGCATGGTGGGGAAAATAATATAAACTTTTTTTCAAGTAAACGACAATCTGTTCTACCCCACTTGGCTCTTAAAAAAACTCTAGAAATGGTCTTAAACTTTTTTTTTTTTTTTTTTTTTTTTTTTTTATTCGATGATGATGGAGACTTGCACTATTTTTGTAATTTGATTATTACAACGTCAATTTTCGGAAAATTATTAAATGTTCTAGTCTCTTCTAGAGAATGTAAGTGATGAGAAAGTAATTTTCAGCATTCGTGAGCAAGAAATATATAGAATAGCTATGAGTTGATAAGAGCAAAAGTTTATTATATCGGAGATTTCAAATACCAATGTTGTAAATTAATTTAAAATTGTGTTCTAGAATCTACTTGCCTTCAAAAGAAGAAAAGTACGAAGTGGATAAAGATTCTACGATGAGTAAAAGATCCTCGTATTTATTTTGTAACTTTCATATTTATGCGTTATTATGATATATTGATATGTCATGTGGAAACACAAGTAAATTGAATCGGAATTGCATAATTAAAACTAATGATTTTTTAGGTTCGTCCAATTAAAATACTATATGAATTTTTTTAAAACTTTCTACCAATACAAAAATAAAAGCCATGACTTTGGATATACAAACACTTTAAAATGGTTTTATTTATTTATTTATTTTTTTGATGTCTCAGGTTGTCGGCTTCGACAGTCTAATAATGAGTCTAGAGTCAGTAAAATTGCTTTTGCCGATGGGCCTACAATTAGATATATACAATCAATTGCACTTCATTTTTAGTGGCCTGAAAAGGATCAAATTTACTTTGGCCCAATCCAAACAACTTGTATCCCGACAAGCCTAAGCGGCCTGATAAAAAAACACACTTGTTGGGTTGGGCTGGGCCACAAGAAATGAGACCCAATGAAAATCTGACTTGGCCTGTTTTTTACGTTGGCCCGTTGAGCTAGGATCAGACTGGTTCGACCCGACCTATTGATAGACTACTCTACCAGGACCCAAAGAACCTCAACCCTATCTAGAGTTCCAAAAGATGTAAATCATAGGATGTGCCTCAATTAACTACAACCTACAAGTTCTCAACAAGACTTATACACTTCTGCACATAAAGAGGCTTAATGTCACACTTTCCCGCTCCTATCTTCCCTCATGAAGGCTCACGATGCTGGAAGTAAGACAACATTATTGATTGATTAATCAATTGGCATGTGCATCAAGAGAGTTGCATCTAGAGCCTCCTCTGTACTGCTAGGGCAAGGACTAGTAGCGCAATCGGTAAAGGATCTGGGTGATGTCCGATTTGTTGGCACCTGCAGCGTGGATGTTCGAAACCCCTTGGTAACATGGTGGAGAAGGATTCTTTATGTGGTGATTCAGTTTAAAGCAACTAAGGACACTGACTCATTAAACATATCTCTAATTAACCTCATCCGCAAAACTCTATGGACAAATAGTGAGGACCCTTAGGATGAGCTTGATCCATTTATTTGGGCAAGGACTAGTTGACAACTTTAAAATGCTTTTATTGTTGTGAGCTTTGCATTTGGCAATTACAAGGTTGTTTTGGTAAGTTGCATTGAGCAAGTAGATCCTATTTTTATTGCCCTCACATGAATTCTCATAAGTCATAACCTCCTCTCTCTTTCTCTCTCCTAAGAAACTCCAACTACCCTTCTCTCTCTCTCACACACATTGATGTACTAAGCCCATCCTCCACTAGTCATTAAACAAACTCAAAAGTGGCCCCCTTCTCTCTTTCTCTCTCTCTCTCTCTCTCTCTCTTTTTGGCAGCCAATAATCAATATATATACCATTTTACATCACAATAACCCAAACAGTACACAAAATCCTCCATAACCCATCTCTTCTTCTTTTTCCTCAAAAATCCACAATCACCAAGATCCAAATTTCAAAAAAAAAAATAAAAATAAAATAAATTAGACCCCCAAAATTAAACCCTCCATGAAAATGCCTTCCAATCATCCACAATCATCCCTCCTACTCCAAAGAATCAACGAAACCCCAACCACCACCGCCGCCGCGGCGGCGGCGTGCAAACAAGCCTACCGCCACCCCACCGCCGCCCAGGTCCCCGACCACGTCGCCCGCTACCACACCCACGCCGTGGGCCCCAACCAGTGCTGCTCCGCCGTGACCCAGCAAATCTCCGCCCCCGTCTCCGCCGTCTGGTCCGTCGTCCGCCGCTTCGACAACCCTCAGGCGTACAAGCACTTCGTCAAGAGCTGCCACGTCGTCCTCGGAGACGGCGACGTCGGGACGCTCCGGGAAGTCCGGGTCATCTCCGGGCTGCCCGCGGTCAGCAGCACCGAGCGGCTCGAGATCCTCGACGACGAGCGCCACGTCATCAGCTTCAGCGTCGTCGGCGGGGACCACAGGCTGGCGAACTACCGGTCCGTCACGACGCTGCACGCGGCGGCGAACGGCGGCGGGACGGTGGTCGTGGAGTCTTACGTCGTCGACGTGCCGCAAGGTAACACTAAGGAAGAAACGTGCGTGTTTGTGGACACGATTGTGAAATGTAATCTTCAGTCGTTAGCTCAGATCGCTGAGAGTTTAGCCAGACGAAACCCTTCTCCATAAATTATAGAAAAAAAAAAAAAAATTACGGGCGTGATGAGATCTCTTGTTCCACTTTTCAATTACATTGGATGAATGTACAATTATGAACTATACATGTACAATTGTGACATCATCTAGTACATGTGTCATTCATCAATATAATGGAATACGAGCTGAATATGGAAAGTGGAACATGAAATCGAGAGAAAATTACTACTAATTCTTGCCTGCGATGACATTTGTGTTTATGAATATCGGATGTTTGTTTTTGATTGTTATAAGGAACATGGTGTAATGTTTTTTGTGTTCAATTTTTGGAGGTTGTCAATTGTCATCGTTTGTTCAAACAATTATCTCCATTCTTTTCCTTTTTCTTTTCTCTGTATCTTGTTTATTGTTCATATAATTTGATGTAGATCAACATAAGTATTAATATTTGAAGCAGTCATCGTTGTATTATAGTTTGATCACATGTAAAAGGGAGCCAAAATTGTAGTTTATGGTTATAATTTTTTTTTATAATTAGCTCGCTAGAGTAAAATTAAAGTTTTCTAGGAAATTACTCTATATATAAAAAATGCTATTATTGAATGATTAAATCGTTCTAAATAAATTAGTAATTGGATTATATAATTTGACATTAGAAATGTGATCACTCGTGTAATGGCCGATTTTTGACGAGAAATTAAGAATGGCTAAACTGTATAATTATATTCTAGCTAATTGATAATGCATATAATTATAGAAGTTATAATTAAGATTTATTAAATTAATCACACGACTATTGCATTGTCAGGAGATATTTAGTGGAGTATTAATTTTAAGTACGATGTGGGCATTGATTTTTGCGACTAATCAATTTGTTTAATTGATAAAACATGTGTTTAGGGCTTTCGGCTAGGGTTTTGCTAATTCCAAGAACCCTAAAATCTCAAGAATTACATATATGACCATGGAAATCTCAATTTAGTATTAGAAATAACAAAAAACGAAATTAATATTGCAACAAATTAAATGAAGAAAAACAGCCTTGTTTTGTTCTATATCCGATTAATAATAATAATAATAATAATACATTATTCAGGGCAGTTTGGCCGGGACTATTTCCATACGGATTAGTCATATGGGAAATGAAATTTCGGTTATTAAAAAAAAGTCATCACAACAATAATGAATCATTGTTTCATTTGGAAATGAAATATTGCTCTTTGTTGATCTATATGAACTAATTATCCATTTTGATCTATATACCAGGTTGATTTTTCATATTTTCTTTGCCTAAAAAGAAAAGAAAAGAAAAGAAATAGTATTAATATATAGTATTAATTAAGATGAAGAGGAATCAAACAGCTATATAGGCCTGCAAGTTGTGAGACCAACTAGCTGTTAAAAAGAGAAAAAAAAAAAAGAAAACTAGTTATATGTTCTGGTACGTTTACTGCAAGTTGCACAACTTGTTTTCCTCTTTTCATCATACAATAAATATTAATAATATGCATGCAAGTTGGCCTATTTATTTTTCGGTTTGTTGTCTTGTGCTTTTAGAATAATATAAAAATATAACAATTAAATAAAAAGTGTGGGAATTTAAAAGAATGGGCCGTCGGTTATGTACTTGTGCAAGTTGGCCCCTTTAATAAATCCCATGCGGTGCCTTATTGTCTGCGTATCTTCAATGCCTTCACGTTATCCCACTCCCAATTTTCCTCCTTTTCTTTTCAACAAACATTTTTTTTGGCTTAAAAAAGAATATGGAGATAGCCTTTAGGCTAAGATAACAACAATCCGATTTAGTTTTGAGGGTTTTAATTGGCTCCTGGAGATCATAAAGGGCTATTGTGTGTTTTAAACGTCGGGTGGGATCTTCGGTTTCATAAGAGTGTTTCATTTCATATTTCATTCACGGATGATTGTGATGCATTACAAGAAAATTCCAGTTACCGACCGAATTGTCACTAAATTAAGGTTACCTACAGAATACCGACAAAGTAAAAAAAAAAAATTTCCTTCAAATTATATCGACAAATTACTGACAGATTACCGATAATTTTTAAATAACCGACATAATTAATATAGGTATTTAGCAACAATTTTAGATTCTATAGGTAAATATTTACCTGCAAATGATATTACCTACAACCGTTTTACTTACATTTTACAATTATCTTAATATTTACCTACAGATTATTTTATAGGTAAACTTATTTTTTCTTATAATGATGTGTAAAAAAATTAGCATATTAAGAGCTCTCAATTTAGGCCTAGGCTTTATTTTGTGTTTGAAAATTAATATAATAGTTTTTATGCACGTGACAATCTTCTGTGCGGTGGAATGTGAAATAAACGCTCTTTTGGAACATAAGATCCCGTCCGCACAAACATGATGGTGCTTTGCCTATATCTTGCTTCTAATTTAAAATAGAAATTTTGATCATATTAGAAAATATAATCTTAAGGGAATTGCTTGTTAGGGTAGTGATAAGTAGGCTGTTCATTCGGTTAATTCGGTTAACCATTAACCGAAATATTGAAAACCGAATTAACCGAATTTTCTAATTGGTAAAACCATTAACCGAACCGAAATTATGTTTACCGAATTAACCGAACCGAATTATATTTCTACGGTTAATTAAGTATTAAGATAATTAACCGAATTAACCGAAATTTCCTTAAAATACAAAAAATATATGTTTTATATATAATATATGATATAAATAAATAAATATAATTCACAGAAATTTATTTAAAATAAAAAATATAAATTTTTATATATAATATATGATATAAATAAATAAATAAATACGATATATATTATATATAATTGTAACTATATATAAAATATATGTTTAACATAATATTTCGGTTAAATCGGTTAATTCGGTTAATTTCGAATTTTCGAACCGAATTAACCGATAACCGAAATTCTCCAAAACTTTTAACTTGTTTATCAACCGAAATAATTTGTTAGACTATGTTAACCGAATTGATTCGGTTAACGGTTAACCGAAAAAAAATCGGTTAATTGAACACCCCTAGACTGATAAGAAGTTTGTAAAACTCATATATGTGTGTTCGATTTCTACCTCATTTCCTTAAGTTCTTTTGCACTCGATAGAAAATATAATCTTAAAGATAAATTAACTTTTAAAGTGCACTATATTTTTTTTTTAATAATATGCGCATTTATTCAAAAAAATGAATTACACTCTTAAGTCTCAACAAACTACTTTGGTGTTATCTGATCACCATAAAAATTCTAAATAAATGTTTTGCAAGAACACCAAATTCATAAAAGGAATTATTATTTCAATATAACATATTTTAATTTTTGCAGGTAAATGTTCATACCAAATCTTGATAGAAATCAATTGCAATTTTTTTTTATATTTGTAAGTTATATTTTGTTATAAATTATATTTTTAATTTTTGTCGCTTTGACAAATACAATTTTACAAAAAAATATATATATGCTTTTTGTAATTTGGTTTGACCGCATTCAAACCGCATGCACCGCCAAACAAGTCGGGCTGATAAAAGCTCTTCCTTTTCTTATCCTGAAACTTCCCACTTGCCTTTAAAGATTTATCCACATCTTACTTCTCCATTAATTTGAATATAAGAAACAACTCATCTTTTTTGGGTCAATTTAATGCTGCTATCTCCATTATTATTATTATTATTATTATTATTATTATTATTATTAGCAGCTAGGTGAGAATCAAACCCACATACATGTCTAGTTTTACAAATGCCATAACACTAGGCTATCTTCCACTATCTCCATTTCTCGAACAAGTTGTAAATATTTTCTTCATCTTCTTCTTTTTTATTCTTTTCTTAAAAATTTTGGTCATGTCATTGTAGAGACTCGAACTTGAGCCTTTTCAATAAAGAGTAATGCACGTGGACACTAGACTAACCCTAACGGTTAGATTTTCTTCTTCTCTTTCTTCCATTTTTGTTCCTTATAAGATATCAATATAATGAAAATCAGTTTATCTACAGTTTTTATGTAAGTATTAAGATAATTGTAAAATATAGGTAAAATTGTTGTAGGTAAAATTATTGTAAGTAAATATTTACCTATAAAATCTAAAAAAAATTGATAAATACCTACTATATTTCTGTCGGTAAAATTTAAAAATTGTCGGTAATCTTTCGGTATAATTTTGAGAGAAAACAATATTTTTTATTATATATGTATTCTGTAGTTAATTATAAAATTTGGTGATAAAATTTTAGATGGATTTTTTATTGCAGTGGATATGGCTTATGAATTCATGATATATCCACAAATTGAAGCACCAAGTTATAAATATTTTATTCTTCGGATTTAGCAATTCATGATATATTTCACAAATTGGAACTTGGAAGTACCATATTATATTTTATACTTTAAGGCTTTGTTTGGTTCAAAGTTTGGAATAAGCTTGATTAATTCCCACCGGTTTTATTGGTCTTATTCCATGGATATAATAAAATCTAATAATGTGTTTGATTGAGTGATTGGGCTGATGGAATGTAAGGGTTATCTATTAATGTGTTTGGTTCAAGAAATGTAATAATAGCCCAACAAGTGTTGTATTACCTAATTGCCTTTATTTTAGAATATCAATTCCAAAAATAAGGGTGTTTAGGTAATTTCAGCTCCTATCCTAAAGGGCTATATTGCTCATCCTACCATTGAGGTGGAATATGTAATAACTCATTGGGCATGGTAAATTACCGGACCAGAACAATTTTCAGGGTTCTCTTGGCTTGAACCAAATATCACAATAGGAATAAAATAATATAAAAGTGAGTGATATGACTCTCATTAACCCCAACCAAACGAAGCTGAAGGTATCAATCACCAACAGGACATGAAAAGTATAACATGATCCATATGTATATATGAGTATACACAAAGTACAAGGCTTTCTACAAATGTCCAGATCTACTTGCTGAAAAGGAAATAAAGTTTCAATTGGATCTCTTATCAATTTGCAAAAGCATTATATATTGAAAAAGAAGGTATTTCATTTTATCTTAAAGAAGGTATTTCATTTTCTTTTGGTTTCAAGACCAATAAGACCACATATACACAAGTTGTGGGACTTGTGGCCCATATAAACCTCTTTTATATTCTCCACAAGAATAAGCAGAAGCTAGAGCACTCCTCCCCTTCTTTTTTGCCTATTCTTTCCTCTCTTTTCTTTGGCCATAAGATTTTTTTTTTTTGATTCTTCTAAAATTTCATTATCTTAAATAAGGCTTTCTAAGTTCTAGCTTATAAATAAGGATTTTGTAAAAAAGTTCAGTAAATATTGAAAATTCTCGAAATTGAGATTTTCATATATATATATATATATATATATATAGTTACCATATTGCTTTGCAATCGTGCATTTGATAGAACCAAAATCGGTACTAATTTCACCGGATTTCAATTATGTGAGCGGCCCATGCGCGCAATTTCCAATTTCCAGTAAAATTAGGACCAATATTAAGATTTTCATATAATTTTAGGGCTATTTTACAAAAACTGTGAATTTTACAGGTCCAAAATTGATATATTTATATAGTTACAAAACGTTTTTTTGCAAAACATGATTCTTTACATGATGTTTTTGCTGTCGTCCTATAGTTGCACGACTAATTTTACAATTTTTACCTTCTCAATAAATATCAATGTCACTCAGAAGTTCAAAGTTATTCTCAAACTGATTATATAATTTGGTTTGATAATTATTATTGATAGTTTGGTTTGATAATACTGCGGGAGTTATTGTACATTCTCGCGGTTTATTTGGAGCAGTTCCTGAAGGGCCGATGACCGTTCTCCGATGACTAGTCATGTGGGAATATGAAATTTCGGTTATAAAAAAAAATATTAAACTCTTGACACTCCAACTTTTATATATAGTTATAAAATTTAATCACCTCCCACTATCTCTGCGTATATATGATTGCACTACACGCAGTTAAATGAATTTTTATAAGCAACCAATATTGCTTCGTGAAAAAGAAAAGTAGAGTTCTTATCATCACATCCACATGGAGAAGATAACGAAAGTTTTTAGAGTAAAATGTTCAATTCTTTTTTTCCCCCACAGAAAAACAAAGTGCTAGACCCAAATTAATTTAACTTATTTAATTTTCCTAAGTTAATGTCATAATCTCTATATTAATCATTAATTTATTGAGGTTTTGTTAGGGTACGTTCACTTGACTTAAACGACTCATGATGTCAACTGCGTACCCAATAGTACTTACAACTGCTCTACCTAATATTATCCCACCCCAACATCCAATCCAAGTTGTTATAATTACCAATAAAATACACACAACCATGTAACAAAAGTAGATAAGTCTGTGTATTTTTCTGCAAATTAAACATCCCTTTTCTATCATGTGTAGGACTGTAAGTCTATGCATTTTCAAAACATTTGTAATATATGTTGTATATTATTTACTTATATGTAATAATAATTATATTGTGATATAGAAACAGAAAAGACCAGAAAATTCTCTCTGGCAAAAGTACAAAACTGGTCCTGTAGGGTTTCAAAATTGGTCCTGTTAGTTTTAAATTTTTTATTTGGTTATGTAAGTTTTAAAAATTGCTTAATTTTAGTCGTAATTTTACCGGATGCTGCAAAATTATCCAAATTTGACACATGACTCGTACGTGATCCCCAAAAATTATTTTTTTTTTATGTCTAGCTACTTTTGGGTGACATGGCTGGCATTAATTCACATTAATCCTAAAATTATAATTGTTGATAATGTGGATTAATGTCTCACCCAAAAATAGTCAGAAAAAAATTCAATTTTAGGGGATATAATCATGTCGAATCACGTGTCAAATTTCGGTAGATTTTCGACATTCCGGCGATAATAGGACTAAAATTGAACAAGTTTTAAAATTTACATAACCAAATCAAAAATGAACATGACCAAATTTGTCTCCCCACTTAAATTACAGGACTAATTTTGTAATTTTGCCGATCCTCTCTTATAGTACCGTAACCATTCATTTTTATATCAATTTGAAATTGCTATCACCTTTGAAAAAATTGTGATCAAGAAATTAATAAAGCAAGCAAGCAACAACTTAGAACTACTATATTGGCTCCACTAAAACCACCATATATTCACTCTTCCTACCCTAACAAATCTTGAAAGCTCATTTTCACCTAATATACACAATATACATAAACCCTATACATCCTATACACAACACACAAAGAATAAATTAAACTTCAATTAATTAATGATGGCCAAGAAAAACAACTCCGTGTCCCCGGATTTAATTTCAGGCACGACGACGTCGTATAATATGGACATAAGGTGCACTTTCCAAACTCTCATAGCACTTCTCGTGGCGGCGTTAGTGGTGGGCGCCGTTTATTTGACGGCGGAGACCGGCTACGACTTAGTACAAGAAGACGATGATCACAAACTAATTAACGGCTCCACGTCATCATCGTCATCCACTTATTCTGGGTGTGATTTGTTTTCAGGGAAATGGGTTTATGACAACGAATCTTATCCATTGTACAAGGAGGAAGAATGCACGTTCATGTCGGATCAATTGGCTTGTGCCAAGTTTGGGAGACATGATTTGGATTATCAGCATTGGAGATGGCAACCTAACCAATGTGACTTACCAAGGTGGTCTCTCTTTTTAATTTCTCTCACTCGTTTATGTTATATTAGGGATAATTACAAAAACTCCCTCAGGTTTGGGATATTTACAAAAAGACCCAGTGATGTTTCAAAATCACAAAAAAAACCCTAGGTTTGATTCTGTCTTAAATTTAAGTGATTACTGTAATATTTCTACTAATATCAGGGTGGTTTTATTAAATGTTTTTTTGCTTATGAAGGGAAGATGTAAGCATTTTTTTTGTGATTTTGAAAAATAGTTGGGTTTCTTTTGTAATTAGCTCAAACCTCAGGGGTTTTTATATAATTATCCCTTTATGTTATGGTTATATTCTTCTAGTGTTAATTTATAGACTAAATATTTTTTTATCCTTGGAAAAAAAGACACAATTTTTTGGCAAAATTACAAAATTAGTTCGGTAAATAAGGAAAAGGATGACAAAGTTGGTCCTGCTTTCGAAATTTTAATTTAGTCATGTAAATATTAAAATCGCTAGAATTGCGCTCTATTTTGGTCAGAATTTGAAAATTTGACTGAGAATTGGGCAAAAAATGGGGATTCTAGCCAATTTTGGTGGCGTGGATATTGGCTAGCTAATATGACACCTTGATGGATGAAAGAGGAAGATGTCTTAACTTTAAATAAAACAACTAAGCAAGTCAAGGTGAACATAAGTTGACCACAAGGAACTCTAATTTTTGCCGAAATCCCCAATTTCACTATTTCTGGTCAAAATTTTCAAATTCCGGCCAAAATAGCGATACCTAATCAAATTTCTGGATTTGAACACGGTCAATTTTGTCAATCCCCTTAGTTACATGACTAATTTTGTAAATTCCCAATTTCATGTTAGTCAATAATTTAAATTATAAAAATTTAGGTTCAATAAATTGGTCAAAATATAGCTCAAGTAATCAAAAGGTTCCATATAGAACATTTATATATACTCACATACGTATTTCAGATGATTGTTGTCAAATTGAAGACGAAATCGAAAAGAGCAAAAATATTTTATGAAGCATTTTTTTTATGGTAAATGATTTTTGAGCATGGTGGAATGTTTTTCTATCTTAATAAAGGTTCAATGCCACAGCATTATTAGAGAGATTGAGGAATAAAACGCTTGTGTTCGTTGGGGATTCTTTGAATAGAGGCCAATGGGTATCTATGGTGTGTTTACTCGACAAGGCAATCCCACCAGGCCTCAAACACATGCACAACAATGGCAGTTCCTTGATCACCTTCACGGCTAAAGTGAGTCCACATCCATTTTTATTGTAAAAATTCGAACCCAGTCATTACGGAAACTCGAACTTGGATTTTTTTATTGAAAAGTAATACCAGTGGTCACTGGGCGAACCCCAATGGTTAAATAATATTGACATAAGTTAGTGTTTAAGTTGTCATTCTTAATAATTACAAAATAATCCAGAGATTTTTTGAATCATCGTTTAGGTTTGACCTGTCTTACATTTTTCCCTTTTTATATGAAAAAAAAAACATTTCAAGAAAGCTTCCATTACGTTTATCAAAATATTACAGTTACCCCTTAAATTTAAGACAATCAAATATCGAGTTTTTTTTTTTTTTTTTTGTAATTTTAAAAAATCACTGGATTTTTTTTTGCAATTAGGCCAAACCTTAGGGCATTTTTGTAATTATCCCTAATAATTACCAATAGTGATAATTTAATCACGTATCATATCTAATCAACTTTCATCATCTTGCCACTAGTTTTTTTTTTTTTTTTTTTTTTTTGAGTTTAAGAAGCCCATTTATTAGTAGTAAGTGTTTGATCTCATAAAATCATACATTTTGTTATTTGAAGGAATACAATGCGAGAATAGAATTTTATTGGGCTCCATTGTTGGTAGAGTCCAATTCAGACGATCCAGTTAACCACAAGTTACCAGATCGCATAGTGAGAGCCCAATCTATTGAAAAACACGCCCGCCATTGGACCAATGCCGATATATTGGTTTTCAACACCTACTTATGGTGGAGAAGGCCTCAAATGAATGTCTTGTAAGTATAAAAAAAATAAAAATGTGTGAAATTTTAAGATATAATAATTTCATAATGTTTTTAATTGTATAAATATTGTTAGGTGGGGTTCATTCAATAGCTCGGATGGAATATACAAGAAAGTAGACATGCTTCGTAGCTATGAAATGGCTCTAAAGACTTGGTCGGATTGGTTGGAAATTCATGTCAATCGTACCAAGACTCAGATGTTTTTCATGAGCATGTCGCCTACTCATGAGAGGTATATATTTTGATTCCCATGAAACATTTATCTCTTCGATTTAGGGATGTCAATGGGTTCGGGTAAAGTCCAAACCCTCTCCCTCCAAACTTCTTTCATTTGGGATAGGTTTTAATTAGTATAAATGAATCTGAGTTCGGTTTGAAATTTCTTTTTTCATACTCGTGACCCTTACCTGACCCAATTATTTTTTAAATAAAACATAGGGATGGCAACGGGGCGGGTTTGGGGCGGGTTTGGCCAAACCCGGGACCCGCCCCGCCAAGGAGAAGTAAGACCTGGGACCCGCCCCGCCCCGCCTCAAGACCCGCCCCGCCCCGCCTCAAAACCCGTCGGGGCGGGTCTAGACCCGCTAGACCCGCCAAATATATTTTTTAAATTATAATAATTTATATTTTTCTATTTGTGGCCAAATTTTCAAAAGTAATCAAATGCCAATAGATTAAAAAATAAATAAATATAATTATGCAACTTATTATAACTATTTTTTTTAGAATTGGCTACTATTAAGATTTTTTTAAAAACAAATACTATTAGTATACTACATAGTACTCAACTAATACTTAAAATAAATATTCAAAGTAGAATATTACAAGATATTATATTAGTAAATTAAACTTTAAAAGTAAATAATATTATAATAGTACTCAACTAATATTTTTAAACATATAACACTCAAATTTAAAAGTAAATAATGCAAAAATATTTAAAAATTTAATAAAAATTAACATGTGGGGCGGGTCCGGGGCGGGTCCTATAGGACCCGGGACCCGCCCCGGACCCGGGCGGGTTTTGCAACCTTAGACCCGGGACCCGCCCCGGGACCCATTTATCCGGGTCTAGACCCGCCCCATCGGGGCGGGTTTAATGCGGGGGCGGGTTTTGACCCGCCCCATTGCCATCCCTAATAAAACACGTGTAGTATTTCTTTTTTACTTTTATATTATAAAATGGGTTTAGCGGGTCTACCTTACGGGTAGAGGTGCTAATATGGGCCCAATCCGATGGGCCGATCCAATTAGCCCAATTAAAAAATCGGACTGAGCTGCAATTTTGGAAGCACGAAACGGATTGGGCCCATTTGACCCAAAAAGTTGGGTTGACTCGATCATTTAGTGTGTAATTTCATGGGCCGAATTGGGCTTAAAAATAGTGGCTCAATGGAATTTTAGCTCGGCCCGATCAGTACGGACCATTTGACAGCTCTACCTACGGGTATAAGTTTGAGTCGGGTTTGAGACTCATTCTTTAATATCTTAACGGATTGGGTCTCGGATTGTAGTTCCATTAATTAGAATAAGTAATGAGTTTTTATCCATAAATATTTTCAGGGCAGAAGAATGGGAAAAATCAGCAGGACAAAATTGCTACACCGAAACCGAACAAATATTGGAAGAGGGCTACATGGGAAGAGGAACAGATCCTAAAATGATGAGAATTGTTGAAGCTACAATTGATGAACTTCAAAATAGAGGACTAAATGTACAAATGATAAACATAACTCAACTTTCAGAGTACAGAAAAGAAGGCCACCCCTCAATTTATAGAAAACAATGGGAGCCTCTAACCCAAGAACAAATTTCTAACCCACTTATCTATGCAGATTGCATACATTGGTGTCTTCCGGGAGTTCCTGATGTCTGGAACGAGCTCTTGTATGCTTACATTTTTAATTATGCATCAAACTGATGAACTGATTTTTTCACAAGATTTTACAAAGGTAAAGTCTTTTTGTGTAACTAATTTTCTTATTGAAGTCATGCAAATTTAATGCCTCATATTTTAATTATCTTTAGATTTTAATTGTTCAAAATTTTCACTATGTTAAGCGATAAATTACTATTGTTTTACCTAACTAATTATTTTCATAAGTTTAACTAAAACAAGGAATTGTATATCACAAATTGAAAATTAGTACACATAAAATTGTATATGTAAATTCTCACTTTTAATAATTAATGATACATAAGGTAATTGTCTAAGAAGTATTTGAGCTAATTAAAAAAAAAAAAGTTTATAAAAATTACAAAAAATTCCTTGAGGTTTGATTACATCTTATGTTTTCTTTCTTCATAAGTAAAATACATATAAAAAACACCTTGATATTTATTAAAAATATTACAGCTACCCCTTTAAATTTACACAATCAAATTTTATTTTTTCGTTGTAATTTTGAAATATCTCTGGGTTCTTTTATAATTAGCCCAAACCTTAGGGGTGTTTTTGTCATTATCCCTTAAATTAAACCAAACAACTTATAGGCTGATTAGAACGGAAGTTAAAAAAATAAGGAAACCAAAATCAAAGTACATAAGGAATCATCATAAACGAGTATAACATCATCACATTCTAGTAATTTAAACAAGGTAAAAACAGATTTAAACCTTTTGAAGAAAAAACTAAATTAAAGTAAATAAAAATCATCCAGCTGGTTAAAAGAACTAGGTAATAAAATCATCAATTTTGTTAATTTCAATTTAATTTCCCATCACATGTTTCTTATGCAATAATTCATAAACCACGTGGGATAAACTGAAAACAAAATAAAATTGCACAACATTTAAAAAACATACTTAATGTGTCCCTAATATATATTAAACCAATTACAAACATAAAGCTAAAATTTATAATTAAGAAGATAATTAAAAAATGGTTCTCAAAACATGGGAGATTTTTTTCAAGTACCATCACCTTGGAGGCCTCCTGTTAGTAGCTTTGGTCGCTGCTGCACTTTACGTAAAACACGACATTAGTTATTGGAACGTCGTGAAAAAGCGTGTCACCTCGAAAGAAGAACAACTAGCTACAAAACACGATTCTACTACGAATTACGATTTTTTTTCAGGCAGATGGGTTTACGACGACGTATCATACCCACTTTACAAGGAGGAACAATGTTCTTTCGTGGAGGATAGTTTTGCTTGTGAAAAATATGGGAGAAAGGATTTGAAATATCAACAATGGCGATGGCAACCTCATCACTGTGATATTCCAAGGTTATTAATTAGATATTTTTGTTTTCGCTTAATTACATTTTCACTCCCTCCTATAGGGATAATTGCAAAAAATACTATTGAGGTTTGACCTAATTACAAAAAAATCTACCTAACTTTCAAGATTACAAATAATACCCTTGAAATTTTATTTTGTCAACATTTAAACCCTTCATAAAGCAAAAATTATTTCAAAATCTTCCTTCGTATTTATAAAAATATTGCAGTTTACCCATTAGTTTTTACACTGAATCAAACCTTAGGGTACTTTTTGTAATTTTAAAAGTTACCTAGTTTTTTTTTTTGTAATTAGGTCAAACCTAAGGGGTATTTTTATAATTATTCCTAAAATAAATGGCAAATTATATAGAATAATGGGATATTACAAAAACACCCCTGAGGTTTAGGCTAATTAAAAAAAACAGACATGTTTCAAAATTACAAAAAATCCATTGAGGTTTGATTCCATCTTACTTTTTCTCCCTTCATAAACAACAAATATTTCAAAAACCTCATGATATTTTTAAAATATTACAGTTAACCACTTAAATTTAAGCATAATCAAAATTGAGGGGGCTATTTGTAATTTTGAAATATCTCTGGATTTTTCTGTAACTATCCCAAACCTCGGGATAATTAAATTATCCCTATAATAATTACTAAAACACCCCTTGAAGTTTAGCCTAATTACAAAAACGACAATTATCTTTCAAAATTTCAGATATCAATGACGTTTGTATTTACCTAACAAATATTCTCTTGAGGGGTGATTTGTAAGAGAGAAATAAATGTTAAGCGGTATCTGTAATTTTAAAAAATAACTGGATTTTTTCGTAATTAGGCTAAGCCTCAGGGGTGATTTTGTAATTATTCCCAATTTATATTAATAGTGTTTTGAATTATGCATCCACGTGAATAGGTTTGATGGGAAGGCATTTTTGGAGAAAATAAGAGGGAAGAAGGTTTTATTTGTAGGGGATTCATTGAATAGAAACCAATGGGTTTCATTGCTTTGCCTAATTGAGTCATCTATTTCTCCATCATCAAACAAGTCTGTGACCTTGGCAGGCAATTTGCTATATTTTCATGACATTGTAAGACATTTTTCTGTCTTAATTTCTTTTTTCCCCCTTTTCTTATGTCTTTATTTAACATATACTATCCTTTTGTGAGTGCAATTTGTAAAATAAAAATCAATATAAGGGGGTATTTGTAGTTTTGAGAGATAATTGGTTTTATTTTTGTAATTAGAATAAATCTTAATGGTATTTTTTTGTAATTATTCTTTAATGTATCTTATATGAAACAACAAAAAGAAAAGGACCACAAAAATCAACTTGAAATAGTAGGCAAAAAGCGTGTCAATCATAAGCACTGTTCTAAAATTTCCGCCTAGCCCTGATTGGTCATCACACTTAGGCGCTAGGTTTCCCTTGCCCGCTTACGTTATTATTTTAATTAGGTCCCGTCTAGCCTCGATTAGTCTCCGCCTAGACGCTTAGCTAGGCCCCAGTATGCCGAATTGATTGCTTTGCCTAATTGGTTTCTTCACGAAGGAATACAATGCGACAATTGGGTTCTATTGGTCGCCATTTCTAGTCGAATCGAATTGCGATGACGTGTCATGGCACCATCAGATGGAACATCGTATTGTTAGAATTGAGGCCATTGAAAAGCATGCGAAACACTGGAACGATGCAGACATACTCATTTTCGACTCCTATGTTTGGTGGTTAAAT
The DNA here is from genome assembly GCA_016081115.2 of Rehmannia glutinosa. Classification (NCBI taxonomy): domain Eukaryota; kingdom Viridiplantae; phylum Streptophyta; class Magnoliopsida; order Lamiales; family Orobanchaceae; genus Rehmannia; species Rehmannia glutinosa. The sequence continues at coordinate 516,112 of JABTTQ020003344.1, read as the reverse complement.
CCCACAATGACACTCTTGTAAGTATCATTTCTTTCTTTCTTTCTTATATTTTAGGATTAATTACAAAAATTATCCCCAAAGTTTGGCATAATTACGTAAATGCCCAGTTATATGTCAAAATTGTGAGATTAATTAGTATACATTATTTTAAGAGAAAATAACGGAGAGGATTTCATAGAACTCTTGTCTTCAACATGAGATTATAAAAATACAAGTGAATGGAGGCTACAACGATAAGATAATGAGAGTGTTTGCAAACATTAAAAATAAGTGATTTTTAGTTTTTTGTTTAAAAAAGCAGTTTTTAGTGTTTCCATATACCAATTTGAAATAATTCTATTTATTTAATCGAATCTAAAAACCAAATTAGTGTTTTAGATTCTCACCTTATATTTTCAGTTTGAATATACAAATAAATAAGTATCGTTTTTCTACTTTTTCACCAAACACTCTCAACTTCTCATTCTCAACTTTTAATTTTATTTTCAAACACTATCAACTTCCCGATTTTACCAATTTGTAATATAATAAATCACCTATTCTAAAAACAGAAGTTTTTCAAACACTCATAATAAAACCTAGACAAAGACTAAGAAAGGGAAAGTACAAAACTACCCTCATAAATGTAAAATAAAAGAATTAACAACTAACTCTAACAAAAATTACAAATATCCTATTGAGAGTTCGTAATATCTTAATGGGATATTTGTAATTTTAAAAGATAATTAGTGTTTTTTCGTAAATAGGTAACCTCAGTTTCTGTAATTATCCCTTCTTTTTATTCATTGGTTAATTATATATGTGATAAATATGGTCATCAGATGGGGATCATTTGAAAGCCCTGATGCAGTCTACAAAACCGTAGAGATGAAACTACGTCGATACGAAATGGCATTAAACACTTGGTCTGAATGGCTGGAAATGAATATCAATCGAACGAAAACCAAATTGTTCTTCATGAGTGTCTCACCTTATATTTTCAGGCATGTATATGGTCATGCAATTATCATTCATGTTCACTGTTTGGGATTAATTGCAAATTTTGTCCTGTAACTTTGGCGTGTTAGTATTTTCAACTTTTATTTTTTATATTTGTAATATAGGACTTTAACTTTAAAAAAAATGGGTGCATCGAGGACAAGTTTGACCAGAAAAGTCAAAATTAGTTGGTTTGCTGATGTGGCTGCCATCTCACCACCTTAAATTAGTGAGGTGGTAGCCACGGCAACAATCTAGCCAATTCTCGATGTACCGATTTTTTTAAATAAAGTCCTAACTTGCAAATTGAAAAAATAAAAGTCATAAAATACTACCACCACAAATTTACAGGACCATTTTTTGTAATTAAGCCTCAGCGCTTGTTGTTTTTTATCATTATATTCATGCTTACACCTTTTCATGAACAATATTGTAGAGGTGATGTTTTGAGACAATGCTATAATAGAAGTGAGCCGATTAATGAGGAGGAGTCTTTTATTTCTTCAAATCAAAACTTGATGGGTGTAGCAGAATCAACAATAGAGAAGCTAAAGAAAAGAGGGCTAAAAATCGAGTATCTTCGTATAAATGCGTTTATAAAATTATATTTTCAAAGCGATGCTCATACTTCTATTTACAGGAAGTTTTTTTTCACTTTAACTGAAGAGAACAAAAAAGATCCTATTACCTATGCATTCTATATTATACTCATTGTCTTTCCAGGAGTCTAATATCTTTGGAATCGATCTTTATGACTACATAATGAAATCTTGATACATACATATTGCATTGGCAAGAAGAATACTGCAGATGGTTACAATGATGAGGACCGAAAACGAGTAGCGTATAATTGTTATTAGGATTTTTTGAAGAGCAATTTTGTTAATTATTCCGTTTTTTCTTGTTTTTAAGTTAATTTCCTTTGTTACAATTCGTTTTGTAAAGCCTACAAATAGAAGTCCTTAATACAACATTTTGTCAATAAAATGAAATGGAATTGAATCATTGTTAGAATTGCATTAGAACTTTAGTTTATAATTAAATTGGTTCAATTATATAGTTTTCCAACAGTTGACCGCCAACCTTTGTGTTTGTTTTGATGTTTTTTTTTTTTCGAACGATAGAATTATATTAAAACAACTCAAAAACTAAAATTACAACTACAATCGTAGCCAAATCCTCCCCCAAGAGCCGATTTTACCCTTTAATAAGACTAACTAAGAGTATTATATTTGGTAAAACCAATTATTTGTAAAATTTATTATGGTTACTAAAAAAAACTACCCACCCCAAAACTATCCACTCCAATTAGAAGACTTTGTGACTTAAAAGGAGATTAACACACCAAAAAACTAAAATCGGGCACTTTTTAATTCACTCAAATGGAAAAAAAAATGAATCCGCCTTAGTTTTGCTAGTGTCAACCGAAAAAGAAAACACAAACAAAATAAGAAAACAATAGATATACTAATAAACTAGAGAAAAAAAGCAAAAAATTGGTGATTTATCGATGTTTTGATGTTTTGACATTCACAATATTTAAAAATCTAAAATTGTTGGTAAATACCTATAATATTTTTAAATTAAAAAATTATTGGTGATTTATCGATAATTGATCAACACAACTTGGGGATTTTTTTTTATTTTGCTAGTATTCTTGTAGATAATTGCAAAATTTTAGTGACAATCATTTATGTCGGTAATTCTATCGGTAATCTGATTTTTTTTCTTTTATTAGTGCTATCAATTTTAGTATATGACTTGAGCCCATCATTCCATCCACATCTGTCCATTGATTTGTTAATTGTGATTTATGAAGTTGGCTAACCAAATCTCATTATCACATATTTAAATGTTTACTTCCACAAACATAAAACATTTAAAATAAACCATGCGTTGACTTTTACTTAATTCACCTTATTCTTGAACTGCCCTGTGTGTGGCAACAGTTGAAGGACAGACAAGATAATCAACCAAAACCCTTAACTACTACTTTGGCTTACAATAGTTTATTGCAGTTGATAGTAATATTTCAACAATTTAGTGGAGAAGTTAACAAATAAAATTTGACTTTCTGGCACAATAATTCAAGGAGACATTTATTTATTTCCAGCACAATAAAATTTTTATTGCATTTCCTTTTCAATATTAAATGTTACTTATGATCACTTTAAATATATTTTCATTTATTTAAAAAAAAAATTCAAGGAGCCATGACCACAAGCTTGTAGTTAGGAAATATTACGGTGGGCCGATACACGAAATTTGGGTGGCCCAGATAAAAAACTAAAGAAAAAAAAATTACCTTCAGGGGTCAGGTGGGCCCTCCTCCCTTCGCGATCGTAGCTTTTTCCTCAGTGATATCGCCACCACCGACTGTTCTTCGAATCCCAGGTTTAAATTTTATCACTCTCCTCCTAACCACTCACTACTAACAACTTATTAAAAAAAAAAATCAAGGAGCCATGTGAAATTAGGACAAAAGCTCAGATTTTCATACATCCTTAATATTATATTTTTTACTAGAACGTACTTTAATACAAGTGAACCTCGAATTCTAGGATACATTTCTGACTGAAGAAGACAAACAAAAAAATGAATCTTGAAACAGGGCAAATTAGATTCAAATCCCATTACCTTGCTGTTTTTTTCCTCATAGCTTTAGTCACAGCTGCTGCTCTTTATCTAAAGAGTGATAACAGAGACATTCTAGAAGAAAAACAGGGCTCGAAGAAAGAACAGAACCTTACAAGAAACGAAGAATACAAAAAGGGAAATGATTCTGTTTTGGGATGCAACTTATTTTCAGGAAAATGGATTTTTGATAACCAAACATACCCTTTGTACAAGGAGGGACAATGTTCTTTCATGCTAAATGACTATGCCTGTGAGAAATATGGGAGAAAGGATTTGAAATATCAACAATGGAGATGGCAGCCTCATGACTGTGATATTCCAAGGTATTTTCCATCTCTTACATCTGGGTGTTTTTTGTAATTACCCCAAACATGAGGGTGGTTTTTGTAATTATTCCTATGACTAATTATAAAAAGGGATAATTACAAAAACATCCCTAAGGTCTGGGCTAATTACTAAACAACCCAGAGTTCTTTGAAAATTAAAAAAAAAAAACTTGAGGTTTGATTCCGTCTTATATTTATCCCGGTGATTTTTGAAAACATTTCAAAAAATCCCAGATATTTAGAAAAATATACAAAAAGAAACCTGAAGCGGTTTTTCGCAATTTTGAAACATGTATGGTTTTTTTTGTAATTAACCCAAACCTCATGGGTGTTTTTGTGATTATACTATATCTTTCAAAATTACAAATATTCCCTTAATATATGTTTCTATTACACAAATTTGGGGTATTTGTAGTTTTAAAAGTTAACTGGGTTTTTTTCATAATTTTAAAAGATAAGTGGGGTTTTCTTGTAATCAGACTAACCGTTGGGGGTGGTTTTTGTAATTATCCCAAATTTAAATGATATAAATTTGTTTTGGACTGTTTTTGGAAGTTGAATTAGAATTTTTTACCTATAAATGTGGATATATATAGGTTCAATGGCACAACATTGCTGGAGAAAATAAGAGGGAAAAAGCTTGTATTTGTGGGTGATTCCTTGAATAAGAACCAATGGACATCATTGCTTTGCCTAATTGAGTCTTCTATTCATCAATCCACACCTAAATTAGTGATCAAAGAAGGCAATATGTTCACCTTCCAGGCAACTGTAAGACCATTGTTTATCCTTTCTCCTTTTCTTACAGAATAATTACACAAAGAACCCCGAGGTTTTGGCTAATTACAAAAAAAGCCCAAAGATTTTCTAAAATTATAAAAAAGTCCTTCAGGTTTGATTCTGAAAGAGAAATGTTAGCCGGAATCGAACATCAATGATTTTTTTTTAATTTTCGAAAATCTCTCGATTTTTTATAATTAGCTCGAACCTCTATTTTTTTTTCTTCCAATTTTGAGAACTGGTATTAAGAGTTAGATCATTGTACGTAGTATTGTGCATTTTACCATTCTCTGTTAAACCTTACATTAGAAACTCATGTAATTTTTTTTTCTTGCTTAATTTGAAGGAATACAATGCGACAATCGGGTTCTATTGGTCACCATTGCTAGTCGAATCTAACTGTGACGATCCAGATAAGCATAGCGTGAAAGACCGTATTATTAGAATTACATCTATTGAAAAGCATGCTAGGCACTGGACTGATGCAGATATACTCGTCTTTGATTCCTTTATGTGGTGGCTAGAACCAACAATGACACTCTTGTAAGTACTATATAGGGATATTTACAAAAATCCCCCTGAAATTTGGGCTAATTACAAAATAAGTCCAGACATTTTTTAAAATTACAAAATTCCCCTTCAGGTTTGATCACTTTACATTTTCCTCCTTCGTATTAATTTTTTTCAAAAACCCATGACATTTCAAACCTCAAGGGCTCTTTTGTAGTTTTAAAAAAGTGGAAATGGGTCAAATTGGCCATTTCCAACTTTTAAAAGATTAAAAATAAAAATTTAAACACATCAAGGGTTTGTTTGTTACACTGGTCTTATAATTTTAAAAAATTTTCTCTTTACTTTCACTTTTTTCAAAGACAAAATTCAGCTCTCTCTCATTCTTTACCATTTCACTATCATATTTAGTTTGAGGTTGGGTGTAGAATAGATTTGAAAAAAAAAACCAGTTCGAAAAAGAGTCACATGTAAAAAAAAAGATGTGTTTAAAAAGCATGGCTAAAAAGGATTTTCAATTGGCCAAAAAGGCTTAAAAAAAAACCGACTGTTTAAAAAATCTATGTGAAGAAACAATGAAATTTGTGCTTTCTTTCTTTTTCCTCAATAGTCTCAACTAAAAATTTAATTATGATGTATTGTATCAGATGGGGATCATTTGGGAGTTCTGATGCAATCTACAAAAGAGTTGAAATGAGGCTGCGCCGCTATGAAATGGCTTTAAACACATGGTCAGACTGGTTGGAAATCAATATCAATCGAACCAAAACTAAGTTGTTCTTCATGAGCCTCTCGCCTTATCACCTCGTGTATGTTAAGTAACTCCTTTTCAAAAACTACCCCGAGGTTTGGGTAAATTACCAAAAAGAAAAATCTAGAGATGTTTGAAAATTACAAAAAAAAAAATCCCTAAAGGTTTGATTATGTCTTTAAATGTAAAGAGTAATTGCAATATTTTATATGAGTGTTTGAAATGTTTTTGCTTATGAAGGGGGTAAAGTGTAATACAAAATCAAACCTCACGGATTTTTTTGTAATTTTTTTTAAAAAAGTGGTTTGTTGTGTAATTTATCCAAACCTCAGGGGTGGTTTTTGTAATTTACCAAGTTATTTGTATTGCAAAAATTTGAACAAATTGATTTACTAACATTGCAGGGGTGAAAGATGGGACGTGCAACAGAACTGTTACAACGAAACTGAGCCTATATTCAAGGAAGAATATTGGGGGATTTCGACGGATCCTAATATGATGCACATAGCAGAATCAACTATACAAAAGCTCGAGAAAAGAGGCTTGAAAATAGAATATCTTAATATAACACATTTATCGGATTATAGAAAAGATGCTCATCCATCGATCTATAGGAAGTTTTTTCACCCTATAAGCGAAGAGCAATTAGCAAGCCCTAAGAGCTATTCGGATTGCGTGCATTGGTGTCTGCCAGGAGTGCCTGATATTTGGAATCAAATTCTTTATTCTTATATTATTAACTCTTCATAAATGTAAATTTAGAAGAAAAAAATATTAACACAAATTTTAGAGCACTAGTAGCAGCAAATGACATGGAAGCGATTACAATTTACAGCTTTAGAAGATTTACTAATTTTATGGTTTCTCCATTGCAACATTGCAAGTATCTATTGTACATTACTTGCAAGGTGATTGGGGTGGAAATACTCCGATGTCACGGGTTTGAATCCGTGTGGTGCAATCCTTTGCTGAAATATTGCAAAGGATATTGTTTGGTTCGTGGCCCATTGGTTCTTTCCCTTGTAGGACTGTTATTCATGCATATCTATCGATTTACAATCCATCTGGTCAAGGAGCTTCTAGTACAGGTAGGGAGATTTCGCCTTAGGGATTTTCACCTCGTCAAAGTATCTATTGTACACTTTGACACGAAGCACTTTAAACTCTTTTGTCATTAAATTATTATCTAACTCTGACCTAATACACATGTTAAATTATCTTTGGTTTGTTCTGATCTTGATTCTTGTCCCAACAGAAGGATACATATTCCGCATTGGTTGATGGATTGGGAAGTTTGATTATGAATTTTGAATTGATTGTGCATGTGCCAACTGCTCCGATCTAATTAAAAAATTATTACTTCTTGCACTTACCAAGAAAAACACAAATTTTAATATTCTGTCAATAATAAAGGAGGAAGAAGAAAGATTCTACGTCTTGAAAATCGAGGGAGAGTATTTATTTACTAAAATAATTTTTTTTTTGTCAAATGAAGTTGGAATTGAGTCATTCACGAATCACAAATCCTTTTTTTTAAACTAATATCACTTGGGCTGCTAATCACGAATTTAGATGATTTTTTCTTTTTAAGAAATGAGGCCGTCTCATTAATTTTAAGTTCAAAAGAAGAATTCTACAAAATATAAAAAAATATGTAATTTTTTTATAGATTTGAGTCGTAATTCTAATTATATATAAGATCCACCTCGTTTTATCATTTTTGGATTTGTTAAGCCACATTAATTGATTAACTATTGATCATTTACAAACTACTCAAACCGAATTTAGAGCTTCGTTAAAAAAATTATTTGGCTACCGCATATCCCTGTAAATTGTAATAGTTCTCTTCTTCTTTTTTTTGTTTAAAAGGAAAAAAGTATGACAATCGTATTAAATAAGGAATTTAACAACATAAAATAACATGAAAATTCACTGAATTAAAAGTTATAAAAAACCTTCTGTTTCTCAATGAGAGATATCTTTTGATTTCTTATTTTTTTCCCATCAATCTCTAATACATTAATTCCTAAACCACGTGATATTATTGACAAAAAAGCAAAAAATTGAAAACATATTTAAAACATCCCCTATGAATTAATTCAATGAGCATAAATAACAAACTATCAATTTCATGGCTGCATTTCAATTCCTAACAAAAAGATATAGACAGCAATAAATTCTGCTAATGAAAGAAACGAAAATATTCTTAAACTTTAATAGGAAATTATTTATGTCACAACATTTCGTGTCACATTTCCCACCACTTTCATACGCAACAATTCATAAAAACACGTGAGATAATTGTCAATTATATCATCCCCATATATTCATAAAAGAACACAATTTAATTAAAAAATAATGACTCTTAAAACATATGATCAAAGTATGCTAAAGCTTCCTCACCTAGCAATCCTCTTTCTCCTAGCTTTAATCGCCACTGTTCTTCATCTCACACGCAACAATGGCAACGTGGTCCACCTAGACCCACAAATTTTTCTCAAAGAAGATCAAATTGGAATTAAAAATAATTCAATTCCAAGGTGCAATTTGTTTTCAGGCAGATGGGTATACGACAACGTTTCGTACCCTTTATACAAGGAGAGACAATGTTCATTCATGGAGTATGACTTTGCTTGTGAGATGTATGGGAGAAAGGACTTAAAGTATCAGAATTGGAGATGGCAACCTCATCATTGTGACCTTCCAAGGTTCCTTGAAAATTTCAATCCACTTTGCCCTAGTTTTCATTTAAGGACCCAGACATAACTCCTAAGATCGAGAGACATATTGGTACCAAATTATGTAATTCGGTACCAGTGGCGGAACTAGGGGGCAAGTTGGGGCCAATGCCCCCTCAATTTTTTTTGAAAAATTACCCAAAATTTTTTAAAATTTAATTTTTCTACTCGTTATTTTTAAAAATTACATTTGCCCCCCCCCAAAAAAAAAATAAATTTTGAAGAAAAAATTCATTTATAAGTCTTCAAAATAGGTTTTGCCACTTCAAGTCCCGAATCCTGTTTTTGAAAACACATGACTTTATAATGTACATTTTTTGAAAAATGACAAGTGGCCAATTTGGCATTTTATGGCCACCTTTTTTTTTTTTTTTTTTATCAAAATAGCTGAAAAATATGTTTTTGAAAACACATAACTATATTTCATTTCATACAAGTGGTCAATTTGGCCTTTTACCACTTTATTTAGATTAACTGCAAAAAAAACATAGAGTATTTCGAAAAGTACAAAAATCCCATTGAGATTTGATTTTGTATCACACTTTACCATTTATATTTGTAAAAAATTTGAATTATTTTTTGAAGTCAAAAACAAACCTCGGATATTTTTTTGTAATTACTCGAAATCTCAGGGGTTGAATTTGTAATTATCCATTTCTTTTGTTCTCCCGCTTATGTTTAGCTGATGTTAGAGTTGCTATTTGTCAAACACGTGAATAGGTTCAATGGCACGGCACTTTTGGAGAAAATAAGGGGCAAAAAGCTTGTATTCGTAGGAGATTCCTTGATTAGAAATCAATGGAGGTCGATGCTTTGTCTAATTGAGTCATATCTTCCAGAAACATCAAAGAAATCAGTGAAATTCAAGGGCAATTTTTGCTACTTTCATGCCATTGTAAGTTTTTTTTTTCTTTTTTACAATTATATAGTTCTTGAAGCCAATTAAGATAGTTTACAAATTTTCACTCTAGGTAACAAATAGATAGATTATGGAGAGTTAGGTCACTGTTAATTAATTCAGCTATATGGTAAAAGGCCAATATAATTATTTAATTTGTATGTCTAATAGTTTTTGTTGGTTAAATTGATAAAAGGAATACAATGCGACAATTGGGTTCTATTGGGCGCCAATGCTTGTGGAATCTAATGGTGATAATATACATAGGCATGGGCATGAGTCCCGTGTGGTTGGAATTAAGTCAATAGAAAAACATGGCAGACATTGGAGTGATGCAGATATACTCGTTTTTGACTCATTTGTTTGGTGGATGAGTCGTCAGATAATGACAGTTTTGTAAGTAATCTATTATCAACCTATAACAACATTATGTTCATTTTTTTTTTGTGTGAAAAAACTCTATTTATGTTTTTGTATGTGTTTGTATGATCAGGTGGGGATCGTTTGGGAGCCCCGATGCAATACAGAAAAGAGTAGAGGATAAGTTGCGTCCTTATGAAATTGCTTTAGGCACTTGGTCAAATTGGTTGGAAATGCATATCAATCGAACCAAAACCAAGTTGTTCTTTATGAGCCCAACACCTTATCATCCCGGGTATGTATGTATGCATGAATAAATCCAGGAATTTTGATACAAAATGACATAAAAAAATTAATAATGGGTTCATACTTTTTTTAACCTAATCAATACACAAGTTTAAAAATATACATATAAGTAATTAAAAAAAGCTATGGAGACACGTGCCCTTATAATTAGGGGTGTCAATTTGGGTTGGTCTTCGCTTCGCGTGTCAAAAACAAATTTGCTTTGGACCCGACCTATTTAATTATTCGTGTCGAGAATCTTGAACCCGACCGACCTACTTATTTTTCATGTCACCATCCGGACCTATGCACAACCCGTCTAATAAAAATTTTCCTATATATTTAAAAGTTTTAATCAATAAATTTATTTTTTTTAAAATCAATAACTATCATACACTATTCAATCAATAAAAAAATATCGCAATTCACAACATACAAAAGAAATAACATAGTTGCATAAATAACATAACACGTTGATCATATTTTACGGACAATATTAAAAAAAACATGCATAATAATAACAAATACATAATTAAGGAGGTTTTATCATTTAAGTTTTAAGGATATGTCTTGTTTGTTGTTTTTTCTTACAATTAATTATTTACTTAATTTTCTTTTAAATTCACAAACGGGTTAAATGGGTCGTAGTAGGTTGACCCGAACCCGACAAGTTTAATTGGCGGGTTATTCGGTTCGACCCATTTTTCGACCGGACCCACGGCCGACCCATACCCATTAATTTCGTGTTAGGTTAGGTAATCTCGGATGAAATTGACACTCCTACTCATAATGAGAGCTATGACTCCGTCTTTGCATATATGATGTTACATCCAGATCTTAAAATGTCACAATTTGGACAATATAATAAAAGCGATGAATTACTTAAAACCACCTCTAGCTTGTGTGGTCATGAGACCACAAACATCAATACGCACAAGCATTTTTTGTTTTGCAAATCAAAATTTCAGTTAATGAAATGATCATATGCAAATTAAACAGTCACAATCAGGAAATTTGCCAATATCATAAAAATTAATTTTCCTTTTGTTTTTTCTTTCTTCTGACATGAATTGTAGAGGTACAATGTGGGGCACACACCACATGTGTTACAAGGAAACCGAACCAGTTTCTGATGAAAAATATTGGGCAAGTGCTATGAACCACGACATGATGCGGATAACAGAATCAGCCATAGACAAGCTGGAGCAAAGAGGGCTAAAAGTAGAATATCTCAACATAACTGAATTATCAGCTCATAGAGAAGATGCTCATCCATCAATATATAGGGTGTTTTGGCGTATACTAACTAAAGAAGAGTTGAAAGACCTAACGAAATATGCGGATTGTCTGCATTGGTGTCTTCCTGGAGTTCCCGATGTTTGGAATCAAATACTTTATGCCTATATTATGAAATCTTGATAGTTATATGATTTGTTCCACTTTTGTTTTTTCGCTTTATTTTTTAATACCCCTGAAATTTTTTGTTTGTACATGAAAAGTCATTGAGTGGAAAAATTGTACTCTTGTCAGGATTAAAATAGACACATTGTTCTTTTTGCTTATTTTAACCTTTTTATTGTCACGGTAAATTTTGATCAAGTGCATTTTTTGCAACTGTGAAAAGCTGGGACATGGACAAAACACTATAATTAAAGTATGAAAACTGAGTAAATTTTCAAGGGTTACTAGGGAATCATAAGAATTTGACTACTTGTAAATTTACAGAAAAATGCCATACTTTTAAAGACTAGCAATAACAAATGACAAGAAAGGGATTACATACTTCAGAAGATTTATTATTATCAAGATCAGTTTGGTTGTTAACCCAAATAGGCAAATATACCGACGAATTTCTCAATTTATCAAAGAGTGTTTGCAAACTCTAAAAATAAGTGTTTCTCGCTTCTACCGATAAAAAAAAAAGTGTTTCTAGCTTCTAAAAGCCACTTGAATTGATTTACTATTGAGCACTTTTTATGTTTTCTCTACATCACCTTTTATTTTACTTTTTTTTTTTTAATTTAGGAATGAGGCTATATATGTTCTATGTTATTTTTTATTCTCTCCCATAATCCTTCAAAACAACAAATTAACCCAAATTGGTATAGAGTTTTAAAACGTAGTATAGTGCACTGCACAATGTTGAAGACTTTGATATATAAATCCAAACTGATTTAGAAAAAAATTAATCTGGAATACCATGAAATAGTCATTCATTTTTTAAATACTCAAATTGATATATAATATTTTTTGTTGGTGATAGTTGTAGGTTGGGTTGGGTTGGGCCAATCACTGAACTTGCACATTAAATGTGTTTATTGGTCCTCCTGGTTCGGCCCGGAAACATATGATTTGGACCAACTAAGGCGAGGTGATAAACATAGACGGTCTAGATGAGTCCAATATTCTGTGAACTAGAGCCCACTATTATAGAGGATGGATCTCCTGTTCTATTTTCTCTATTTCACTCTCTATTTTGGATGAATGATACATGTACAATTTGAATATCAACTAAAACAGAATTGAGTTACTTAATACCTGGCATTTATTTGGTAATTTTACGAATTTACACACCAAGATTCAACATATCAGCAAACATTTCATAAATAATAAATGCATCCTCCATATATTAATTTGATAAACTCATGGGTCCATTTCAGGAAATGCTCTATAGGGTAAAAAACACAACTAAGCATATCTTATTTATGTTCAACAAGAAGAAGATATACAATCAAAGTAAATAAGGAATCATCCTAGCTAACAAAAAGAGAGCAACAATAAATTCTGTAAATGATAGAAGGTAACAAAAAATCTTTTAGATTTTTAACCGAATATCATATATGTTATTACATTTCATGTCATTTCCCATCACTTTCATATGCAATAACAATTCACATAATTCCATATTCTGTCATAACACAAAAACAATAAAATCAAGCATGTGTTGATTTGTACTGACAAAAAAATGACCAGTGTTATATAACATTAATGGAAGCAGTGAAAAAGGCTATGATTTTGTAAAAATAATTTCACATTCTTACCAAAAATTCAAGAACCATGTGAAACTATAGGCACTATCAATGGCAGAGATATGGGGCCCATACTCCCCCCCAATTTTTACCTAATTTCATTAAGTAATTAAAAATATAAATTTTTTTTTTTTTTTTTTCATTCATCCTTTTCACCCCATTTTCGGTACAACTCACCTCACGCCTTTCGTGGTCTGGCAATCCCGTTGACACAGATATTAATGCATCAATCCTTAACAGTATATATATTACTAGTACATTGAAACAACGTTACAAACTGATCAACACAAAAACACAATATGAGTCTCCTAACATGGAACATTACTAGACTCAAGTCCCATTACCTCGCTGCTCTTTTCCTCGTAACTTTGATCACCGCGGTTCTTTATCTAACAGTCGACAACGAAAGCATTCTAGAAGAACGAAAAACGGGACATGAAGAACAAAAAACATACGAGGAAGATCAGAGCAATATTGCGCGTCAAAATTCTGTTTCAAGATGCGACTTCTTTTCTGGCAGATGGGTTTATGATAACATATCATACCCTTTGTACAAGGAGAAACAATGTTCATTCATGTTGGATAGCTTTGCCTGTGAGAAATATGGCAGAAAGGATTTGAAATATCAACATTGGAGATGGCAGCCTCATGACTGTGATCTGCCAAGGTACTTCCATCTCTTATATCTAAGGGATAATTACAAAAACACCCTTGAGGTTTGGACTAATTACAAAAAAACCCAGAGATGTTTCAAACTTATAAAAAACTCCCTCAAGTTTGATTATATCTTAAATTTTTGGAGGTAACTGTAATATTTTTATAAATGTCAAGGGGTTTTGGAAATATTTTTTGCTTATGAAGGGGAAAACGTAAAGCGGAATCAAACCTCATGGGGATTTTTGTAATTTTCAAAAAATTCTATAGTTAGTCCGAACCTCAGGGGTTTTCTTCTGTAATTATCCCTATATCTAATTCACAAATGCTTCAAATTAGGGATAGTTACAAAAACTACCCCTGAGGTTTGGGGTAATTACAGGAAAAACTCAGAAAAATTTCAAAATTACAAAAACTACCCTTAGTTTTGATTCTGTCTTAATTTTAAGGGGTTAACTGTAATTTTCTATAAATGTAAGGGGGATTTTGAAAAAAAAATCTTATAAAAAAGGAAAGCGTAAGAGGAAATCAAACCTCAAGTTTTTTTTTGTAATTTTGTAACTTTTCTGGGTTTTTTTTGTAAATACCCCAAACCTCAGGGGTAGTTTTTGTAATTACCCCTTCAAATTATATAAATTTAGGTAAATTACAAAAACCACCCTTGAGGTTTAGCATAATTATAAAAAACTCCAGTTATCTTTCAAAATTACAAACACGTTCTTGAGATCTGTATTTACAAAACAAATACCTATTTTGATGATGCAGTTTATTTCTGAAAGATAATCGGATTTTTTTTTGTAATTAAACTGAACCGCAAGGGTATTTTTGTAATTTACCCTATAAATTTGTCAGACTGTTTTTGGAATTTGAATTAGAAAATTTCTGCTTATAAATGTTGATATATATAGGTTCAATGGAACAGCATTGCTGGAGAAAATAAGAGGAAAAAAACTTGTGTTTGTGGGTGATTCATTGAATAAGAACCAATGGACGTCAATGCTTTGCCTAATTGAGTCTTCTGTTCATCAATCCACACCTAAATTAGTTATCCAAAACGGCAATTTGTTCACCTTCCAAGCAACTGTAAGACAATTATTTTCTTTTCATATTTTCGTTTCACAGTTTGTTGCTGGAATATTTCCTAATTTTTTTAGATGATTGAATGAAATTTTATGTTTTGGCATGACAGTTTTAGATTTTTAACTCTTAGAGGACTAATTAATAATTGTTAGACGGCAAAAACACATAACAATTTGGGACTATGGGAGAATAACAAAAACTACTCTTGATGTTTGGGTTAATCACACAAAAACCCACAGGTTTTTGAAAATTGCAAAAATCTCAATGAGATTTGATTATGTATTACGCTTTACCTTTAAAGCAAAAGCATTTCAAACGCCACCTTTATATTTGTAAAAATATTACAATTACCCTTATATTTAACACAAATCAAACCTCGGTGGATTTTTTTAAGAAAAAACCACAGATTATTGAAAATTGCAAAAATCCCCTTGAGATTTGATTATGTATTACACTTAACCATTTTCAAAAGGAAAAAATTTCAAACCCCGTCCTTATATTTGTATAAATACTGCAATTGCCCCTTACATTTAACTCAAAATCAAACCTCAATAGATTTTTTTTTTAAAAATCCCACATGTTTTTGAATGTTGCAAAAATCCCCATGAGATTTGATTTTGTATTGCACTTTACCCTTTTAAAAAGCAAAAACATTTCAAGCACCACCCTTTATATTTGTAAAAATATTGCAACTACCTCTTACATTTAAACACAAAATCAAACCTTATTGGGCTTTTGTAATTTTCAAACATATCTGGGTTTTTTATGTAATTAACCCAATTCCTAAGGGGTAGTTTTTGTAATTATCCCTTACTATTTGGAATAACTGAATTTCAGAGTTTGGCCCCAATGTGATATTGTGCAACATGTTTATGTAGGAATACAATGCGACAATTGGATTCTATTGGTCTCCATTTCTGGTGGAGTCTAATTCTGATCATCCAGTGAGTCATGGGTTAGGAGAGCGCATAATTAGAATTACAGCTATCGAAAAACATGCTAGACACTGGAGTGATGCAGATATTCTCATCTTTGATTCCTTTGTGTGGTGGGTGCAGGAGACAACCATGACACTCTTGTAAGTATTTGGGATAATTATAAAAGCACCCCTTGAGGTTCGATTTTGTCTTAAATTTAAAATATTTCTTCAAAATTAAGGGAAATTTTTGAAAAAAAAATTATTTATGAAAGAGAAAATGTAAGACAGAATCAAACCTCTAGGTGTTTTGTAATTTTAAAAAATCTTTGATTTTTTCTTTTGTAATTAGTTCAGACTTTAAGGGTTTTTTTGTAATTTTCCCTAAGTATTATATCAAATCAAACAATGAAATTTTATGTTTCTCTCTTTTTTTTTTCCTTTTTCTTTTCTCGGTTAAATTTAATAGTGATGTCTTGTGTTAGATGGGGATCATTTGGGAGCTCTGATGCGATCTACAAAAGAGTCGATATGAGGCATCGTCGCTATGAAATGGCTTTAAACACATGGTCGGATTGGTTGGAATTCAATATCAATCGAACCAGAACTAAGTTGTTCTTCATGAGCCTCTCACCTTGTCACTTTCTGTATGTCTCCGTAAATATTTTTGGATTAATTACAAAAGCTATTACTGAGTTTAGCTTTATTACAAAAAGCCATCACGTTATCTTATAAAATTACAAATACTCCGTTGACGGAGTATTTACTATGTAAATACGAAGTGGAGTGGAGTATTTGTAACTCTATAAGTAGTATTGTAAATTTGAAAGATAACTGCAATTTTTTGTAATTAAACTAAACTAAGGGGTAATTACTCTTCTTCTTTTTTTCTGGTAATGATAAAATTTTTACAAGTGCATTATTTACAGAGGCGAAAGCTGGAAGAAAGAGAATTGCTACAATGAAACTGAGCCGATTTTCAAGGAGGGCTATTGGGGAATTGCAACGGATCGTGAGATGATGCACTTAGCAGAATCAACTATACAAAAGCTACAGAAAAGAGGGCTAAAAGTAGATTATCTCAATATAACACATTTATCGGATTTGAGAAAGGATGCTCATTCATCAATATATAGGAAATTTCCTCGTACTATAAGTGAAGAGCAACTAGCAAATCCCACGAGCTATGCCGATTGCACCCATTGGTGTCTTCCAGGAGTGCCTGATGTTTGGAATCAGATCCTTTATTCCTACATTATGGAGTCCTCATAAATGTACAAAAAAAAAAAGAGAGGACTAGATGTATTGGTCTCAATTGTTCAATTTTACGATTCTTGGTTACAATTTGTCAGTATTTGGTGTACTCGATACATTGTACAATTTCACACCAAAAGATATCTCAATTTCCTGTCATTTAATTATTATTATTATCTAATTTGCCCAAATTCTTCAAAGCAACAAATTACTGAATTCGTATAGAGTTTAAACCTTTTTTTCCGGGTTTGATCAACCTTGAAAATATTGATAATACAACTTTTGTGCTCATAATTGTTTATTTATAATTTTGAACTGAATTCAACTTGGAACCTATGTATCCAAAAAAAAAAAAAAAAAAAAAAAAAATAATAATAATAATAATAATAATAATAATAATAATAATAATAATAATAATAATAATAATAATAATAATAATAAGTAGCATTGTGAACTATAACAAATAACTTTAGACATTAATTAATAAAGTCTGGCCTCGAATTCCATAGGATGTAATTCGAGTTTGAGCACTAAAAAGTAAAAGTATTGTAGACTTTTGATTTGACTCAAAACTCCACTTTTGCAAATTTGCCATATAAATTTTCCATAGTGTTCTTTATATAACTTCTACTGTATAAGTTTCTCAATGTTTAAGTTTTTAACAGTACCACGAGCTTGTAATTCAAGTAGTATCGCACATTTTTTTTGTAAGATTGTTGATTGAGATTCGAACCCGGTATCTTTTAATTTCTTTGAATTTTATTCTCCCCCTCCAACAAGTACTTCAAGACGTCCATGTGTCTACTATAACATATATTATAAACATAGATAAATAAATTAAAAATGCACGTGTTTAACAAACATATTAAATAAGGAATTCGGACTCCTAACAAAAGAGAGTAACACGAATCCTCGCTCATAATTAAAAGGTAATTAACCAAATTAAATCTTCAGATTCTCAGTGAGATATACTCTTTTATTTTCTCTTAGGCAATAATTTCTAATTCAGACGATATTATTGACAAAAAGGCAAAACATTAATTTGAAAACCAACTATAAGCATCCCCATAAATCAATTCGATAATTAATTAACCATGTATAAATAAACTTCCAAATCCATGGTTATGTTGCATTTCAAGAAGTACGCAACAAGGTAACCGGATCAAGGCGTATCATATTTATGCTAATTAATTTCTAACAAAATAAAACGTGCAATACTTCATAAAACACGTGTAATAATTGAATGAATGTCACGTGTAAAATGACGTTATAATTGTACACATATCATTTATCCAAACAATAGAACATAAAGTCGAATAAAAATATGGAATTGGATATCTGGATCCAAATAATTATCATCCACATATCACATAAGTGTAAAGCTTAAATTTATAGCACCATCTTATAAGAAAATAGACACCACTATGAAAAACTAAAAAAAAAAAAGGATGGCTCTTAAAACATGGGAAAATAATAATCTTATAAAACTCCCTCACATATCAATCCTCGTTCTCCTAGCCTTGATCATCGTTGCTCTTCATCTGATGGACAATAACATCAACGTGGTCCACCTAGACCCACAAGTTATCCTCAAAGAACCGCAAACTGGAATTAAAAATAATTTAATTCCAGGGTGCAATTTGTTTTCAGGCAGATGGGTATACGACAACGTTTCGTACCCTCTCTACAATGAGGGACAATGTTCATTCATGGAGAATGATTTTGCTTGTGAATTGTACGGAAGAAAAGACTTGAAATATCAGAATTGGAGATGGCAGCCTCATTTTTGTGACATTCCAAGGTTCATTAAACGTTTTTTTTTTTTTTAGTTTCGTCTCTTTTATTCTCACGCTTTTGTTTAAGGGCAATTTGGAAAATTGCCCCTCCATCTAGGAGTATTTTTGAAAAAGTCCCCAAGTACTAAAACTTAATTTATGCTCGGGTATTCCTACTGCTCACTTTACTGCCCACCTGATTCTGTTGGAATGAAAAAATCGAATTCAATTTTTTTTTTGTATTTTTCAAAGAACAATTATAACTATATGCTCATTCTCTATACTATATCTAACAATGTCAATTTATGCTCGTTCTAAAAATTCTAATTTTTTGCCAATTTACCATTTTCAAATAAAATGTAAACTTACATTCAGTTAAATATGATGAACACCATTCAATTTAACACTATTGTATATAGTATAGAGAATAAGTATATAATTATATTTTTCTTGAAATGTGTCAAAAAAATTGTGAATATGATATTTTTTTTCCAAACGTAATTTGGTGGGCAGTGATGTGAGATTGTGGGCAGTAAGGTGGACAATATGGGTGCAGAGCATAAATCAAGTTTTAATACTATAGGGGCATTTTTCAAAAATACCCCCAGATGGAGAGGTCATTTAAATTTCCAAAATTTCCTTTGTTTAATTGATGGTAGAGTTGCTATTTCTGAAATACGTGAATAGGTTTAATGGCACGGAATTGTTGGAGAAATTGCGGGGGAAGAAGCTTGTATTTGTAGGTGATTCATTGAATAGAAACCAATGGAAATCGATGCTTTGCCTAATTGATTCATATCTTCCTGCATCATCAAAAAAGTCTGTGAAATTGACTGGCAATTTGTACTACTTTCACTCCATTGTAAGACTTTTTTTTTTTTTTACAATTAAATAGTTCTTAAAATCAATCTTATATGTCAGGATATCTTGCAAATCGATATTAGTTAATTTGCATGTTTGATAATTTTTGTTGGTGAAATTGATGAAAGGAATATAACGCAACAATTGGGTTCTAATGGGCACCACTGCTAGTGGAGTCTAACTGTGATGATATAGAGAAACATCGGGTGTGGCCACGTGTAGTTCGACTTAAGTCGATAGAAAATCATGGCAGGCAATGGACTGATGTGGATATCCTCGTCTTTGATTCTTTTGCATGGTGGATGGGTCCTCGAAATATAACAATCATGTATGCACTCTATTATTAAATTAAAATCAATATATTGTTCCTTTTCTTGCATGAAAAACTATCTCTTTATATATATGTGACCAGGTGGGGGTCATTTGGGAGCCCCGATGCAACACAGAAAAGAGTAGTAAAGAAGCTACGCCCATATGAAATTGCTTTAAGCACTTGGTCAGATTGGTTAGAAATGCATATCAATCGAACCAAAACCAAGTTGTTCTTTATGGGCCCCTCACCTTATCGTTCCGGGTATATACTCATTTGAACATTATTTTAATTGAAACCAGATTTTATGTTCCATTCAAATGAGTGAATTAACAAGTGTCATTTAAATATGGGTTATTAGTTATTTTAATGTATTTATACATGTCAATCATGCGGATGGTTAGATTATATAAAGTGGAACAGAAACATGGAACATGAAATCTTAATCTCTTCAATTATATTGTTGAATCAAATTCTATTTATTTCATGTTACTTCTCTTTCGTTTTTTCTCCTTCTTGTGACAATATATTCCATGTTTTAACAACTAATCAAATTGAATTGTAGAGGTACAATGTGGGGCACGGAACACAGTTGCTACACCGAAACTGAGCCAAATTTTGATGAGACATATTGGCCAAGTGTCGTGGACCGCAACATGATGCGCATAATAGAATCAACCATTCAGAAGTTGGAGCGAAAAGGACTAAAAGTAGAATATCTCAATATTACCCAATTATCGGCTTACAGGACAGATGCTCATCCATCAACTTATAGGACATTTTGGAATACAGTGGGTAGA
This sequence comes from Rehmannia glutinosa, assembly GCA_016081115.2. Taxonomy (NCBI): domain Eukaryota; kingdom Viridiplantae; phylum Streptophyta; class Magnoliopsida; order Lamiales; family Orobanchaceae; genus Rehmannia; species Rehmannia glutinosa. Next base: position 495,170 of record JABTTQ020003344.1, on the reverse strand, counting down.
GATCAATTTAAAGACCCAACAATATATGCAGATTGTTTACACTGGTGTCTTCCGGGGGTGCCTGATGTTTGGAATCAAATTCTTTACGCATATATTATGAAATCGCGATAGCTATATGATTGTTCTCGTTTTTTTTTTCTTAAATTTTTTACTTAGGTATTTAAATGAATTTTTTTCTTATTCCCTGTAATTAGGGGTGTCAATCGTGTCGTGTTTCGTGTTCGCGGGTCGTGTTTTTACACAGGTATTACAGGTCTGACACGAACCCGAACCCAACCCGTTTAATTATTTGTGTCAAGATACACGACCCGTTTATGACACGGGTAACCCACCACGACACGAAAAACCTGTATAATTTAAACTTGACACGAAAAAATTAAAAAAAAAAACCAGAAAAAAATTTAAATTACAAATAAAAAATACATTAAACATTAAAAATTATTAAAAAATACATTTAATAATTTTTCCATCATCATATAACCAACTAAAACATCACAAAATATTAAAATAATATATCACTATAAAAGTAAATGGGTTACATAGGTCAATCGTGTCGACCCGCGGGTTGACCCAAACTGACCTATTTATTTTTCGTGTTATCCGTGTCTGACCCGATTTTGACCCGAACCTGTTAAGGGTTGTACTTGTACCTGCTAAATTCGTATTAGATTCGTGTCGGATTATCGTGTTGTGTCAAAAATTGACGCCATTGCCTGTAATACATTGAAAGTACTTACATGAATGGGTTGTGGTGGACTTCAATGGTGCAAAAATTAATGTGGCAGTGTTGCACGCTCACAGGTTGCCTACAACAATGATAAGGCCCAATAACGTGGATTTACCCAAAGGAAAACAAATGGGCCAACTGACAACATCAAAATTAGTAATTCATAATCTTAATTTGTATAGCGGTATCAGACCAACAACAAAGATAATTCCATTTCTCAATTATATTTATTTGTTTATAATTAATTATTATAATAGTTAAAATTCACACATTAGTGCTGGACAATACTGAAGAATTCAATTTAGGTTTCCAGCCACATCCTCCATCTAGAAGCCATCCATCTTTGAAGAGTTGGTGATCAAGTTTGACAAAAGGAAAGTAGGAAGCTTCCCAACAAGCCCACCATTGTTGAAGCTTCAACCACCTACCCCTCCCACATCCATCTATAAATAGGTGCTTCAATCTTCAGTTGTAATCATCCCTTGTAAGTGGAATATCATAGAGAGATCCTTGAGAGTGATCAAAATCAATCCTTGAGAGATTGAGTGAGTTTTGAGAGTTTTTTGTGAGTTTGTAAATCTCCTGTAAATCTATTCTTGTGTGAAATAGAATTGGTATTTTTCTCTCAAATTCATCCATTTAGTTTCATAATGATCCTGTGATACCTAACAAGTGGTATCAGAGCCTCGTCGGAGTGCTCGCCGGAAGTTGCAGAGCTCTGAAATTTCGAGTTTTACAAAGTTTGTTAAAACTCAATTTTCAGCATTCCATTGGATTCCTCTCGTCGATACGAGTCTGTACGTGTTTTCGGATCGAAAAACGGACGTCGGACGAAGCCGTACGAGCTGTCGGAATTTCGAGAAGACAATGAACAGTAATCTCTGCATGCAAATTTCCGGTTAATTACAAATCAGTCCCTGAGTTTTATATTTTTCATTTTTTGACCCCTAAACTTTCTGGAAATTTCATTTTGATCCCAACATTTTCTGAAATTTCATTGCGGTCCCTGAACTTTCAGAAATTACAGATTGGCCCCTGAACTTCTTGATATTTCAGTTTGGTCCCTATATTTTCAGAAAATTGCAGATCAATCCCAAATTTTTCAGAAATTGAAATTTTAACCCCAGAGTGTCTATTCCACCATTTTTGACCATTCCGGACGTGACGGTATACTCCGTTTCGTGAGATTCAATCTCTATCTTTGTGAACTAATTGTTGGAAGGTGAAAATGGCCCGGATGAGTCAACATCATCTTCCGGAGCTATGATTATGCTCAATGCTACCAATTACACGTTATGGAAACCCCGGATGGAAGATCTACTCAACTGTAAAGATTTGTTCGACCCCATAGAGCTAAAGGGTGTTAATCCTGATGCTTCCAAGTCAACAAAGTGGAATAAGTCGAATAAAAAATCTATTGGTCGATCCGATCAACAATGGATTGACCATAGTGTCTTTCACCATGTCGCACATTGAGACAGACGCGCATATGCCCTCCTGGCGTAAGTTGGAGGACATGTACCAGGCCAAGACCGCTCGGAATAAGGCCCTATTGATGAAGTGCTTAGTCAACATGAAAAAAAAATGGAACTTGATTCTGCCGAGCATACTAGTGAGTTCCGGAGCTTGTAAACCAATTATCGTGCAAGTAGGGATGCCACTTGGAGATGAAATGCGTACTCTCCTCTTCTCGTTCACTTCCCATATGGGGAAACACTTTAGTTGTTTCTCTACAATTCGGCCCCAGTTCTTAAAAAACTTACCATATATGGTTAAGGATGCCTATTCATGAAGAGGCGGAAGAAAAAAGACATGGGCACGGTCGGACCCATGCCCTTGTGATGGAAAATCGAGGAGACAAAGACGACGGGAAACAACAACGAAGTAGTAGAGGCAAAGGGAGAGGCAAAAGTAGGGAAAGATCCACCGATGGCGGAAAACCAACATATAAATGTCAACTGTGGAATAGAGGGTATATGAAGAAGAAGCGCTATAAATGGCTAGAGGAGCAAGGTCAAAGCACTTCCCGGTAGAAGAATAAGGGTGGAGAAACGCTAGCTATCATTCCTGGAGATGTAGCGCTTTGTTCAACCCATGATGAGGCATGCCTTCATATCTCGAGAGAAGATCTGAGAATGGGTGGTAGATCTGCGTCTTTTACCACGTAACTCCTCATATGGACTACTTCACAACATCTGGTTTGGTGACTTTGGAGCGGTGAAGATGGGAAATTCGATTCCTGAATTGTAGGAATTGGTGATATCGAGATAAAGACAAATGTCGGGTACAATCACTTTGAAGGATGTCGAATGTGCCTCGATCTTGGTGAATCTCTTTTCTTGCCCTGGACAAACAGAATGATAATCATTTCACCAAAGGCACATGGAAGTTGTCAAGAGGCACTATGGTAGTTGCTCGAGGACACATTTGTGGCACGTTGTACAAGACTCATGTGAAAATATGTACAGATAGCCTCAACATTCTTTGAGAAAGAGGCTTCTCAAAATTTGTGGCACCAGAGACTCGGTCACATGAGTGAGAAAGGGTTGTCTACCCCGATAAAAGAAGAGCTTATCAATGTTGACAAGGAAGGCTGACAGATTGGATCCTTGCAATCATTGTCTATTTGGTAAGCAACAAAGAGTCTCGTTTAGTTCCTCTTTAACTTGAGAAGATCGAGTTGCTCGGTTTGGTGCACTCGATGTTTGCGGTCCCCTGGAGGTTGAATCACTTAATTGGTAACAAATACTTTCGACATTTATTGATGATGCTTCTCGAAAGTTGTGGGTGTATTTCAAAAGACAAAAGATCGGTGTTTTGAATATTTCAAATTGTTTCATGTCATGGTAGAACGTGAAAGCGGAAACAAGTGAAGTGTCTTCGATCGAGATAATGGAGCGAATACACTTCTAAAGCGTTCGATGCCTATTGCAAAACATATGTCATTCGACATGAGAAGACGATCCCACGCACCCCAAACATAACGGTGTCATTTGAAAGAATGAACCGGACAATCATGGAACGTGTTCGGAGCATGCTCGGTATGGCTTTATCTTTGCCCAAAGCCATTCGGAGAAGCGATCGAGTTGCTTTACTGCCGATCAACAGATCACCATCGATTAAAATTTTTTTTTGAAGTTAGGGCGTAGTGCAGGAAGGATCCATCATACTCCCACTTGAGAGTATTTGGATGTTTAGCATATGCACATGTATCCAAAGAGCTCGGGCGAAGCTTGATGCAAGGACCACTCCATGCATTTTCATTGGCTATGGAGATGAAGAGTTTGGATACGAGTTATGGGATCGAAAGGAGAAGAAGGTGATCGAGTAGGGGCGTAGTGTTCCATGAAAGTAAGACAATGGAAGACGTTGAAAAGCCCACAATGTCTCGAGAAGTCAAATATTGGTGCTCAAATCTCGGATCGGCACGGGCGCGTGAGAGTGAGAGGCGGTGGCGTAGTGCGGAAGATATACGAGCGGAATATGAAGAGATAGAAGAAGGTGTTGAGCGGGGGAGCCACAACCCGCTCTACCAAATGTTCCTATACCATCGAGAAAGCCAGGATGGTGGTGGATCTCCTCAGTTGTTCCCGTTCGTAGTGCGAGCGAGGGGCGGATTCCATCTAGAAGATATTGAAATCCGATTACCTTCGCTTCTCTCAAGATGGAGAACCGAGAGTTTCAAGAAGTAGTATCTCATAAGGACAAAGAAAAATGGCTGCAAGCAATGCAAGATGAAATGGAATCTCTGCGAAGAATTCCACTTATGAGATCGTAGAACTTCCGAAAGGGAAGAAGGCACTAAGAAACAAATGGGTGTTCAAGTGAAGAAGAAAGATGGTAGCGGAAAAGTGGTGAAACACAAAGCTCGCTTGGTAGTCAGGATTCCAACGAAAAAAGGGAATCGACTTTGATGAGATTTTTCACCAGATGTCAAGATGACATCAATTAGAGTTATTCTTGGTTTAGTAGCAAGTATGAACTTGGAGCTTGAACAAATGGATGTGAAGACAACATTTCTTCACGGAGATCTCAAAGAAGAGATCTACATGGAGCGACCAGAAAGGTTTTGAGATTTCAGGTGATAATCTCGTTTGCAAGCTCAAGAAGAGCTTGTATGGTGTACCAGCGAGCACCAAGCGTTGGTACACAAAATTTGACTCGTGTATGGTGAGTCGAAATTTCTGAAGACTAATGCGGATGAATGTGTTTATATTCATAAATTTGCGAGATGGAAATTTCGTTGCTCTTCTATATCGTAGAGCGATATTTTGATCGTGGGAAAAGATGCAACAAAGATTAGTCAACAAGAAAAAGAAGCTGTCGAAGTCTTTTGACATGAAAGACTTAGGACCGGCTCAGCATTTTGGGAATGCAGTTCGAGACGAGAAAGAACCGGGAGGTTATGGCTATCTCGGGAGAAGTATATTGAGCGAGTGCTCGAGAGGTTCAATATGAACAACGCCAAACCGATAAGCATTCCATTAGCCAATCATTTCAAGTTGAAAAGAGTGCATGTCCCTCATCGAGGAAGAGATCGGGAAATGTCATTTGCCATATTCTTGGCCGGTTGGAAGTCGATGTATGCAATGGTGTGTACAAAACCGATATTGCTCACGCATGGGAAAGATGAGTCGTTTTCTCTCTAACCCCGGAAAGGAGCATTGGGAAGCGGTGAAATGGATTCTCGGTACTTGAAGGGTACGTCAAAAATATGTCTTTGCTACGGGGAGGCGATCCATCTTGGAGGGCTATCTGAGATCGAATATGGCGGAGATCTGACGGTAGAAAATCAACTTCAGGATTTCTCTACACTTTCGCGGGAGGCTTTTTCATGGCGATCGTCAAGACTGCGAGAGTGTGTTGCTTTATCCACAAATGAAGCGAGTATATTCTTTGCTTTTTAAAAAAAATGTTGTGGCTAAAGCGTTATCTCCAAGAACTTGGAATTAAGCAAAAAGATTACAAGGTACATTGTGACGATCAGTGCTGCGGACTTGAGCAAGAACTCCATGTACCATTCCCGTACAAAAACATATTGACATTCGATATCATTGGATACGCGAGAGGCGATAGAACGACAACGATTGAAACTCGTTAAGATCCACACAAAGGAGAATCCATCGGACATGTTGTGAAGGTGGTTACACGAGAAAAGCTTGAGTTATGCGGAGACATAGCGGGGATCTTTGATTAGGATATGGTGGAGGAGAATTGAAGAATTCATTTAGGTTTCACGCTCACATCCTCCATCTGTAAAACCCATCCATCTTTGAAGAGTTGGTGATCAAGTTTGACAAGGAAAGTAGGAAGCTTCCCAACAAGCCCACCATTGTTGAAGCTTCAACCACCTACCCCTCCCACATCCATCTATAAAATAGGTCTTCAATCTTGATTGTAATCATCCCTTGTAAGTGGAATATCATAGAGAGATCCTTGAGAGTGATCAAAATCAATCCTTGAGAGATTGAGTGAGTTTTGAGAGTTTTTTGTGAGTTTGTAAATCTCCTGTAAATCTATTCTTGTGTGAAATATAATTGGTATTTTTCTCTCAAATTCATCCATTTAGTTTCATAATGATCCTGTGATACCTAACAAATACAGTATATATCAAATCGGACATGTGCAATTAAAAATATAAAAAATAAACACAAAGCTACACATATGATTATAAAGAGAACAATACCATATAAGTTTTTTATTTTTACTTACCATATAACTATATAAGTTATTTCCCTATTTTTTGTTTCATGAATTAGACTTTTCTGTTATAAGTTATCTCTTTTCCATCTTACCCCACCTTCAACTCTTATTGAGGAAATTTTTCTTTGCAACTTAACTACCTAAGTAACAAATACTATTTATACCCCTACAAAAAAAAAAGTACTATCTACAACATCTGCAATTGAAGCCCACATTTTTATTTTTTTCTTCTTTTTTATCAGGATTTTTTTATTCTATTTCTGTATTTATCTTTCCACTTCTTTATTTCTTTCTTTTTAAATCATCCCTAATTCTTTCTAGCACTCTTCTGAAAATCCCCGTCTAGCTCCGATTAGTCTCCATCTATGCGTTAGGCTTTTCTTGTCTGCCTACATTTTTCTTCCGATTAGGCCGCATCCTAACCACGTCCAGGTCCCGTCTAACTAGGGGTGTAAACAATTTGAGTCGAGTCGAACATAGTATTGTTCAAGCTTGTTTGAATTTTAATCAAGCTTTAAAAATTGTGTTTAAATTTGGTTTGATTATTAATCGAATCGAGCTCGAACGAGCTCTAGTCGAGCCAAACACAAATCGAGCTCGAGTAACTTGATATTATTACATATTTCTTATTCTTTTTTTACTAATCAAATCAAGCTCGAGTCGAACTTTACATCTTATCAAACACAAAAATACGGTTCATTATGTTAACGACTCGAGCTCAAACAAGCTTTTAACAATCAATCTCAAAATGAGTATCGAATAGCTTAGTTCATTTTCCAGCCCTACCTCTAACCCCACCTAGTTTCCGCCCAGATAGGCCCAATTTATCGTCCGAGCAGCGCCTACCTCTTTTTAGAATTTCTAGTCGCTCCAAATTCTGAAGTCTCTCTCTTCTCTTATGAAGACCTATTTTTAATTTTTTTCTTTTAACTGTCCTTTTGACTACTTCTTTCGCCTGCCACATATTTAATTATATCTTTCTTTTACATGTAAACATCGATATTAGCGCCATTGAGTACAAACATTTATTCTGTATATTTGTCTTGATCCAATTATGAGTGTAGGACTATTTGTTTACTGTATAATTAATTAATTACACTTAACTAAATCCTACTTTCTTTATCCTATTCTACAACAAGGGTCGTTGTCGGCTGACCAAATTCTTGAATTTTTCTACTTTCTGTAGCAAAATCATATTCCATCACACATTTCACAGACGACAATGCAGAGATGGCAAAAGAAAAAAACACATTTCCCCCTTATTGCCCTCATCTTCTTCGTTTTCATAGCTTTCTCAATCCTCTACAGTGAGTCCAACATTCAAGGGTTTCACCAAGACCACTCTCACCAGCGATCCACCATCCAAGATGGTTCTTTTCTCAATTCTACGCCTGCCCACAACTTTAATCTTTCGAAAAAAGCTCCAGGTCACTTTCTCTTCACTTGGATTTCGATTTTTGTAGTTATTGTAATGTGGGTTTTTTGTATTTCTTGAATTTCATGTTGTTTCGAATGAGGAGTAGTCTTTTTACGGCTTAAATTTCATCAAAATCTTGATTTAACTGAATACATGCTCATAATATGATGGGTATATTGGGTTTTAGTTGTTATTGCTGCTGGGGTGTCAATTCTTGGAACTAAAACAAAAATGGGGTTGTTTTTGTTGTTGGTTTTGTAGTGGGTTTAGATAATATGATGGGTATATTGAATTTTAGTTGTTACTGCTGCTGGGGTATCAATTCTTGGAACTAAACATGAAATGGGGTTGTTTTTCCTTGTTGGTTTTGTAGTGGGTTTAGATAAATTTACTACATGTGCTTCCACGGTGAGGTACAGTGGAAAAAGAGGTGTTTCAGCTGTTGACAGGGCGGAAATCAGTGATCGGAAGGAATCATCGGAGGTGGAAACGTGTGATTTTTTTTCCGGAAAATGGGTTTTCGATAATGTGTCGTATCCATTGTATAATGAGTCTGATTGTTCATACATGTCTGATCAATTGGCTTGCCACAAGCATGGGAGGCCTGATTTAGGGTACCAGTTTTGGAGATGGCAACCCCAAAACTGCAATTTGAAGAGGTATTCTATTTTGTAAGCGAAAATTACTTTAGCATATAGATCAAGAATAATAGTTAAGAGTATATTTGGCTAAATTGCAAAATATGCCCTGTAATTACTTCATTTTCATCCAAGTCATTGTGAATTTGCCATGTCATATGTCTAGTTAGCAACTATGACTGAAATAAATGAAATCCCCAAATTGAGAATCGATTCCGGGAAATTTTTGAAATCGACGACCAATTTAGTCCTCAAACGGCCATTTTTTAAAAATTATTGTCCTAAATTGCAAGTTGAATAAGTTAATGTCCAGGTTTGCCACCACCCAATAGTTATAGGGCATATTTTGCAATTTAGCTGAGTATATTTTGAGGGACATTTATGGGTGACTTCTTGTTTATGAGAGTGTAGGTGGAATGCGATGGAAATGTGGGAGAAATTGAGGGGGAAGAGATTAATGTTTGTAGGGGATTCATTGAATAGAGGGCAATGGATTTCGATGTTGTGTTTGTTGCAGTCTACGATTCCAGCAGATAAGCAGTCCATCACACCAAATTCCGAACTTACGATTTTTAGAGCAGAGGTAAATAAATTACTGTGAGAATAAGCTGTGTTTTAGGGCTATTGCATTATGTATTTTCTAGTTGTGCATAATATTAGGCACATCCATTTTCTCACAAGTAATTTTGAAGTGTAGGTCTTCCAAATATTTGTTAGAGTTTACAACGATCGAGATGTAAAACTTACTACATGTCTTGTGTAGAATTATAATGCTACCGTGGAGTTTCTTTGGGCACCTCTTCTTGTCGAATCTAACTGTGATGACGCAGTCGATCACCGAATGAACGAAAGAATACTTCGTCCAGATGGGATTCTTAGGCATTCATCACGGTGGGAGCATGCCGATATATTGGTCTTTAATTCGTATTTATGGTGGAGACAGGGCCCTGTTAAGTTGTTGTAAGTACATTCCTATAATTCTTCTATAAGTAATTGTTAAAAGGGTTTTTTCGCGTGAAAGGGCTCAGATTTTCCGAAATAATATTTTAGATGGAGCAATGAAGAGAAGAGTGTTTGTCAAGAAATTAGTGGGCTCGGAGGCATGGAGTTGGCCATGGAGTCGTGGGCAGATTGGGTAACAACTCATGTTGATCCCCTGAAGAAGAAGGTTTTCTTCGTTACCATGTCGCCTACGCATCTATCGTAAGCCCTTTCTTATAAACTTTGATTTTATGAAATTTGATTTGATGCGAAGCTTTTCTCAATTGAAACTCATTGGCGTTAAGAATTTTACCCGAATTCATTTGGATATCTAGCAGACTTGATAACCCTACCAGTCATAGATACATTTGCAAGGACTCCATAATATCCGTAATGTTCTGTTCTTTGAAAATATTCCTAAATGCAATATTGAGCTCTATTTGCAACTCTAATTCATTTAGAACCATGTTTTCTGAGCTGAAAAATGAAATGTCATCTGCTTTTGGGGTAGATTTTTTCATTAAGTGAATATCAGACTGCATTGGCACAGTGGATGGGTAGAAGTTTCGTCGCCTGAAAGTGAATTTAACACTAAACTAATGATAATCATGGACCGCGTGGTGACTGATTGTTGAGCTTATGTATAGTTTCAAAACTATTCCTTTCGTTTTCTTTTCTTTCCCTTGAAACCTTTTTTAGATACTTTTGTTTCAAACTTCACTCTCTTTTTCCCGTTCCATGTTTGTACAATGCTAATCTCATGCCTCTCGCCCATTACCCGTACATTTACCCTAGGAACTCGTTAACTCGATCTGTCTCATTTTCTTGATTAGTTTTTGGGATAATTACAAAAATAAACCTTAGGTTTGGGCTAATTACGAAAAAAACCCAGAGATGTTTCAAAATTGCAATAAAACCCCTTATGTTTGATTTTGTCTTAAATTTAAAGAGGTAACTGTAATATTTTTATAAATGTTGGGGGGGGGGGGGGGGGTTTCTTATGAAGGGGAAAATGTAAGACAAATCAAACCTCAAGGGAGTTTTAGCAATTTTTAAAAATCTCTGGGTTTAATAGCCCGAGCTTCAGTGTTTTTTTGTAATTATCCCTTATTTTTTCCTACTTCTGTAGAATGCAAATATTCAGTGTGTGACAAAAATCATCTCGTACAATTTACTCTGTCCTTCCGATTTATGGTAGTTAAAATTTGTAGTTATTCAAGTCCATTTTTTTATCAACTGAACAGGAGAGACGAATGGGAGCCTGGAGCCGAAGGCAATTGTTACAACGAGAAACAGCCTATACACGATAAAAGATACTGGGGAGCTGGTTCGGACTTGCCCACAATGCGGATGTTAGAGAAGGTATTGAGTCGGTTGGGTTCTAAGGTTTCTGTTCTCAACATTACTCAGCTCTCCGAGTACAGAAAAGATGGCCATCCCACAATTTACCGTAAGTTTTGGGAACCGTTGGGTCCCGAGAAATTGGCAAATCCTGCTAGCTATTCTGATTGCATGCACTGGTGTTTGCCGGGGGTGCCTGATGTTTGGAATGAGTTACTATTTCAATTTTTGTGAAAGAGATTTGTCGGGTAGGACCTGTGTTTGGACACGATCGTTGGTTTTACCTATGTATATTTCGAACAATTTAGTAAATTTGAAGGAAATTCGATGAGCGAATTGATTGTGTGATGAGAGAGCGGGTTTTAGAAGTCGATTGAGATGGAGACATGGAGTTGAGCTTCGTGGTCATTATATAATTATATTTTGTACTTTTATAAAATGATGTCAGAATTGTATACGTGTCATTCGTTCAAAACAGTACGTGGAATAGGAAGTGGAACATGATATCGTTGATTTAATGATGCATGGGGTCGATACACTGGCGTAGTTAGGGGGGGCCAACCTGGGCCCTGGCCCCCCCTCTTTTAAAAAAAAAAACTTAGTAAGTAAATTTTTAAAAATATTTTAAATTTAGTTAAAATTTATACGATTTTTCTATACGGCTTGATTTTATGTCTCTTGTCTTAAGTTTTATAATTCCTCTGCTCGCCATTGGGTTATATAATCAAAATAAAAGTAGAATTCAGTGAAAAATGTACATAACATGTACACAAGTTAAATGCAATTCACGGAAATTACTATAGAAATATTATAATTTGAATTGATAAAAATATAATCTTGTCTTAAATTTATAGTTATCATTCTTATTTTCCTCTTTGAAAATTTCAAACTCGGGCTTTGTTTCTTGAAATGACAACAAAAAGAAAAGAAAAAGAAAAGCTCTTAAAAACCAAATGGAGTGAGTACTTTTAATAATAATGAGAATGTTCTATTAAGTTCTAAATAAGAATAAGATGAACTAAATATTGTTGATTAGCATCGAATATATAGTCTTCAATAAAATTGCAGAAAAGTCCTCATGAAAACGAGTTCTTTTTTTGTAAAACTCAGTCAAAATATGTTGAAGACATAATAATATGTTTTTCAAGTGCCGCATGACACTCCCAATCCGGCAGTCCCCTCTAGTTGATAAAGAAGAAAACCAAAATCATGCATGATAACAACCAAAAAAAATATTTAAAGGAAATAGCATCAATCATCGTTTTATAATCATGATCCAACACATCTTTTTTAAACAGTTTTAAATAAGTGCTCAAACTTTCTTTTTCCAAAGATGGTAAAAATAGTTTAATCATAATATCACCCGGTAAATTAGCAACTCTAATAACAAAACAAGTTTCTCATCATCATGTCTAACACAACATTTACATATACACTAACTTGATCACATAGTCATTTCCTTTCTATTATCATTTTTCTTTAATATAACGTGTTTTCATTTACTAAAATAAGCTCGAGATCTAGAGGGTGAGGGTGGTATCCGGCTCTCCCTCGCCCTCGCATGGTGAGTTTACAGTACGACCACATTTGCAAAATCCATCGTCTTCAACTCGAAAGTCAGGAGAAGCTTGACGAGAATCATCATCAACCAAACTAAGTTGAAAGTCAGGCGAAACCTGACAAGGTTCATCGTCAACCAAACTTGGCATTTTTGAGTCTCGTTGCTATCAAAACCAAAAACACGAACAAAAAAAGTCAAATAAGACACAAATATGTACAAGAAGCAAAAAAAACCAAGAAACCAATGCTCTCACCTTCCTATAAATTTTTCCATCATCTTCCACATGCCATCCAGCTTCCTCACAAAGTGCCTTGAGAAGATCATTAGAGTCGGCGTGTTTCGGGAGATTGTAGTTACCGTGAGCTCTTAGTCCCGCAAATATTTTATGTGCCACGGACCGTCTCCTTCGCTCCCTCTGCTTATTGTTCAACCGTTCTTTGTCGGAAGGAAATCGAAACTTGGTCACCAAGCCACCATCTTTGTTGACTCGACGAACGAGCCACGGCCCTTTGCTGGATTTTATACATCCTCTAAGCCTATTGTTTTTTTCTTGCTCCATAGCTTCTTCTTTTCAACCCACCATTTCTTTTAAGACCACTTATATAGAACAAAAAGGACAACATGAGTTTATGAAATTGGAAGAGAACAAAAAGGACGTACTATGATATTCCTTCTACTTTCATTTCTGACATTATTTTTTTTCTTTTTATTTGGGAAAAGCATGGTAAAATTTGCAATCTTGACCATGTTTTTTTGATTGTGTTATTTGCTGGCGGGCGATATTCCCTGCAGAGATGCAAATTTTACTTTTGAGAAGGGGAGATATGATTTGCTGTAAGAAATCAAAACATGCTACAGTTGAGGGAACAAAAGACAATACAAAATCACCCCCCTTCAGCCACTTGTCAGAAAGGCAATGCCAATATTAGGGATAATTGACGCTTGAGGTTTTCCACAAAAATAATTCTCTTTTCTTTTATGTAGAATATTTTATGTCCTGTGATTCAAATATGTTTTTTTTAATAAGAAACATAAATTTTATTAATGTACAATTAGTGGATAAGATATCCGCATAAAAACTAGGGGTAATTACAAAACTCCCTTAAGATTTTTGCTAATTACAAAAAAATCCAAATATGTTTCAAAATTACAAAAAAATCCACCAAGTTTGATTAAGTCTTAAATTTGAGGTGGGGGTAAATGTAATATTTCAAGGGGGTTTTGAAATTTTTTTGCTTATCAAGGAAAAAATGAAAAGACAAAATCAAACCTCAACTATTTTTTGTACTTTTCAAAAGCCATTGGAGTTTTTTTGTAATTAACCCAAACCTTAGGGGTTTTATTTGTAATTATCCCTCAAAACAATGCAGCATCTGGACTATAACATCCTAATGCTAATCACCAATCTCTAATCAAATCTGAAACAAACAAATGATTAAACTGTTTATGTCCTACTACACATGAAACTACCCTGAACTATGATTCAAAATGTGTAAACCAAAATAAATATCTGAAGTCTATCATTTACATAGTACATAATGTTAACCACGATGCACACATTTATGCAAAAAAACAATTTTCTCAACTATAGTAATTGACTCGGGTTATACATCAATTGAGCTTTACATTGGGGTGCGCAATCAAAAACACTATACACAAAAACAACTAAAAATAACCAATTTCAGCTCGAAGAATAAAATTCACCAAACTTGAAACAGGCTGGAAAATAAACATTTCACAATGCTTATTCTCAAAACTTATACGCAATTATGGCTTCTGGCACATTTTCATGCAGCCTTGCTCGAGAATCAAGATTAAATAGGTTCTGTCAACATCCATCTTTTGAATTTCTGATGATAGACAAAATGTTTTCCTTAAGCTTCTCAGTTATCTGCATTACCAAATTTACAAAAATATATTATCCATTAAAAGGGAATAAATAATATATGGAAGGTCATAATATGGCAAGACATACCAGGCTTGATGTATTTGCCCATTTTAAGACTGAAGCAGCTACGTGTTTTAAATGGTTTCGACCCGCATGGTCATAACTTAGAAAATAATCCGAATTTTCTGTTGCTTCTGCAACCCACAGGCCATTTACTTGATCTCTTGGTCGCTTGGTGAGATTAAGAAACCCAACCTGTGAAGAAGATTAAGTAAGTCTATGTGTTCTCAACTTTAATTATAAGAAGGGATAATTACCAAAAAAAAAAACAGAGATTGAGGATCGGGCTATTTACAAATAAGTCCAGATGTTTTTGAAAATTACAAAAAAAAACTTGAAGTTTGATTCCGTCTTAAATTTTCCCTATTTATTTACAGAAATATTACAGAGACCTTTAAATTTAAGACATAATCAAACTTCAGTGGCTTCTTGTAATTTTGAAACATCTCTGGATTTTTTGTAATTAGCCCAAACCTCAGGGTTTTTTTTGTAATTATTCCTTTATAAGAATGATCTTTGTAATCTACCAAGATTTTTTCAGGTTCCAATCTACTTCATATTCTTGAATTTAATGCATTAGCAAAAATATTACCGTATTCACTCTTTCTGAAAAACTAAAAGAAAATAATTAAATCTGCTGTTATAACTACTAGCTTGTAGCTCAAGTGGTATCACTAACCCTTTATAAGGGTGTTAACTAGGGTTCGAACCCTGTATCTTTCAGTTTATTTGAAATTTATCTCCTCCCCTCAACCAATATTCCCAGCTTATTAAAAAAAATCGAATCTGCTGTTATATAACATAATTTATGTAAATGCATAGGATCTTTCAAGTTCAAGAAAGACAAAAAATTGTGCTCGAGTAATAAAAACTGCTGGTTAGAATTTTCTTTTATAATGGACACTCTTAACATCCATGAAGGCGGTTTTTATTAGATATCTGAAAATGCTTACCACAGATCCTGCAATATTAGAGTTCACTGGCGGACAGGAATCAAACTCAACGCAAGGCAAGCAGAAGTTAATGGCCAGTATTGCATCTGGTGATTCCTTCGAAAACGTTTCAGCTGTGGATCCATCTGTCACAAACACCCACTGTTTTTGTTGATGACCTTGTCTATACACCTCTCCCACATAAACAACGAAAGCCGCTATGTCAAACTCACTGCGTAAAATCCATGCAACCATCATTGAGTAATCAAAACCTTCTGCCAGTTTCAGAAGCACCATCAATTCGACAACATCACATACCTGGAGAGAGGAACTTTGCCCAAACTTGATATTGCAGTCGATGTACGAGGAGTGAAGAATGGCCTGCAAGAACCACTTGTTGATCATCGAATAATTCAATATTTTCGCACATACACAGAACGAAATGTATATCTTTGCAGCTACTCACTCAAAACTTTCCATAATCAGGGGGGACAGAGGTAGCCAATTGCTGGTTGATCCTCTTGCTTGTAAGTAAAGGGTACCAGAATCAGACCTCGATGGTACAAGACCTCCAACAGCATATGCCTGCCCTTCGCACAGTTCTAGTGTCTAAGAAGGAACAAAAATTCCACAGATGAATCACTAAATTTGTAAACAGAAAAGAACTAGAACGTCACGAAACTTGGCTTCATGGAATGTGTATATATTAGATGATATATGTCATGAAACACGTGAATTCACCTGTTTCCGAGTTGGATTCCATATTGTTATCAAGCCTTGCTGTGAACAACACTCTCTTGGATGACATTTATTTGTCAAACCAACAACTTTAATGCGCAAAAATGGAGTGACTTCTCTCTCACTAAGCCCGGCAGCCTCCACAGCTTTCTCAATAGATTTTTGCATTTCTGACTGCCGCATTGCCTTGCATCAGGGAAAATCACATTAGAAGCTAGAACTGCAGTAGATTGTAGATGGTGAGTCAAGAAACATGTCTTGGCATACCTCCAACTTAGCTTTATAAGACGCAAAAGAAGTTAGTTGCTTTGAGCTCATCCCCGCCATTAAAACCTCTGGTTCAGCAGCTGTTTCAAGTAACTTCATAAGTTTGGCACCTTCTTCACTTTCATGATCATAACCAACATTAAATTCTGTCTCCCTTTGAAATGCTGATATGATTCCTTCAGCAACAACATCACGCCTGAACTAAAAATAGATAAATCAATAATAAAAAATTAAAAAAATGATTAAAAACACAAAGGGAGCAATTCTTCATCTACTTATTTCAATAACATAAAAAGACACATTCAAATTTAATGAGAAAGCACATCCTTAAATTGCAACTCCGGCAGGGCAGCAGGAAAAGATAACAGTAATCCAATCAAGAGATCAAGCCTTAACAATTAACAAAGTTTATCTTCTGGTTTCTCAAGTCCAATCAACTATATCCAGTGCCACAGGGCAACATTAAGAACAAGACTTGAACAGAAGGGATCATGGAGTTTATAGTTGCTAATTCCTTTGCATGTCAGCAAAAAACAAGAGTAAAAATATTCAAAGGTGGCATGGAATGGAAACATGGAGTTAGACATGTCAAAGCAAAAATTATTTAAAAAATGTTGAAGCCATGCTAAAAACACAGTTTCTCAATGTTTTCCTCTACAATTACTGAATACTGAAGCAATTTAAAATGGTAATACAGAGTTGAAGTTATATCTGCGTATTCATAAAAAGAAACCTCGTCTCTTATAATTATCCCTGTAGCTTCATACATCACAATATGATAGCTGTGGCATACCTCCTTTTGTGAATCTCCTGATCCATATTTTACACCATTCAGCGCAAAACACCATGAATACTTGAGGATGAAAAGTGTGAGAGATTTTTTCAAGTCACAAATAGTTTATTCATTATTACATAGCAATCTAAAATCAATTAGAATTGGCAACGTGAGCATCACCTTTGATTATATAATTGCAGAGCTTTAGCTTCCACCCTCTCAGACCTCACAATGAAACTCCCATTACTTAACCTGGATGATATGTTATTCATATCAAACTCAATACGCAGAAGAATAAGTTGTGACCATTAGGTTACCTTTCCCTATAGAGAACTGGATATATCCTTGTCACACCAACCAAAGTGCTGGGGACTGCCCCTCCATTATCCTTGATGCATCTGAATGCCAATGGAACACCAGCACCTTTACCTATGTGCAAAGGAAACTCATGCCTAAGGCTTACGGAAACCACAAACATGCTGTAGGAAAATATTATACCAAATACAAAATGAAGCACAAGAACATGGCAAGTTCTTACAGAATCCCAATCGTTCAGCCCAATGACATCTGTAAGTGCCATTCATATGCAATAATAAACTAGTTGTCTGTGATGCCTGAAATGAAATTTAGCACTACTTATGAAACACTAAAGAGCAGGCATTGAACATAATAGTGTAACGAGAAATATGGGACAGCGCATTGACCTCAAAGGGTGAAACAGGCCCAACCCACCCACAAAGTTTAGCTCCCCAGATCTTCAGATTACAAGACAAACTGTAAGCAGCAGGAACTATTGACAAACATTCTGAAATGGCACGGATGTACCATGAAGATACAAGAAAATATATTGTACCCTGAGCTTTTGACCCAAAAACAACTTCCCTGAAGCAAGCTTCTGAGCTAGGAGTTCATCCAACAGAGCTTTCACAGAATACCTAATAGATTCTTTAGTCACACAGTAGGAAATCAGCGTTGTACGAAAAGCATTAATGTGAAGACTTCCTTACCACCCATCAGTTAATTCTATTCTTGAAGCTCTATCATTGCTATCCTCTAAGGAAACAGACTGATCTCCAAACTTGGGGTCATGGTTTTCACCAACAGAGGAAATGCACAGAACCATCATTGAAGAAGGTGGTGTATCTCCATCTAAGACTTTCTTGATTGATGATCTATGACCATGATTTACTTCTCTCTCGTATCTGTGCATGGATGGAAGATTATTAGATTCCTGAAAAGACTAGCTAAAATAAAAGACAATTGAACCTTATATACCTGTATCGTAATTCTTCAAGCACATTAGAGGGTGTCAACAGTTTTCCAGCGAATTTGGCAGGGTAGCTCCTCTCATAAGAGGCAAGTTTCCAAACTATCCACTTGTAGTGATTTGCCACCCACCTAATTGGTGGATAGATAAGTGAAAAATAACAGAACAAAGTAGGAAGTAAAAAGATCCAAAATATCCCAGCAAGATATCTATCAAGTATGAATTATCAACAAGTATACTACTAGGTTTCGCATTTCATATACAATCCAAGACTTAAGGAGGTCAACAATATAAGCAACACGAAGATGGTTCACTGACTAAAAAAGTAATTTCTTGATAACCAATCGAAAACCATGTACTTGTGTCCAAACTCCATACTAAAACAATGGCAAAAGGTAATATATACATGTCCTGATGGCAGTACACGTCTCAGTGACCTCACCTTCCTATAAACTAATCTTGGTAAAATTTACAGAGCAGGAAAAAGACATTACTCTTTAGTCAAGTATTGGATGGAAGCTCCAGACTGAGACAACATCCGGTAAAAAGCCTCCGGTCCACTGCAATCGGAAGGTATTTCATTCTGGAATGTGTAACTTTCAGCAGCAAATGGGCTCATTCTTTTCACATATTCTGGCAAGTTCTCCAGCTAATTTCATAGTAATATTGTATCAATTTCAAAAGGAAAGCAATTAGTAAAAATAAGAATTTGTATATGGATACCATACCTTTTTCTGAAGTGAAGGAGGTTGCATAACATAATCTTTGAGATATGCTCGTGAAACCTGAGGCGGGTATCTTGTGGAAACCCTCTGTTTGCAGCACGGCTCTTTTGGTGCTAGCCTAGATAAATCTAGAACAAATATATACCTCAGAACCTCAGAAAATAGGTTTTGTGAAGCACAAAATTATGCTCAAAACTTTATACTTTACCATTAGTAGCTGCAGAGTAATTTTTGTTTAAAGGCGTAACAAATGAACTCCGAGGCTTCTTGAATGGAGAAGCAGAAATGATTCTTCGAAGCCTTTTCTTTTCACCCGAATATTGTTTACTATCCATGTGATTTGTGTGCATGGTATTTGAGATATCCACCAGTGCCCCATTGGATGATCTCTTTGAGAGATCACTTTTCAGCTGAACAGCATTTTCCAGATCAACTTTTTCTGAATAGGAGTTATTGCTTAAGGGCTTTCTATCGCAACTAAGGGCATTAGAAGGCCTATTAGAACGGTTAATTTTGGCCTCCGCATCAAACTGTGTAATCAAGTTATTCCCTGGCTGTAGTTTCTCCAATTTACCAAATGACTGCTTTCGGTGTGAACGTGATCCAAGGGGAGATGTAAACATAATTGAGGAACTGTCACCATTTTCTGTCCCTTTACGCAAAAATGGTGTACTAGAATAATTGTTTTGGTTTGATGAACAACTTGGTTTTGCAACATCAGCTAATGAAAGCAGTGGATCAGCTGTGCTTGCTTCATTTAAAAATGAATCAAACTCAGGATTTCCAAGCAAGCTCCTCGCTCGTTGCAATGCATCAGTAGAAACTGATATGGATCTTCCACCAGCAGTACGAAATTTGACTGGGGGAGGCTTGGGAGCAATGTTCATGAAATCTGGAAGCTTCATTGATTCACTTCTGCAGGACCTAGACTTAACACTGGATGTCAAAACCTTTGTAGAACTACTAATACTTAAGCTACTCGGATCCTGAGTCTCCAAATGCGATGGATTTTCCCAAGCAAAGAGCTCTGTGGAACTTGACTGTTTCTGTTTCTTTTCAAATCCATGTAAAGACTCTCGATCATTATTTTCATCTAAACCTAACAGAGTTTTTGCTCTAAGTAGACCAGCTGAAGATATGTTGACATTTTTCCCCGAACCTGTCTGGAACATGGAATTTGACATATTCACTACATTCCCTGGTGCAGTGTGCAATCCAGACTTCAACTTAATGGCAGATTTCGAGTCTGTCCCAAACTCCAAGGAAGCATATCCATTTTCTCTCCCATCCAAGTTGCCTGCATGATACATTTTGCAAAAGAGGGATGCATTGTGTATAAGGTTTCACATTTACTTGAGAGATAGCCCATAAAAGATTCTCAAAAACCTATGATTAAAATGTGTAAGAACTCTAGCTTTGGTCAGCACAAACTAAACACTCAAAATTGTTTCAGATATGGGATGTTGAAAATTTCTATTTAATAATACTAATTAGAATTCTATTATATATCAATGACATTTAGAAATGCACATTTTCCATATGAAATTTAAAAGATCAAATTCGAATTGCACTCTCTTCCATTCAAAAGCATTAATTCAGCTGCCTAGTCATGGTCACATTATATAACTAATATCCCAGAAACAAATAATCATAATTCCACAGTAAGTTTATGTGCTCAATACTCAATAGACGAACTTCTGTCCCCTATTGAACTGTAGCAGAATAACCAAAAAACGTAATGGCTGTCCAAAACAAAATCTATACCTGTATCAACTACCGCATCATCTATATCACCAAGAACTGAACGTGCTTTTGCTATTGACGACTTCTTCACATCAACGGATTTTCCCGATCCAGTTCGAAACATCGGTTGGTTCTCCACATTTCCCATACCATTCTCCACTAATTTAGAACAACCTATATATTTCACCAAAAACCAAAAAGGGAGAAGAAGGAGAAAGAAACAAAAAAAAGAGAAGTAATGTTAGTTCACAAAAATGTAGCAAACGTAAGCATAGTTTCAATTAAATAGAGATATTTGATATGTGCCTAGAAGCAATAGATCGGCCATGGAAGGGAGGCGACGAGCGTCAATGTCTTGTTGAGGTACGGCGTCGCATTGTTCTTCTTTCAGGAGCTGTTGATCGGAAACTTCCCACCGGAAATCGTTCCTGGCATCGGAAAATATCTGCCACGTCGACATTTCTCGTCCGACGCCTAGGGTTTTGCGTTTTCTGTGTCAATTTGTTATACGAGTACAGTGAAGAAAGAAGATTATTTGGAACTTTTGCCATTTTTAGAAAGCGGGAAACTTTTTGAAGCTAGTGCGCGTGCGAAAGTTTGGGCTATTATTTTTGTGGGCTTCAGAATTGTAAAGTCCACAGCTGTGCAAACTACATCATAGGTGAAGTAAATGTGGGCTCTGCATACGCTTACTGGGCCTAACGGCCCTAGCTTTTAGACTCATAAACAAACCTTGTTTACCAGCATATTCTAAATCAAATTACTTGTTTTTCTTTCTTTTCTGATTTTTCAAAAATAAATTCATATTTTAACCCAAAAAGATCATATTTTATTAAATTAAATGTTTTTTATTCAAGGCACTCACTGGATTTTATAAAAATAAAAAATTAGATTTTAAATATAGTCGTTATATACAATCAAAAATAAATATAATTTGTGTATTGTTATTTCACATCAATATATATAATTTGCCTACATGAGCATCAAATATTACCAAGGTTGCAGGAATCGCTAGACGCTAGTCGGACGGCAGTCCAATGCCTAAGATTAATAGTACAATTTTTTTATCTTGACCGATTTTTTGGCCGTCTAGGCAGACGCCTAGGCCATATTTTGGGCTGCGTAGGTCGCCTACCCTACTTATGGCCGAAACGACTCTTTTCACCGATTTGGGCAAAATCTGTTCAGTCTAGGTGTGTGCGCAGAGGCGTACCCTTGTGGTGGTATGGGGGGCTAAAAATCTAATTATTCTACGTATATTTTCATTTTAAGTATTAATTTTAGCATTAAAATATGTATTTTCTAGTAATTTAGCTCCCCCAAAATTAATTAGTTCCTCCAAAGTTTAATATCTAGCTCCGCTCCTGTGTGTGAGTCTAGCGTCTAAGCGACCGCCTTGCTGATTTTTACAACACTACATATTACACTGGTAATAAAATCATGTCAACACGAGCACAATACAACCTCTTCATTGTTTAAAGTGAAAATAGTTATTATACATGAGAAATTTTGGAGAACTAGGAGGGACCATTTGCGTTAAATGATGGTAAGTAAAAGCATATTAATGGGGCAGGGGCAATGGGGCGCCTGATCCGGGTCTGGCGTATGGTGCATTACTTGTATCCCGACAAACCTTAACCTAAGCTTAAATTATACCCTTCCCCCCTTATTTACTCTCTTTGGACCCCATTTCTGTCATCAACTAATGATGAATATCGCATTTACATTGATTTACTCCCCTTGTTTGCTTGGACCCCATCACAGGGACCATTGTGCAAATTAATTAAAAAACGTTTGGGATCCATGAAAGAGTCCCATCTCTTAATTATTTCCTATAAGGTTGTTGATTGTTAGTGTATATGAATTGTGGACACTTTGACGGTTTGGTATCTCATATTTGTGGTTGGTCAGTTCGGTACACAGTACCAATATATGAAATCCCAGAAGTCTGTGTACTAAATTGATCGATTGCAAACGTGAGGTACCAAACCGATAAATTATCTATAGTTCAGGTACTAAAAAACAATAATATTTTCATATATTCTATGAGATGAGCGCCATGTATATGATAATAAATTCATATTATACCGTGATGAATTAGATGAATGTCATGTAAACAATAATGAAATGATTTTATACATGTGATATTAACGTAGCGTAAAATATGATAAAGAAATGGAAAATCTCATTAAAAAGAAATGGAGGTTTTAGTTAAATTTGTGTATTTTTTATGGGGTATGATTTATTTACTTTTCCTTTCAATGACAAATTGATTCCCTCTAATTTCTAACATAGCCTTAAGTTTAGCAAACTTTCGAATATATTGAGTAAGCTTTTCCCTTTTTTTCTAATACTTATGATCATATACATATATAGTTTTTTTTTTTTTTTGAATATGCATATATATACATATATAGTTATATACACGCCATCTATAATTAATAGTTGCTAAAAGTCTAAAAATAAGTTCTACATGAAAATGTGAAATAAGATACATTAGATCCACTAAAGGAAGATTTAATGGCCGGCCAGCGACAAAGTTTTAACTTTTAATTGTATATGTTATTATTAAACTTACGAATAATTAAACCTTTTTATTTAGTCATATATTAAACTTGTCAATCTAAAAAGTAAAAACGAAAATGTTAACAAATTTGGGTGTCAATCTTGTGCTCTAATTAATGGTAAAGTCTTATGATGTAAGGACAATTTACCTGAGTTCGATTTCATATAAGTGCGTGTGTCCGTCACCTAAAGAAAAAACTTAACAAATCTCTAGTAATTTTGGATTTACTGTTTTTTTTTTAAGGGTAGTAAGTAGTAATTATTCAAGGCTAGTAAGTAGCTAGAAACTATTTATAACTTCTAAGTCTATGTCTCCCATTCACAATCTTCTAATTATACACACATTATGTCATAGACAAAAGTTTGTGCATGGAAGCTTGCTTCCACCTTGACCATATCTTCCAATTTGCAAATATATTGGCTATCATTATTAGCTGGAATTAGATATCATAATTAAAGGTTGAATTTAATTATTATGGGGATGTTGAAAAAAAAATTATTATACTATTAGTATTAATTTACTGCATTGCTTCCACTTGTCGATAGATGGTTAATCGAAAAACTGTTTGATATGGCACCAACATTAGGCTGATCAACCGGGCCTGACGGGGTTGATTGAATTAATTATTTGATTAGCTACAATTAATTAGTTTTTTAATTTGGTGGTCAAATTTAAAGTAATTAAACAAGATAAATTAGTATATGATTTCCTTATTAAGCAAAGTGACCCATCGTTCTCTTTATAGTCATGTGCGTTGATTGCGAGGTCGTAATTTAATTTACTAATAATTATCATCACATCTCTAAAAGAAAGGATGAACCCCAATGTCCTTATGGTGTCACTGCCCACCCTAAATCTTCGTGGATGAGGTAAATCGTGAGATATATCTCAACGAATCAGAGTTACGATCTCCTTTAGACTGAGTCATCAAACAAAAATCTTACTCCAACCTATTATCAGGCAGATTCGAACATCCACGCTGATGATGCCACACTACATGAAAAAATCAGTTTACCTACAGAAAAATTTGTAGGTAAATATTAAGAAAGTTGTAAAGTGTAGTTAAAATATTTACCCACAAAATCTAAATTGTTGGTAAATACGTACAGAAAATCCGTCGATAAATTAAAAAAAATATCTGTATAATTTGGGGAAAATAATATTTTTTGTTCTGTATGTATTGTGTTGGTAACTGTAAAATTTAGTGACAAAATCAATTATGTTGATAAACTGGAATTTTCTTGTAGTGCCAGCGAAATATAGAGAGAGGTATTACTAACACACTCAAAGATATATATATATATATATATAATCTGTGACCTATTTTCTTCTTAAAAAAAGTCCATAAATTGATGGTGATATATAGATATATGTATATATATATGCATACCAAGTGTATTATGATTTGTTTTTAATAATGATTCCGTATATAGAAAAGACGATCTACAGTTTTCTTTTGTAATTCTGATTCTTCTAGGTTAAAAAGTTTTAAGATAATATTTTAAGGTGGAGCCAACCAATAACTAATTATTTCCTTATTTTTTTAAAAGGAAAAAGGTCAACTAAGGACGTAAATTAGGTCTAAATCGATCATTATTAAGTGAAAAGCCACTGTCCTTTTGACCCAAATTAGGAAATGGAGTTGGGTACTCACTCATGAGTTCATTGGTTATTGCTAAAAATAAAATAAAATAAAAACTCTTATCCTAACATATTTGTTATTTTTTCAGTCAAATTTTCAATTAAAAAAAAAAGAAAAAGTGCTTATTTCACATTGCTCAAAGTAAAAAGGGAAATTAATATCATCTCCCTTTAAAATGGGTGCATGGCGTAGTGCCATTATAAAAATTATTTAGTTTAATTCAGACAGGAAAAAATAATTTGTTAGTAGACATAATTATCAAGATTCTGAAGGTAAAATATAGATGACTGAAATTCAATGATTTGGTATTATAGTTAGGGACGGAGCTAGGGACTTGACCCCCTCAACTGAATATATTTTTTCCAAATTAAAATTTTTGTTTTTATATAAGTGTTAAATTTACAATATATATATATATAAGTATTAAATGTCAAATTTTGCCCCGGTATAAAATTTAACACACATTTTCTGGCCCATTCCTCGTTAAATGATTTATCACTTGGGACTTGGGAGACAACAAATTTATTTGAATGATAGAATTAGTTGAGATCTCCTTCGTATAAAGTATAATAATTAATTTTGAAGAAAAAATTGATGCATTATTCATGGGCGTATCATATAGGGCCTCGAATTTGGTGAACTAGTCTGGAATTCTGGTCTTCTTCTGGCTCCTTCTTTCTCCAACTTTACAATAATGAATAATAATTATTATTATTATGTGAGAAATCAATAGTTTGGTGTGGGAGTCAGAGCAGGGTACAATTTCCAATGCGTCCCTCCAAGTCAGTGGAGGGTGATGGAATGTGGGATTTCCCATAAATGTTCTCTTTCTCAACTTTTAACCCCTCTCACTCTCCAAATTTACAAAAACTGCCCAACTCACGTGTGGAGATGTTTCTTTCTCTCATCCTTTTTTTCTTTTTTTTTTTTTTTTTTTTTTTTTTAAGCTCGGTTTAAGCTTACGCCCGACTACGCCGAGACAACAACAATTTTCTCTTCCTCATTCTTTGCCGCCAAGGTAAACATGCGGGATGTGCACGCACGCGACCGTCATGTTCGACGGGGTATCTTTGACGTACAACCAGATCCTCCTAGGTAAAGAGAACAATTATATTCGACCCCTCAATCTACTAATAAATATCTCTCCCCGAATTGAACTCACACGGATGCTATTCAGTATGAGTTCCCACCAAATCTTCACCAGCTCGCATATGCTCTGGGAGCAATTTGATGGAGCAGGGATTTGAACCCCTGACCTCCATCCCACAATTGCTTGTGGTCATGGACGGAGCTACCATAGGACGAGTGCGGTCGGCACACCGCACTCAATCTCGGAGTGACCCTGTTAAATTTAAGTTGGACCGCACTGAAAATTCAATCGAAGTATTTTAAACCTTACTGTCTTGGCTCAAAAAATATTAAGAACTACCTGGTTCAGTTAAGGTATATTAGTGGATAAATGATTATCTTGTTTGTTATGCACATAGATATATGTTCTAAACTTGATAATGAACTTACAGTTTTTTGGAAGTATTTTTCGAATAAATTTTTGTATATAAATCTATTCCATAATAATAATATTTGTTTGGTGGTTAATTTAGAATATATTTTGGATAAATCACTTCCAAAAAGTTCATTATAGTGAAACCATAATTGGAGATTATGAAAACCCACAAAAAATTGTTGTAAGGTACATTAACCTCCATATTTGCCTCCTTTTTCTTTTTTTCTTTAAAAATAGCGGTCTGACGTTCGTCTGCCGAAATGAGAGAACTTCCGACCGCACTGACCGAAAATTCTGGCTACGCCCATGCTTGTGGTGGCCAGGTGGGCTAAGCCACCTGGTTTCCTTCTCATTCTTTGTTTTGCACAAAGGGTCATCTCTTCGTTTAGTGTTTTATTTCCTATTTTAATTGTATCTTAATAGATGTTACGTGCATATAAATATATAATAATATTATATTTGTATATGTTGTATTTATTCAGTTTACATAAATATATAATGAAATAATAAATGGAACAGGGTATTTTTTTAATCAAATTCGAGTTTTGTTGGCACTCAATTTAGTGTGGTGACCGAAATAGGCTTAAACCAGATATTTGGCATGGGTCAAATGTCAATATATCCCTTCACCCTCCCAGGTCCCCCATTCCAAACTTAAGCGAGTTTAATTTCTCTGTGGGGTTAGGTAAGCTCTCAACTTGTCTACTCATTTTAAATGTCAAAATTTAATTTTCTAATATTTCAAATCCTTCACCACGAATTTATAGCTTAAGTGGTATCGCAAAAAAGGGGTATTGACTGGACTTCGAACCTGATATTTTTCTGAAATTTATCTCTTCCCATCCAACCAGTACTCCCAACTTATTAAAAAAAAATCCAGATGATGATTTTCACCTTCACCACGAATGGAACTCGAAAGTACTTTCCAATTCGATGATATGTACTTTGAAGAATTATAATTACGCGAGGTAATATAATATGGTAGGGACTGACCAGTCGAGAAAAAAAGCGGAGGCAAATCATTGTGGTTAGGCGATGAGTATTACTCTTTAATGAAGATGTCTGGTTTCGAGTCTCTGTAATTACAAGACCGGTTTTTTTTTATTAAAATAAAAAAAGAAAAAAAGCAGAGGGCATGTACTATATACACGAATTCCAAATTTATGTTCCTAAACGAAAAAGAATTTGGGAGATTGCATATTATTTCGTGACTTGGAGAATAATGCAATTAATTTAGGCATTTTAATTCTGGTGACGGATATTTTTGAGTATTTTTTCTGTCACTTACACCAAAGATAAGACATTATATAAGATATGAAATGGATCAACAAATGTATAAATGCTCATTTTTTGTGCCTATCATTAACCCAAAGATTGACCGAAACAGAAAAAGTAATGATGAATCAAAGAAAGAAAATTTTTGCACCTCTAGTCAACTTCAAAGGACACATGATATGTAATACTTAATTAATGAAATATGTAACCATTTTCAAGTTGGAAAATTTCCACATAAACCGTACTTTTTTCAATTTTCAAG
The DNA here is from genome assembly GCA_016081115.2 of Rehmannia glutinosa. Classification (NCBI taxonomy): domain Eukaryota; kingdom Viridiplantae; phylum Streptophyta; class Magnoliopsida; order Lamiales; family Orobanchaceae; genus Rehmannia; species Rehmannia glutinosa. The sequence continues at coordinate 467,158 of JABTTQ020003344.1, read as the reverse complement.
AGAGGAAGAAAAGTAACGTAGTCGGCAGGGGGCTTTTATATGATTACTATATACTTCTACGTTTTTTCAAATATAAAAATGCAAAATTCAAAAAAACATAGTCCATAGTCAACAATAATCCTCCAATTACCCTACCTTTATTTTCTCTCAACTCTATCATTCTTTTACTTATCTTTCTTATCGTTCATCATTGAGGGTTATTTTTTACTATTTTTGGTATAGAATGGCCCTATGATCTACATTTTTTTCAGTGTTTTTAAAATAAGTAGTTTTCCCAATTAGATATGAGTTATTTTATTTATTTTATTGTATGTGATTTTTCCGTCTTTGTGATTTCGCATTTGTCTTGTTGCGGTGTTTTCTTTGTACTGGTGATTCGAGAAACAAGTTTTCTTTTCAGTAACTATAACATATCAGTATTCAACATATTGTAGATCGAGAATTATGAGTATTATATAGTCATTATTATAGATATTTCAATTTAATATACGATTTATTAAGCCGATTTTTGGTACTAACCTAGCTAATTGTTGTCAGTTCTATTTTTTAAGATGATGATCATTACAAGAAAAAAACCAATTTACCTACAGAAAAATATGTAGATAAGTATTTAAAAAGTTATAAAGTATAGGTAAAATCATCGTAGGTAAAATATTTACCCACAAAATCTAAAATTATTGGTAAATACCTACATAAAATCTATCAGTAAATTGAAAAACTGTCGGTAACCTGTCGATATAATTTGAGAGAAAATAATATTTTTAAATATGTAGGTATTATGTAGGTAACTGTGAAATTTAATGACAATCATTTCTGTCAATTAATTCTGTTGGTAAATTGAAATTTTCTTGTATTGTACCATAGTTATTTATTCTATGTATTGCTTAAATTAATGAATTCTTTTTTCTTGTAAAAAAAATCAGAGTCAACAAATCCTACAAAATTTAGTCAAATCTCTCTCTTTCCCTAAATTTGATGACGTAGGTCTGGCATTCCCCACGTTACTAACTTTGCTTCTATAAATACATCCCACTTTCATACATTTCTTCCCCACCACTCATCCTTTTCTCTCTTCTTCCTATAATATCACACACACCCGTATGTGTGTGTGTGTGATTTTTCGTGATTCATGCATGCAGATTTTATAGTATATATATATATATATGTTTGATAAAAAAAAAATTGCCAAAAGTATGGAGAACCTATAAAGCTCAGGAGGGATAGCGCCGTTGATGATCTATAGCGGTTATGGCTCTCCGCCGCCGTGCACGGCGGCGGGAGTGGTGGCTTGGTTTGTGATTTAAATTAGATCTCTATTGCGCTATCCATCCTGAGTTTCATGGGTTTTTCCGTACTCTCTTGATCAAGTTGGTCATGACATGTCATTAATTAGCTTCGGTAAAATATTAATGGCTAGAAAAGTGGATACGTGCCGGCATATATATCATACATCTATCTTAATACTCGGTTGTTTTTAATTTCTTATTACTTATATATCCACATTTCACATTTCATGCCAATTTGTTTTCTTTTTCTTTTTCCTTCTATATTTGTCCATTTTCAGTTTGTGGAAATTTGGTGTATTTTGTGTGAAAATTTCTAGATAATGTGATTATTGGATTATTTTGTTCGTGTAGCAATAAAATTTAATTATCTTTATCGTGTTTGTTAAATATAAAATAATTACGATGTCGAAGAATAAATTACTTCTTTCTTATTTTATATATTTGAGGCATCTTCGTTTAATTACCACATGCGAGTTTGTAGCTCAGATGATATCACTTATCTTTTGTAACAATCAAGGTTTGAATTGAACCCGAGTCTTTTAGTTTGTTTGAGGTTTATCTTTCAGCTCCCCTCCAACCGCACCTTCAATGAAACTTATTAAAAAGTCTTCGTTTATTTTATGGTTGGGATTTAGAAGAGGTTTGGTTGAGCAAAAAAACTCAATTTACATGACTAGCTAGAACCGATCGATTTCCTTTTTCCTAACATAATTTTATTACAAATCTCAATAAGCAACATACATGTCGTACATATCTGAGTTGTCGTGTAATATTAGGTACGCAATGAATTTCTTTATTGCAAAAATGTACATGGCTTCCCTATGCAAAATTTACGAAGAAATTAAATGAAGTATGAAATGATATTTATATAAAAGATAAAATTAGGAGAGAGTTTCCATTAATTATTCTATATATGAATATATATATGAGAGTTATGACAAATGCTATAATTAAAAAATAAAATATTCACCTAGCTATGGAGGGTAAGTTAAAAAAAAATGTGGATTTGTATGAGATTTGGTGGAGTGGTCAGGTCAGGTACAAGGAATCTGCTTTTTTTTTTTTTTTTTTTTTATAACTCGCTTCTGCGCTTTACGCCGACTACGCTGGCGACAACAGCCTCGCTCTCATTCTTTGCCGCCAAGGTAAACCAGCGATGTGTGCACGACGGCCAAGTGTTACTTCGACGGGGTTTCTTTGACGACAACCAGATCCTCCTGGTAAAGAGAACAATTATGTTCGACCCCCCAATCTACTAATAACGATCTCTCCCCGAATCGAACCCACACGGATGCTATTCAGTATGAGTTCCCACCAAATCTTCACCAGCTCGCATATGCCCCGGGGAGCAATTTGATGGAGGAGGGATATGAATCCCTGACCTCCACCCCACAAACAATTTGATGGAGCAGGGATTTGAACCCCTCGACTTCCATCCCACAATTCTTTGTGGTGGCGGGAAAAAATTAAGCCACCTGGTTAGGAATCTGCTTTTATTAATTATATATGAAGCGTGAAATTTCGAGAAAGTTGACTGATACCCAAATGCATGCAACTGCAGGGGACTCTGATGAGTCTTATCTAGTGAAAATACAGGTTTCCAAATTTAAGCTAAATTAGGTTTATTTATTTATCTTCCTAGTCGTGTCAGGTTCCTTTCAACTTTCTCATTTTTTTTTTGTTGTTTTCTTTTTTCCATTTTTCTCAGGTGTATAATTGAACTTATTGAAGCATTCACCACCATGCCTGCCAGAAAACACCAAATTAAGGAGAAAAGAAAATGAGAGATATTTGTTTTACTTTTATCTATTGCTCCTGTTCCAAAAACCTTTCACTTGGGTGAATGACAAATGGCAGTGAGATAAACACGTGTTGTTGATTGTTTAAAATATTTATATGTGTTGTTCATCTGGATGTGTTTAAAATATTTATATGTATCGTTCATTTGGATAAATGTAACAGGAAGTGGAACATCAATTTTAAACATAAGAAACCTAAATCCTTGCTTTACGTTGTATAGTTTGATAAGTTGTTGTTATGTATTTAATCAGGGAGTGTTTGTGAAAATGTTTTAGTTTTGTTGAGAGGTGAAAAGTACAAATTATTAGTGTTTTTAGGGGAAAACAAAAAGTTGAAACTACAATATTTAGTTAAAATGTAGGCTATGTAGCTACCAGGCATTCAGATGTAGACTTATAGTTCAAGTGGTCGAAGAGCGCGTTCCAAAGTGAGCAGACCTATTCCGATTCTCATCTGTCTACCCTCTCCGGACGTTTCTTTTTCGCCTTTTCTTATAAATATAAAAAATGTAGTTACCAAATTGTGAAACTTGATATATAATATTTAAAAACACTAAATATTAATTTTGGTTTACTTTCACTAAATTCCTATTTCAAACATAAAACAATTGGGTTATGAAGAATTTTACTAAACTAATAAATCCAGAATATGTTGAAATGTTTGACCAAAGTTGGTGGCAGGAAATTATAGTCAATAATTCTTCATAACCATCATAATATCATGTATGGATATTGTTCAAACCTATGGAAGAATACTTAAATTTTGAGAATGTAGTAACATTGCATCGTTGTCCCACCGGCTAGTATTAATTTGTCTTTAATATCCTTCAAGGTTTAAGTTTTTATTTATACCGTACCCCACAAGGGCTAAAAGCCTAAAACTGATTAAACGACATAAAATTGCCTGATGCACTCCATTTTTATTAGGTGTGGCAATTCGAGTTATCAAATCGGATTCATATTTGGTTTTGCGTTGATTCTGGGTTATGTTAAAATACATTAATTAAAATATTAAATAACTATGTTGTAGGCAAATTAGTAACATCATATCAGATTCGTGTTTGTCATTTTCGTATTCGTGTATCTCATTTTCATGATCGGGTTTCTCTTAATAATTTTGGGACGAGTCTTTATCGAGTTATCATATCGTGATAGGGATCACCACAATTTTTTATTAGCAATCTTTTTTTTGGGTGTACTTATAGAAACGTATTGGTTTTGTTGTTATGTTATTACCCATTGTATCCCTCACCTCTTATGTACTTCCCCAAATTGAGCTATTTTTTAATTACTTCATTACTTCTAACTACTAGTTGATTATCTATTGATAAAGATATTTTTTATTTTGTTGTTAATTTTTCTTTTAAAGAGGATGGCCTAGTGGAAGGGTTAATCAGGACCTGTCACAGTTATACAACTTATATTATTACTTGTTAATCACTTTATTGAGTACTTAAAACTAATTTATTCCTTTCAAGAAAAAAAAACTAATTTAACGGGATTTTTAACCCATGAATACTAGAGTAGTTGGGAATTGTTCTATTACTTTTAATTAATTACTTACTTTTTACTATTAATCGTAGCTTGTCGTTTGCATAAACTTCCATTCCTACTTTATTGATAGTTATAATCTATTAAAAAGGTCGGTTCAGTCCAGGAGGCTAGTTTGAAAAACTTTAATGTTCCTCTCATAAATTTAAAAAAAAAACTTAAACTTTTATCTAATATAAATATAAATAATTGGGGTGTCTCCCCCCCCATTTTCCAGTTTATTTGTAGCCCAACGAATATACCGGAGGGCCCAATAATTATGGATCTTCTTGTAATTTATCTCGTTTAACAACACACAATTGGCCTACTCTAAAGGTAGAAGATTGGCCCATCTCCGAACAAATTGACGAAGGTGAGTATACGAGTTGGTAATTTTTCAATCCAGTCCATAATGCTTGTTAACTTTTAATTTTTGGAAATAAAACACCTTAAAATTGGTCCTCGAGTATGATAAAAGTATCTTACAATATTGGATAATAAATTTATATGAGAAGTAAAAAGTGTAAATTTTATATATTTATATGAGAATGCTCTTACTATTCGGGCTGAAAATTAGTAATATTATATTTTTAATTTATTTCATTTACTACTTTTCATATTTGCAATACTTTATAAAACGAAATTTTTATGGTAAAAAACAAAACATTTAAACAAAGTTAACACATAACAAAGGGTCTAATTTACTAATCTTAGTTTTTACGGTCATGGGCTAGAGCTGGCAATTTTGACCGACCCAATTAACCTAAAAATTGGATTGGGCCATGCTATAAATTTACATGTTGGATTGAGTTTGGCCGAGGAAAATATGGGCCCGAGTAATTTTTGGGCTGGCCTTACTTGGTCCAATTTTGAGCACAAGCCTGATGGGCTCGGGCCGAATTGGCTCGGGATTGTCAGCTCTACATGGGCCACATTGTCCTACTTTTTCTTTTTCTTTCTTTTTTTCTCTAAAAAAGAAAATCTCACTATTAGTTTTGTGTTGTGGGCCATGTGGCTTTGCATGCTCCAAAATCACAAATAGTTACATTAAACGTGGAGATATTTTCATTTCTCAGCTCGCATTATAGCCATTAAAAAGTTCAGCTCATATATGGAAGAACACAAAACCATACCCCATAGATACATATAATACGTCTTCTACTATTTGATTCGACGGGGCCTTCATATAAACACTGCAAGATTTTACTCCAACACCATTGCCACTACCTCTTCTCTGTTCATGCAAGTTACTGCTTCAGCTCATACAATTGCTCATCGAATTCCAGCGTTTCCCCATTCAAGTGCTTGACGAAATGCGGCAATGGTTATCATTCAGCTCGATTCCGAACAATCGCAAGAGCATCAGCTAACAAAAACCCCAGCAGCATACCTCAAAAGCCGAAGTCCCGGGTCGCAGACGATCGGGTCAATTCTCGCGACCCGGATACGGATCCTAACCCCAATTCACTCTCCGTTCTGCATCGTCTTCGGTAGTTTACTTTTGCTTTTTTCTGGAAGTAGTTTTGGAATTCATAAATTGGTGGATTTAACTATCTTACCCTGGACATTGGAATTGGATTTTAGTGGAAAAACTATCAGAAAAACCTTTTCGTTATCTGGTTCTGAAGTAGAATAGGAAATGTTTGTACTAGGATCTATCTAAAAATTTCAGTGTTCATAGCATTCAATTAAATATTAAACTTCGTAATTGCATAATTATGTCCAGAGACGAGCATTTATTACTTTGGAACTTTGTAGGAGCAGTTTAAACTGGATGGACTTGGAGTGGAGATTTTTTCTATTGCACTGCCAGCAGCTTTGGCTCTCGCTGCTGACCCAATTACGTCACTTGTTGATACGGGATTTGTTGGTCATTTAGGTACTTTCTCATTCTTCGGTTTAGCATTTGATGGTAGTCATGTTTTAGCAACTTTATTGATCTTTCGAAGAGTTTCATAATGTAAATAGTCAGCTTCCTATGGGTTGATTACTGCTTTGAACTGTATACACTTGATAATTCACCAAGAAAACTGATATTTAAAGTGGGGAATATTGATGTCAAGAATAGATAGGTTGCATTTTGTTGTTGAGTTATCGCTATTGAGGCTACCCTTTAAATTTGGCTTTAAATTTTGACCTAAAAAGAAAAATTCTAGTATGTGGATTTTAGTGAGTTGCATCGCTTCTTCACCTGTATGTATCTTCTAAGTTAGTTCATCCAGCGTCTTGATACTTGTAGGTCATGGACACGACTAGGGTCGTAATATTCTTTAATTTATGGAAAATGTAGGTATTTTTTAGCTGTTTTGCTTTGGTTGTGATCAGAACGGCTTTCTTTACTTAAATCAGCAACTTTTTGTTTGTGACATCCCCAAGTTCATCATATGCATGGTTTTCAATTTACTCTGTCATGTCGTTTAGGGTCTGCTGAACTGGCAGCAGTTGGTGTATCTGGTGCTGTTTTCAACCTTGTTTCTAAGTTATTTAATGTACCTTTGCTCAATATCACGACATCATATGTTGCTGAAGAGCAGGCATCGGTTATAAAGGCTGCCGACGACTATAGTCAAACTGCCACAGGTTCGTTTTACCAGAGCATCTATATTGCATTCTACAATGTGTTTCATTCTATAGTTTTGTTGTCCGTTTGCATTCTTAAAGATTTTTTTTTTTATGTTACCTCGCAGACCAGCGACGCAAGATGTTTCTTCCTTCAGTATCAAATGCTATAGTGCTTGCTGCAGCCCTTGGCATCATAGAAGCAGTTGCGCTTTCCACAGGCTCCAGTTTTCTAATGAATACGATGGGTATATCTGTTGTATGTATTTCTTAGCTAATCAAGGGAGTTTTGTTATGGACATATTTTTGGATCCCTATTGCTTTCTAAATCTTAATTTAGTCAATAAAATTTTGACAGTTGTTACATGAAACTTGAAGAAGTGCATTTAATTCATTTGGATATTACGTTATAAATAAAAGTAACACCGAAGTATGACTCAAGCTGTTGCATATGCATTTGTGTAACATTCTTGTCTTTGCAAGATCAATATAGTCAGGCATGTCTGTTGTGTCTGTGATGATGCTTCCTAGAAGAATATTCCTTAAATCAGTTTTTGGTTCAATGGGAGTGTATTCATTGTGAAAGTTTCTCATTAATATTTCCATCTCTTTCTAAGTCTGGATAACAAAGGAAAAACACAGTTTCTTGACTTTGTTCCTTAAATCAGTTTTTGGTTCAATGGGAGTGTATTCATTGTGAAAGTTTCTCACTAATATTTCCAGATTAATGTATCACTATCTATTGTCCAGTTACCCTTAACTCATATTTGGCGTACTACAGGATTCACCAATGCGCGTACCAGCTGAACAATTTCTTACTCTGAGGGCCTTTGGTGCTCCACCAATTGTGGTAGCACTTGCTGCTCAAGGAACTTTTCGTGGATTCAAGGATACAAAGACACCTTTATTTGCTGTTGGCAAGTATTACAATATAATAGTTTGTGAAACACTCACTACAACTGCTTCCTGTTATAAAATAAAGGCATTCCCTTGAAAGTTTCTGATATTGGTCAGATTAGGAAGATCATGGCGCATAGCTGCTTGAAGCAATTTAATCTGGTTGCAAGAGGTTAAATAAAACTTGTTTTGTTAGAGTCAAAGTTTGGTTATGAAGCTTAATTCTTTCTATCCGTATAAGAAAATATCACTTGATTGTTCATTCAACTCTAACAATGAAAACTTAATGGATTATTAGCAATTGCCATTGTTTCCAGTAGCAAGGCTTGCATGTGCACTTTTTATTGCATTATTGAAGATGAAACTTTTATCTTGAGAATCTAGACATTCTCACGTTAACTACAGTTAATACCAAATAAGTAATTCAGCACCTTATTCACCTTCTAGAACAATAACACATCATTTACATGAGTGATGTTAGGTTAGTTGGCTATTTTAGTCTTTCATAATGGTGATCGGGGTGCCAAAATAACTGGCCAAATACATGTCCCTATCAAAAGATTCTGAATATGACTATCTTTTTTAGGTTCATCCACTTCATAACTGGAATGTAGTAGCTTATCACTAATATTTAGTTGAAAACAGTCATGCATTAACTATAATTTGATGGATTCTATAATTTTCAGTTTATGTCTCTATTCGAGCCCCATTATTATCTCTTTTCATCTGTGACTATGTCTGTTACGGTTTTCAGGAGCTGGCAACTTACTTAATGCAGTATTGGATCCGATTTTAATATTTTCCTTTGGCCTTGGCATTGGTGGTGCTGCCATTGCTACTGTGATTTCTGAGTACGTCAGTGATGTGGTATAACTGACTTTAGTTGCATCACACACATTATACATGATAACACCTGCTTTCTCTTGGCTCACGTGAATTTATATGTTTATATTATCAGGTACTTAACAGCTATAATTCTACTATGGAAGTTGAGTGACGAAGTACTGCTTATTGCCCCAAGTATAAGTGGGCAGAGGGTTGTTCAGTATCTTAAATCTGGTATGTTCATTGAGAATATGCAGAACATTGTTAAATTACTTAGTCTCTGCTATTCTGGTAATCAAAAGTATATATTTTAATGAAGCCTTACAGGTATTAGAGGTGCTAGATGCAATGAATCCTTTACATTCATCAGTTGAGACATAGCTCATCATTAGATGACAAAATCTGCTCACGCATATATCATAAGTATTAAACTGGAATTTATATTGCAATAGCATAGTCTAGTTTGCTTTCTGCTATACTGAATTTTGTGGGAGTAATTTCTTTATTTCATTTATCAGGTGCCCTTCTAACAGGAAGAACATTAGCAGTACTTATCACGACAACACTAGCTACATCTATGGCAGCAAAAGAGGGTCCCATTCAAATGGCTGGTTATCAAATCTGTTTTGAAGTCTGGTTGGCTTTGTCTTTGCTAAATGATGCTCTGGCACTTGCTGGTCAGGTAAAATTTGTAATAGTTTATCAGAAATAATTTTTATAGGGATAATTATAGAAACTTCTCCGTAGGTTATTGTCTCTCCTGACTAGCAAAACGTAGTGATTATTGCCAAACCTAAAATATTAAGTTAACTTCTACAATTCAGTTCTTGGACATGAGTAGTTGATTGGTTATACAGGGCAACAACGTAGTGGGTGCTTATTATTTTAAAAAATTGAAGATTATGTGATGCATAAAAATAAAATATGAGATATACGAATAATCTTGAAATACAAATAAAATTAATTAATATAAATTAGATTACATTTACTGATACTATAGAATGTAATTTCAAAGTTATATCATAAATTAGAAATATTAAATCTAAAAAGTATTGGCTAAATATGAACACAGAATGCTTTTGTAATTTAGACAAACATTAGGGAGTTTGAAACTTGTCACTTTAACAAAATAATGGTGCCAAGTGAATAACAAATGGCTGGAGTTGTATGTAAGATGAGAACAGACGCTAGACGGGGATGTATTCAGAAAAAAATTAGGGAGTCTACCAAATTTATCCCAAGGATAATTTGGTCTTCTGAGTTAGTCAACACGAGGGTAACTTGAACCTCTATTGATATTCTTCTTCTTCTTCTTCTTCTTCTTCTTCTTCTTCTTCTTTTTTTTTTTTTGTTGATGATATCATTTTTCATCATGGCTCATCTATTTGTTAGAAGACAACAAAACTCATGGTTACTTAATGTAATTATCTATACCTTGTTTACAGTGAATCTTAGAGGAGGTCTCTGTTATTGAGTTTGCAATTGATGTACCTTTCTTGCAGGTGTCGTATACCAATATATTATTTCTTTTCTTTTCTTTTTTTCCCATCGTCCTTTTTTGGTGCTTCCTTCTTAATAAACAGTCTTTCAAGACCTTCATTTATTTGTTAATTAACTTGAGCAGCACCTTTTGATAGTGGCCTATTCTTTTCATTACTTCAAAAAAACGAGCTACATGAAAGTCTTAGATCTGATGTCTCCCTTTTTAATGAAAGCATTTAGATTTGGTTAATTTATTGAAATAAACCCAACTCATCGTAGGTCCCTCCTGGTTTTGCACTTGGGATAATATTTGGTAATTGGTAATGTTTCTTTTTTTTTTTTTTTGTGCGTGTTTAAATTCAAACAATTACAAAGGGATTGTAGGGGAGGGATGGGGTTTTAACCCTTGACCTCACCTCTAATAGGTGAGACCAAGTATAATCTCTCCTAGTGAAGAGATGATGGTCATGTTCCTATTATGCTCTCACTCAATGCTCACAATCCTAAAATGATTCAAGTGTCTCAACGATTTCCATCTTCTGGACGCTGTCAGCTTACCGGTTTTCCTTGAATTTTTTATTTTCAAATTTTGATAACGTTCTTTTGACAGGCTCTCCTTGCTAGTAACTACTCTCAAGGGAACTATGATCTGGCACGCCAGGTGACTTACAAAGTGCTACAGGTTTGGAAATCTGATTCTCAATTATCTATAATGTTTCGGAAATGTTAAGCATAAAGGATGTAGTTGTTCATCAATGAGAATTAATTTACTTGTTCTATTATTGTGAATGAATCAGATTGGTTTAATCATGGGAGTAGCTTTGGCTGTAATTCTGTTCCTTGGCTTTGGTGCATTGTCCAGCTTATTTAGCACAGACTCAGAAGTTCTGGGAATCGCTAGATCTGGAACCTTGGTGAGAATCTCAGCTATGTTGGAGTAATTCTTCATGAATTTAGTTTGGCTTTTGAATAAAGTACAAGTGGGACTTAGTTAATTATATGTGCTAGTATGGTCTTGCTGGAATATAGTCTTTCTTGCATGCTGATATTTAAATGAACATATCTCCTTGGACCTCATCCTGATAATTAGGACATTTAGGTATAAATTCAATTTCAGCGCAATAATCTGGGTATATTCAATATTGTATTAGCAAAGAAAAGCAGGCCTTGCTTTTATAAGCAGAGGATTTATGGGGTCAGGTTCCTTACACAAGTTTAAAAAATCCTTTTTTATTTGTGGTGCCATGGCTTTGGAAACAATTCACAGTTAATTAGCATAACTGTGCTTAATGTTTTTGTAGACTTATACGCATTTGTTAGTTTTATCATGCAAGGTTGTATATTCATCGATTGGTTCTCATAAATTTGTGCTCCCGAAAATGAATTAAGTTAAATATGTTTCATCACATTTTGTTTCTTTTTTTTTTGATCGGACATTTTGTTTCTTTTTATTATATAGTTTGTTGCCGGGTCTCAGCCCATGAATGCTATTGCTTTTGTCCTTGATGGGCTATACTACGGGGTTTCAGACTTTGGATTTGCTGCATATTCCATGGTAATGCTATATTGCTTTTTGCAGATGCCTCACCACTTATGTTTTTAACAAATTAATTTATTTGGTCTTATGTTGATTGTCCAGGGGCTTGTTGGACTGATCTCTTCAGCCTTCGTACTGCTAACTGCTCCTTCGTTCGGTCTTGCTGGTGTATGGAGTGGGCTGTTTCTCTTTATGACTTTGCGAGTGGTTGCTGGAGTCTTGAGGTAAAATTACATATCTCATCTTTGCCACCAAAAAAAAAAAGCAAAACGAATAGAAGAAAATGCCACTGCTTTCGATAGCAATCAAACTTTCTTTAGGAGCCCATTTAAGTTTACGTATAGTTACAAACATACTAGTATAATAGTTCTTAAACCTTATCTTGATTCTTGAGCAATAAGTGCGTGGGATGATTACAAAAACTACCTGAGGTTTGGGTTAATTACAGAAAAACACAGAGATTTTTGAAAATTACAAGAAAAACATTGAGGTTTAATTCTTTATTACACTTTACTCCTTTCATAAGCAAAATATTTCAAACACCCCCTTACCGCCCTATATTTAGCGCATAATCAAACCTCAAACATCTCTAGATTGTTTTGTAATTAACCCAAACCTCTGGGGTAGTTTTTGTAATTATCCCCAAGTGTTATGTAAATAGAAGTTCTGATTCAAAGAATAATTTGATCTCATGTTTAGTGTAAAAGTATTCATACTGAAACTACTTTTTGTACCGTAAGAGCATGAGAGCATGTATATATGTGGTTGTGGCGAAAATTGGTAAAATCCTTGTTAATTTCAGGCTAAGCACCAGAAGTGGACCATGGAGATTGCTGTGGCCCGATGCTGAGAAGGATACTACATAAGATGCATAGAATTATTCTCAAAGTCTAACTGTATTTTTGCACGATCCCTATCACTCTTGGGGTTTATGCAGAGAACGAGTAGCCATCCCCGCACACGCATTAGTTGCTGAGCCAGGGGCGACTTTTGAACATAAAAAGGTGGTTTTTATAAAGCTGCTGATGACTTGCTACATTGCACGAAAACTTAAAGATGTGCGTGTCTGATCGCATAATCAGTGGGAACAAGAAAAAAGATGATGGTTTCTCGAAGCAGGATGTCTCTATTCCCAGACTTAACAACAATCAGATTCGCACTGCCTCTCAATATTTGATTATTGATCATATTGTAGTACAATAGGTACAAACAAGAACAAGGTTATTCCAGTTCTACTTGTAAAAAGCATAATTTCTTTAAACGGGTTTCCTGTGTATTATTCAGCTTCTAGTGATCCGTTGAAGTTGCAATAATAGAATCACATGAAAATAATTTGTAATGGTTAAGATTGTCAAAAAGAATGAGGCAAAATGTAATCATTCTGATGGGCATATCTTGGTTCAAGTCTTAATACTCCATTGATGTTCCTTATGAGATGGAAAAATGAAGGGATAGTGAAATTATTTGTTTTTGAATAAGCAGCAGGAATACAAACATTCGTCATGAGCAATGATTCTGTTTAATTCTTGAACATGCATGAAGGAAAATATGATGGACCAGTTCCACATTTCAACACAAATGTAACACAAATTTGGATTATTTTCGTCAAAAGTGGAGTCATCTCTACTTCTTAGCCTCCGGCCGAAGAACATTTCTAAAGATATCAATCCATTAATTGCCTCATCAAGCTCTATGTTTCAAAATCAAGAACCAGTATGATCAACCACCACCAGCACTAGAATATATAGTACATGCACACGCACACATCTTGTGTGTGAGTAATTCGATAGGGGGTGGTTGGTGCAGTCGGGAGCAACGAAAAACAGTAATAGCAATAGAGATCGGGACGGACCAAAAGCTCATTTCATCAATTACGGGTTTTCTCTTTTCAATCCCATAAGATAAGTTCATTACATAAAATGTCGATTCATACTAATAACACGCCAACTAGTGTACATTAAGACTGGGACGGCGGTTCCCGTTCATTTCAAGTGATCTGATAGCACACAGCAAAACCAGCATTCCTAGAATAGTTACATCCTCAAGCTGCAGGATGTAATTATGCATCTTACACTTCCATGGATATCTATAATAAAAGAAAACTGAGTGATACAAAAATGAAGGTACAAACAAAACAATACACAACTATTATTTTCTTACCACAAAAAATAATGACAAAACCTTAGTTTAACCGAGTGAAGCCATAAGCAAATATTGTATGTTATACACTGATGTCAAAGGACCAGCAAACAAGTTTTGGACTATTAAACAAGTTGATTACAAGAATTGGGCACAAGGTGTAAGGAGGGGCCTCGGTTCAAAAGGTGGACACATACTTTCATACCACAAGTCAAGATATAATTCGCAGAAACACGTGTTAATAGGTGCAAATAGGTCTGAATTTGCTTATTAGGGTTCAGTTTGGATCAGAATTCATCATAAGGATCTGTACCAATATCCCTTAAACATACTTAATTCTCAAATCTAATTTATGTTTCCTTGCAGTAAGATAAAAGTAAATAAGTTAAAAGAATCAATGCACTAAAATATTGAGAAATTGCACCCTGATATGCTCAGACTTGAATGAACATATCAAGTCAAGTGAAAGAATTTAAAATATTGAGTCCACTAAAACCCATAATTGTGAAAATACTTCAAAAAGAATCAGATAAATACCACCATTAGAAGTTGAGCCTTCATTGGAGTGGACACGCAGAAATAGGGATGTCATAGTGTGTGCACCCCGAAGCTAATTTTTTTTGTTCATGACGGATTTCTTCTAGGTTTTTTTAACTAAAATATTTATTAATGTCCAAGTTAAACATTACATAAAGAAGGAAAAGGGAAAAACATAAAAAAAGTAAAGGGCTTAGATGGAAAACAATCCTAGCAAGAGAAGCAGAATTTGAGAGAGATAGGAAAATACAAAATTTAACAAAAAGTAAAACTTGATCACAGATTCACAGTCATTTCAAACCAGGTGGCTGTGCTTGATCAGTAACATAAAAAGGGCAGCTTGTTAGTGGATAAACGAAAACATTGAATCCTCGAAAGCTAAATGGATAAATAAATATCCCTTTGACGCGCTCAGAACCAATAACTCCCAAAATTGAAGAATTAAGGTGGCAGCCATAAGAAGCAGCACACAGAGGAAGAAGTGGGAGAAACCCTTCAATGATATATGCACATCAAGTCTGATAAATATCCAAGGGAATCGAGTTTTCCAACACCAATTAACAATTTAACATGCTGCATGATTAGCTATTTCCTAAAATTTTACATTTATTTGTATAAGAAATTCCTCGAATTCATTTACCATTTCCATCAAGGATATAATTGACAACTCGGAGTTGCACATTATCCCTTTTCCTGCCACGTATCCCGTTCCATCCGTTATTTCATTACGTCGACAGAAGATTAATAATGCGCTACGCAAACATTAAATTAGATACACTAAATGTAACATGTGATATTAAGCCAGAAAGAGCTCAATCAGCAAGTCATGTAATCAAAACAAAATAACATAACAAAAAGCAGCAAGAGAATTACCTTACCTAGCCCAAAAAAAAAGATCACCAAGAAATCATCAGAAAATTATTCCAAACCAGCAACTCTGTACCTCAACCTCATATTATGATTCTCCTGCCAAATACATAAAACCCATTACATTAAAAAAAAAAAAAAAAAAAAAACTTCCCAAAATTTGAAATATATTACACTATCGAATTTCGACAATTCCAGTTTTGCAACTCATAGGCCTAAAAAAAGATCAAATCTTTGATGCAAGATTGAAAGTTAATTAGCATTTTCACCTGTTCAAGAACTTTAGCATTTGTCTGCTCCACCAATCTTGACAACCCATCAATCTTAGCCAACATTTTATCATACAAATCCTCAAGCTCCCCTGTGTAAATCGCCTCAGAGCCCATCAATTTACTAACCCTGTCGATCTCAAAGCCCTCGGCACAATTATCCAACTGCTTCTGATCCTTCAAACGGCTCATTTTTTTATCCCCTGTTTCATCCTCCATCATCGCATTTGAACCCCTCAATTCACAATCCATCAACGGAAATTGCACGCTAGGGCTAAAAGAATCGTACTGGGATCGAAAAGACGGCCCAATGTTAACAATAATTAGGCTCTTGGGCTCGAAGGCGTGGCCCATATACTGAAAACCCTTGTATTCGTGGGTGTGGATTAATTGATCCTGAAACGGCGTCGTTACGAGGAGGAATAGGGACGGGGGGAGCGAGAGATTGGTGTTTTGCGGGGTGAACGCTAGGGATTGGGTTTTGGAGAGGGAAATAGTGGTGGTGGAGTCTTTCAGGGAGGGGCGGAGAGGGGTTTTCCGGCGGGAGGAGAACCAGCCGAGGAGGGCGGTGGAATTGGTGGAGGGCGGCGGCGGAGGGAGGGGGAGGTGGGAGGGGAGGGAGAGGAAGGAGGTGATGGTGGCGATGAGAAGTGATGCGGTGGTGGTGGTGGTCGGGTGGTCGGAGAGGGGATTGGGGGTTGAGAGGGTGGCGTGACCGAAGAGATAGCCGTGGATGTCGCCGGCGGCGGAGGAGGAGCGGTGGAGGAGGGATGCTAAGGTAGCGCCGGAGATTTGGATCTTGTCCATCGGAAAATCGTCCATTGTTGGTGTGAGTTTTTGAGTTTGAAGTGAAAATGCTGGAGACGAAGCTCAGTTATAATTGTACTGCGACACTTTGGAACAGTCGAACATTAGATTTGGGTACCTGCTACCACCATCACCAATGAGTTGTACTAAATTTGGTTTGGTTTTTATGTCTGTCTATTTGTATGAGTCTATAAGCTCTTTAGAAGTGTTCAAATTTGTTATCATTACGAATCAAATTTGAACATATTTTTTCGTTTGATAAGATGTAAAACTCGGCTTGATTAGTAAAAAGAATATAAAATATGTGTAAAAATATCAAGTTAATTGAGCTCGATTAGTGTTCAGTTCGACTAAAGCTCATTGGAGCTTGATTTCATTATAATCAAACCAAGCTCAAACTCAAATTTTAAAGCTCGATTAAAATTCAAGCAAGCTCGAACCGGATGGGATCTTCTATTCCAAGATGGTGTTTCATCTCCTATTCCACCGCACGGATGATTGACACGTGTTCAGAAGTTACTATATTAAAACCCGACAATTTAGCCTTGATTTATGTTCCAAAATTAATATGGTAACTTCTATATACGTGTCAATCATCCGTGCGGTGAAATAGGAGATGAAACACCATCTTGGAATAGAAGATCTCATCCGAGCTGGAACAGTAATATGTTATGCTCAGCTCGAACTCGTTTCCAACCTTAACTAAAAAGAATTATAAGCTCCCAAATAAGATTGTATGAGATTATAAATTATTTTTTTTTAAAAAAAAAAGATGGGAAATCGCATCTTATTTTGAAAATGAGATTTTATTTTAGCAATTACATTTCGCTTTGGGATATTTTACTTACAAAAATACCCTTACTAACATCTTATGAGTTATTTCATCTTATTTTATCCAAGCACTTCAACAATTTATATAAGCTAATAAGATCATTTGAATAAGGATAGCCAAACACCTTCCAAATTCAGTGTGTGAGATTGTTGTTATTTAAAATATTTTATAAGCTCCTATATCTAATAGGATATTTTGGAAGAGCAAAGATAATCTAGATTCTTTCTGGAGGAGATTAGATCGAAAAAGAGAGTTGAGAACTGATTTTGGGATGGATAACTTTGAAATACTGTAAAATTATTAAGGATATTTTTGTCCTTTAAATGGTTAAAAACTTGAAGCTTATAAGTTCTTTAAAAAAGATATGGGTTTTTTTTTTCGAACGATAGTATTTTATTAAAACAACTCAAAAACTAAGATTACAACTACAATTGTAGCCAACTGGCTATGAGCCGACATGACTAACTACAAGCCAAGCGGGGAATTGGTAAGACCAATTCAGGTTCCACAACACGGACCAGAAAACTACACCCCCCAAACTCAACCACTCCACGCCGAGAGATTTCAACACTTCTTAATGGAGACTGTAACAAACTAGAAAAATCTGAAACCGGGCACGAGCAACCACTACATACTGCAGCACAGAAAAAACTGATTCGCCTACGAGTTTCGCAAATCAACCGGGAATAGAAAATACAAACAGAAAAGAAAACTACAACAATCTATAGCTAAAAAATGAGGAAAAAAAAACAGAGAAAGAAAAAAAACCGAAAAAAAGAAAGATGTTTCTCCCTCTCCCAAATTAACTGCCGCAACCCATATTATCTACTCAGCTCAAAGACACCTCCGTGAAGCTCCGACCCGCTTACACCCTGGACCAAAAATTTCGGCCACCTCGGACACCCCAAGGACCACCATTGTTGGCCCTCCAATAACAAACATGGAGGGGGAGGGGGAGGGGGAGGGGGGAGTAGGGAGGGGGCAGCTGTTTAGGGGGAGGGAGGGGAGGAAAAGAAATTTAGGGTTTTTTTTTTTTTTGGTGGTAGAGAGAAGGGGGGGAGAAAAAAAGAAAGAGGGGAGACCATGTTTTCTATCACAATCTTTTAAAGTAATGACATTTTAAAAAAAGGAAGACAAGGGTTCATGTACTTTCTTTTAGAAACTTACAAGCTTTCTAATAACTTTTTTAGGGAGCTTATAAGTTTTTATAAGTTTTTTTTAAAAAAAATATTACAAAACATATTTCAAGAGCTTATAAATTATAAGCTCTTAAAACTATTATAAAGTGTTTTAGAGAGCATATAAGCTCCACCAAACACCCTCTTTTTGCACCTAATTAAATGGGGAAAATGCAAAGGGTTTTGCAATATTAGTCACGTAATTTTTGAAATTGCGATTTTAATCCTTTATATTTTGCTTTTTTTGCAACTTTGGCCCCATAAATTTTGAATTTGTGCATTTATAGTCATATTAGTTTTAAGTTGGTGCAAATTTGATCCTAGTGGTTATTTTTTCTCTCTAACTTTCGATCTCATTCTCTTATCGTTTGTGACTTGGGTGTGAGAGTTTTCATCCGGACAATCCGATGCCCCAAGACTTTTGTGTTGCAGGTAGAACTTCCATTATAAAGTTATACATTAGAAAAATCTAGCACCAAATTTTTGTAATGAATAGTACTAAATCAATTTTGGTGCAACATTATTTATTTGCACCAAATTTGGTGTAATATATAAATACCTCTCTCTGCCCCTAATTTACTCATATCCCAGTTTGTTTTTTTTCCAGTCTTGGGGGCATTGGATTGTCCCGACGAAAACTCTCACACCCAACTCAGAAACGATAAGAGAATGAGATTGAAAGTTAGAGAGAAAACAATTCAAACAAAATAAATTACATGGAGTTCTCATTTCGGATGGAATGCGGAATAGAAAATCTGAATTGGGATTAGGAAGAACTTCTCATTGTTTGTTAAAACCAATTACATAACGCAGTTTCAGAAGGTATTTTGTTAAACGTGGATTTGATTGTAAACGGGCCCAAATTTACAAAATCAAAATGGAGTTTAAAAAACCAGATACGAATGTCAAATTTAACAAAATCAACATATCAATGATCGAGACTGCTCAACAGTACAAAACTAATCTTATAAACCATCCAAAGAAAACTGTGGATTTGATAGGTCGAAAGAAAAATTACAAAATGTAAAATCCCCTAATTAAGGGGGAAATATATATCAAAACTAATCTTATAAACCATCCAAAAAAATTACAATGTATTAATCTAACTAATCGCACAGATTATAACTACATCAGTCATCCGATTCAGAAAATCTCTTTAATAAATCTAGAAAAGAAAAAAAAATAATTGAATAATTCGTTACACCTGTGTATTTTCGATCTCAACCCCTAGCAGCCAGGGGGGGCTGAGGGATGAGCGGCGCAGCACCAGTGAAGAAGGACATGAAGCCGGAAACCCCTCCCTGCGGCTCCTGCTCGTCAAGGAAAAGATCTTCCGGAGCCCTAAAAGCACCGTGCACGCAAACAATGGCTACGCCGACCATGAGCGCGGAGACGAGAACAGATCCGACGCTGGTGAGGAAGATGACGACGACGGTTGAGACAATCAGGAAGAGGAGCGTCTCGCGATCGGAGAATTGGCGGCCGAAGAAGGTGACCGGAGGATCGGAGGACTGACGGAAGAGGTAGAGGAACAGCCAGGCGGCGAGAAGAGCGGCGAGGAGGATCAGGGAGAGGGGATTCGTTAATAGAGAGATGGCGAGCACGGCTGTGATGACGGTGAGGTAATTAATGCGGAAATAGTTGTAGTTTTTCCGGATGCGGACGGTGGCTTCGGAGACGGATTCGGGTTTGGAGAAGGCGGAGCGGTCGAGGAGCTCCGGCCATGGGCGGCGGTTGGAGAGGCCAGATCTGACGGTTTCGGAGATGCCGGAGAAGAAAGCACGGACGGCGGAGCTGGAGGAGGATTGTTGGCTGTTGTCGGTGGATTGGGGGTTGGATATTGGGAGGATCGCGGGGGAGGAATTGGCTGCCATTTTTTTTTTTTTTTTGTGATTATTGAATATTGATTTCTGGTGGAGAGAGGTTGTAAATATAAATAAGGAACATTTATTTGGTTTTTTTATTTTTTATGTATAAATAAGGAACATTTGCTTTAAAAGTTAAAAGTAACAACTAATACGGCATTGTATTAAGGAAAATTGCTAGGTGGATCCATGTGAGCCAGTGGATGCACCGATTTCAACGATTTATTGTTGTCTTTTTTTCTTTTTTATTTAGAAAAGAATGAAGAAAACATAGATAGAAATGTATGTTATACTTTGTAGATGTAAAATGTATAGTGATTATATCAAGGAAATACCCACCAAAATAAATAGAAATACATATAAAAAAATACTCCGTGATTGAACTTGTTTTGTTCGATGTTAATGATGAATTTGTATGGTCAAAAACTATTATGTACATGCCAAATGCCAATTCTGGGAACTAAAGGCCAGTAATTTTTTTTATGACAAATAACTTTCAGTTTCGGTGGATATATTTGCTTGAATCGTGAATTGGGTTTGCTGCAATAATCAAAGGGATTCAATGGAACCATATATAAAAAAGACCTAATCTTGCATTTATTGCCATGAATTGACATGGAGCCACATAAAAAAAAAAAAAACTTAGTCTGCCGTCCGACTAGCGCCTAACGCTTTTTAGAACACTAATCAAAACTCGAGGCAAAAATTCAAAGAAACTCTTCACACACAGTAACATGACCATTGTTGTATACTGTTTATTGCCATGGGAAATCTAGGAACATAGCATTTCCTTTGAAGCTGTTTTCGTCCAACAAGGTGAAGGAATGATTTCAACATTAAAGAGGTCGAACGTAAGAAGAATAATGGTATTAGTTACTATTTTTACTATAAAAGCTGAACTGGATAGTGTTGGAAGCGATTATAGTGCAAGAAAATCAACAGACAATTTAAGTGCTGATAAGCAATGATACTGTAGGAGACTCTACAGATCAAACAAATTTGAGGCCTGTCATTAGTATGAGAAATTTGGTCTAGAATTATAAAAAATCTTAATCTCTTGCATCACTTTCTACTTCAGTACACCTATGAAATTCTCATTCTTGCATCATCCCTGAATACTTTTCCACACTATGATTTCCTATCACCTACTATGAGACGTGCATATCTGAATCTGAGATAAAATCATATACAGAGAGAGATACAATTATTTGGGTCACCAATCAGTTGGAACAAGATTACTATGCATACCATCTAAAATTTAGTAATAACATCAAGTGATGCAGGGTCACTAATTGATGAAAAAAGCTGCAGATAAGCAACAGAATATGTCAAATATCATTAGATAGAATGCAGATACATAATATGCAATACAGCAAAGTGGTTTCCATGCATAAATTTATAGAATAGGCAATATTTGAAAACTAGAGATTAGAAACCTAGAAGGTTGATCCATTCCACCCAACGTCGGAACCCTGCAAAAAAAAAAAAGGTTCATAGTCATGAGTGCAAGCAATAAATAAGACAAAGAAGAATGGAGACGAACTTTCAAGACATAAGATCAAACTATAAACATGCAATTACAAACACTAAAACAAATACGAACTTGATATATCGTAATAACATAGAACCTCTAATCAAGGCTCTAAATAGTGAAAGTTCATTTACATGATTTAGTACTGGTGTAAAGCATGCAGACATTGTGCATATTCTTGGCTCTGACAGGCCTAAACAAGCAGAAGAATATGCAATGAGAAGATACTAGTGCATTGCAGAGACCCTTTTAGCAAACAACTCAAAGTAGCTCAGCTTTGCTCACCTTGGTATCGTAGAATTTGAGGTAGAATCGGGACTTTGGAACAGACAACTTAGTTTCGAGTATGTTGGAGATAGCAGCACTCAGTTTCTTGTTCACATCAGGATTCAGACCTCCAATGGAGAGCAGCTCTCCATAAGCAGCTGGCTGCTCGGTCCCTCCAAATGACATGGGCACAGATCCCTTCAACACAATCATCACATACTGCACCAAAACAAACAAAATTAGATATTAGTGCCCTCCATTTTAGTTTTTACTTTTTACCATGGAAAATGAAGATATTAATCTAAATCCATTCAGATATCTCAGAGTAGAACAAAATGAAGATAAGAATCAATGGCAAGTGAAAAGTAAATACAAGTACTACAGTTTATATCAATACATAATCAGTCTGGAAAATGTTTTTAGGAGCTTCATTCTAAAGATCCCGAGACACAGTCGAAATCTATAGAACATATAACTGGATGTTAAGTTCAACCAACTACAATTTAAGCACAGAATCACTTCCCAGTGATTTTGATCTTAGACCACAGAGCACACTAAAGCCAGAGCAATATCCAAAGACTATTATCTTATTTTCACTGAATCTCGACTGAGCATATCGCAACAACAGATAGAAATTAACAACAATTTCAACCCCTTTTTTCGTAATTCTACCTTTTCACAAACATAAACCTGTAAACTGGCAGTCAAATTTTCCCAAGTACCATGAGAAGAAAATCACATAAAACAAAGGCATCAAACCATTTAACACAAACAATCAGTGCCACACACACTGAAATACCAAATACTACACAGAAAAAATACTATCTCATCAATATAAATGCAATATAAGTTCAAAATCAGCAAAATTAAACAAAATTAAACAGAAACAGAAACAGTATGGAAAGACACAGACAGCCTCGGGTTTTCCGATGAGCTTGGCAACGGTGGAGGAGGCTTCAGAGAGGATGGTGGAGGTGTCAACGCCCTCCAGGCTGACGTTCGTCGACAGGTTCAAACACGGCATCGTTTCGGCAAACCCTTGTTCTAGCTCTCTGTCTTTTTGCGACTTTTGTATATCCACCAATAAGAGTTGGTGTATATACCCGAATTGCCTTGAAAAGTAATTGACCAAAAAGCCCTTGCCCTTTATACATAACCGCTGTCCTTAAAATTCCCGATTAGTCCCCGTTTGCGTGCGAGGTTATTCTTGTCCGCCTAAGTTTTTCTTCTGATTAGGCTCCATCTAACTTGTCTGCTTAGATTTTTCTTCTAATTAGGCTTCGTCTAACCCCATTTAGCTCCTGCCTAACTTCTCCTAGTTTTTGTCTAAACGATAGGCTCTAGTCTATCGCCCGACTAACGCTTATCACTTTTTAGAACATTGTACATAACAATTCGTAAAGTCCGCACACAAACTTTGTGTCGTGAGATATTTGTATTGAAATTTGAAAGTAGTCACGGTCCATTTCCAGATTCAAACTTGTAACATTAATTATTTATGAAACTATGTAAATTATATACTCCTGTGTCCTAATTCGTAATTAAGTCCCCCACAAGATATAAATTTATGAATAGGTCAAATTTTTATTTCAAATTTGTTCGGGCCCAAGTCTGTAGGTTTAATTTTTTTTTATATTTGAAATTATTATAAATGTGAGATCAATTTTTTGTTTCACTAGCAGAAAAGTTTGTATTTTCATGACAATTGATCCGGTTCAATCCTGATGTGGTATTACTTTATTCTTCAAGTCTCCCAGCTACACAGTAAGTCGTTAGGGCATTGAATTTGTCCCAACGAAAATCATATGACTCTCAAATCAGATCAAAGAGCCAAATAATAATAAAAATTCTCAAAGCTAAATATTTAGAATAAAAATCATACATTGGAAATGAAATTGGATAGAGTATTTATAGGATTCGAAAACTTAGGTTATTATTTGATGTTGTGTGGTTTATTGACCATATAGTCTTGTTTAGTCCATAAGAAAATATCTCTTGTTGGACTTCATTATTATAATTGGCCTTTGAACCTTTATTATTTGGGCTTTTACAGAAACTAAGAAAAGTGCGTACCTTATTCATGATAATTGATAACTCATTTTAATTAACCACTAATTTGACCTCTCTTTTCTAACTTCTTGTAAGCAAATTTTTTCAGCAGATTAAATTTTTGATGTATTTTGACACAACTCAAAATCAACATGAAACAAAACACTAATCCGACCTAATAATCCAAATTGACACCCATAATTTAAACCCATCATTAAAGGGGGGGTCAAGACAAATTCATTATTCTAATGAAAAATTTATATATAGAAGCATTACAATTTAGAGCTTTTCTGAGCTGTAGTTGCATTAAAGACTTTTAGGACAAATCTAGTCCTAGGAATAAACAGTTTGTTCTGTAAAATAGAACCAATTGTCACAATTAATTTCCTTTTCACTTCAGTATTGATGCCACCCATTGATACAATTTCAGCCAATGCAGCTGGTTCTTTGTTCCCTCCAAATGTAAGTGCTACGGATCCTTTCACTAGAATCATCACAAACTGCAAAAACAACATAAACCAGTTAATTTTTATTTATTGTATCTTAGTAAAATTACTGGAAAATTATATATTAGGAGAAAAATATATCAAGAAATATGAAGCATATTTAATTTATTTCGAGAGAATGAAACTCGTACCCAGAGCAAAAGTATTTTTACAGTAGAACTGTCAAACGCAATGGCGTAGCCAATAATTATATGGGGTGGGTTGATACACGTAAATAGGGTGGACCGGATAAGAAAACTAACAAAAAACCATATAAATTATAACTGAATTACAAAAAAAAATCTAAGTAATTATTTTTCTTTAAAAAAAGGTGGGGTCCGCTAGTCGTCAAATGTGTCGAGTCGGGCCAACAGTGAGCGCTCCGCTATTATTGGAATTCAGTCTGGCCAATCCATGAAAAAACAACAAAAAATTGTCGGGTTGATGGGCCTTTAAAATTACAGTCCAACCCGACCTTTTCACCTATTGAGTGACCATTTAAATATAAGAGCAAGTCTCTTGTGAGACGGTCTCACGGATCTAAATCCGTGAGACGGACCTCCTAAGGGCTCCGTCTTGAGAACATGAACCATGAAAATAAATTTAAAAATAATAATGAACCATGAAGAAACAAAAATAAACCCTAAAAACATGAATCATGAAGAATAAACCCGAAAAACAAAAATAAACCCAAAAAATAAAAAATAAACCCTAAAAAAACTAAAAATCCTAAAAACCAAAATCAATTAAAAATAAACCTAAGAAATAAAATAAACCCTAAAAAACAAATATAAACCCTAAGAAAAATAAAATCTGAAAAAAAAAACTTTTAAAACTTTGTGTAATGGTTCCGTCTCACGGACCGTCTCACGTAAATTTTTGCCTAAATATAATTATCCGAACCCAAGATAATTTTACATGTGAAACACATCAAAACTTTAACTATCATAATCAATTAGCCGATTGGGCACACTTAGAAGTTTCATAATGTGGGTGTCACAGTCTATTACCCTAAATTAATTAATTAAAAGGAAAAAAATAATACCTTTTACATTGCAATTACACAATTTATTCTTTTTCTATAGCATGAAAACTACAAGCACAAGCCCTCATCCCCATATAAAAGAATTGTTCCGCAAGAGTGGTGGTTATATATATATATTTTAATAAATTGGAAGTAGTAGACTAGTAGTTGGAGGGGAAGATATAAATTTCAAATAAACTGAAAGATATCGGGTTTGAATCCCGGTCAATACTCGTACAAAGGGTGATCGATACCAGGGGCGGAGCCAGGACAACTGGTAAGGGGGGGCCAAGAGTAGAGGTGTCAATCTTGTCGTGTTTCGTGTTCACGGGTCGTGTTCTGACACATATATTATAGGTCTCACATGAACCCGAACACGGCCGCTTAATTATTTGTGTCAAGATACACGACACGAACACGATCTGTTTATGACACGAATAACCCGACACGACACGAAAAACCTACATAATTTAAAGTTGACACGAAAAAAAATAAAAAAAATGGAGAAAAAATTAAAATTACAAATAAAAAATACATTAGATATTAAAAAAAATAATAAATTCGTGTTAAGTTCGTGTCGGTTTATCGTGTCGTGTCAGAAATTGACGCCTCTAGCCAAGAGTAAAAAACAAAAGATGACATTTGTGTATATATACAAGATAATAAAGTTTATATACATTACATTTGTATCAAAAGAATATATTAATATTCATTAGTAAATTTTTATAAAATACATCATTAAATCCTTAACTTGTTTAGAGTCTCTGTTGCATATCACGAAAACTATCTATAATTTAATTTATCCTTTTTTTTATAATTTTATTTTCAATATATATAAGCAAATAATAATGAGAAACTCATCTTTTGATGAATAGAAAATATAATTTTAAGATGATAATAAGATAAAATAAGACCCACAAAATCACCAATATAACTTACTAAAATTCATGAAATAGTTTTTATCCAACAAAATTATGAGGGGGGGCCAAAATACTAAATAATAAAGAATTTAGGTGCTAAAAAGAAAAAAAAGTTGGGGGGGGCCCCAAGCCACCATGTGGCTTCGCCTCTGATCGATACCACTTGAGCTACAAAATCGTGGTCAGTTATATATATATATATATATATATATGATATCGGGCTCGAATCCCGATCAATACCTTTACAAAGGGTGATCGATATCACTTGAGCTACAAGATCGTGGTCAGTTATATACTTATATATGAACATGGTTCAATATCTTTAACTATGTTTCGACAAAAAAAATATAGATGTAGGCAAGGGCGGAGCCAGGACGATTTAGTAGGGTGGGCCGATACACGAAAATGGGGTGGGCCGGATAGAAAATCCAATAAAAAACAATACAAATTATAACAAAAAATTTATTTTTAAAAAAAATTCTAACTAAATTTTTTTTTTTCTAAAAAAAGGGCTGGGCCAGGGCCCAGGTTGGCCCAGCCCTATCTACGCCCTTGGATGTAGGCTGCTCAAAAGTTCTATAACCAATCAATTATAGCCCACAAAACCATCACTAAAAATATCATATTATTTCACATGTGAATTAGTACAAAAAAAGTGGACTAATACTTACAATAATTGTTATTCATATTGGTGTATAAATCAACATGACATGATAGGAGATGGCATCTTTATTAGCATATTTTTACAAATAGTGGATATGGATAAAATATAAAAAAGTGTATATGATATATTGCTTCCAATAGTAGGGATAGCGTGGCATGTGACCTGTGGTCCTCAACTAAGACTTTCAGCCAAATTATTGTGCTGGTTACTTGTGGTTTACCAATATAGTATTGAAAATAATTACCTTCTGTTTAGCTAAAAATGATATCAGGAAAGAGTGGTCCCTTTCTTGTGTTATCATCTGTTTCACTAGGTTGTCAACTTGTCATACTAATTAATCAAAGTAATAGCTTCAATTATATATTTATATATAAACATTTGTGTGACCAAAATTAATTAAGCTACAGGTGGCAGGATTTTCCATGATTAGGGTGTAAAGATAAGAGGAAAATATTTTTTGTCATCCGAAAATCTCGACCTAAGTTGTTACCTACACTTTTTTTGGGTTCACTTTGCTGCTAAATCCACCGATTTTTCAAATTTCCTAATCGACTCACTTTTTTTTTTTTGTCACTTTATAACCTCACTTTGCATGCTAAAGTCCACAGATTTTTCAAATGTCTAGTCCGACTCACTTTTTTTTGGTCACTTTACTTCTAAACAGGGCGTTTCCTTCTCTTTAGCCCCCCAAATTTTTTGAAAACTCTATTATTATATGTATATTTTATTTTAAAATATTTATTTTTAGTACTAGATATTTATTTTTTATTGATTTAGCCCCAGAGTTATCAGTCTAGCTCCGCCCCTGCTCCTAAAGTCCACAAATTTTTTTCAAATTATCTTATCTGACTCACTTTTGGTGGAAAATTAAATCAGAATGAATCCCGCCACATGCACATCACCAAAATCCAAATTGTCACCTTAAGAATCCAACACATCATGTAATAAGATTCAAGTTGAATTTTCCACCAAAAATAATCGACGTGGCAATTTGAAAAACCCGTTGGGATGACAAAAAAATATTTTCCTCAATAGATAAACTTAAAATATTTGGGTGGTGCAAAATGGAGGCTGAGATTGATTAAATGATGAATAATGATTAATAAATGAAACCCATCTTCCATTTCCTTCTATCCTCCTCTAATGTGCACTCCTGATACTTAAACTAATTCATAAAACCATGGCAAAAAAAATTGCAATAACTTAAAAGTTAGAAAAAAAAAAGTTATATTCACGAAATGATGGGTTTTATAAATACAGAGAGATAGAGAAAGAAATGATACATACGTTTTCGGGTTTTCCGACGATCTGAGAAACAGCTTTGGGCATATATGTAAGACTTGCACACGATTATTGACGTCCACACTTCACTAAATTTTTATATATTATATAGCATGTTGATCAGTTATGTCACATGTGCAATTAAATTGAGTGGCTGTAAATGAACAGGTCAACTCGCTCGTTCCAAGTAGTAATTGCAAAAATATGTGTATTTTTATAAAATTGGACTTTGATATATAATATCGTAATAACATGGTAATTTTAGCCATTCGGATTTGGCGCTTCTTGCTGTAATATGGGTATATTATATATGGTATTTCAATATATTTGTTGAGGACAAATTCGACTTTTACCCAATTTATTATGCTATTATTTACATATTATTTAATTAGTTGTTCGATATTATTAATTATTATTGAGTTACAGATATAATTATATGGTCGTTATTACACTAAACTTATGCGATCATCAACCCAGGTATAAAAAAGGTCAACATAGGCCTATTAAAAAAAAAATGAACCCCATCTCTGAGGGCCCCCACTGCCCTTGTCCTAGAGATTCGTGGAGAATGTGAAACGCGGGTTATCTTTCAACTAGTCGGTCCAGTAATGAAAGATTCAAGATAAAGTCACCACACAAGAAGTTCTCCTCCACCTCGTAAATCGTTACAGGAGGATTCGAACAACCACACTATGGGTGCTTGTTAAGAAACAGACATCACGTCACCCTCAAGTTCTGGGTTGAAATGATCGCCTGAGGAAATAACATAGGCCTATTAAGTAGCCATTACATATATATACAATTTTCTAGCTCTATTATAACATCATCGATCCTACCAATTTTCACTTACTTGAGTTTCTTGGCAACTATTAATAATTACAAATATATATTACTACATTATTTTTTGTCTAAAATTGGAGGACTTTTTCCTTTGATATTTTGATACGAAATGGTTTGTTTTTTTGGGCAAGATAAATGGAAAATATTTTTGGTATATCAATAATGAAATATTCTGTTTACATTCTAGATTTCTAGTTATTAAAAAATATGTATGACCTTTTCATGGTCGTGACACAAGTAGTAATAATACAGTCTATAAGGACCACAATTGCATGTTATTTTTAGCTTCTAACCTATAAAACCTTTTAGGTCCTCACTATTTTCCATGCCTTGAATTCATAGGTAGGCAACAGATTTGACTATACTTAAAAAATAATACTTTCTTTTTGTTTAAATCTGATTTTTTATTTTTCTTCTATGAAACTTTTAGTGTGAAATGAAATCAAAGTGGATTGATGATAATCCAAATCAAATCAAAATGGATTGGATTGTAAATATTGTTGTAAAAAATATTCATAGCAGAATATTTAATCTTATCTAAATTGATAGGAGAGATTTTTTCCCATTTATGCATTCATAGCGTTTTTAATTCACATGCACACGCGCATATATCACATATATATGGTGATATTTGTAATTATTAGATAAGAGAGAAATGAAAGTTTGACTCCCTTTTAACATTTTACATTTTATCCTAACCATTAGTACAATGTACCTCAAAAAAAAAAAAAAAACCATTAGTACAATGGAATTTGTCAACGTCAGGGGTGGAGCTAGACCATTCACTTTGGGGGCTAATTAATTTGGGGGCTAAATCAATAAATAAAAATATTTAAATACAAAAAACTAATATTTAAATATAAAATACATATAGAATAATGGGATTTTTTGAAAATTTGGGGGTGGGGGGGTGGGCACATCACACTACTAGCATCCGCCCCTAGTCAATGTCATCAATTATTTTACAATTGCAATTCTAAATTTTTCTAAATATTAAAAATAGCCCCACCTTTTTTTAATTTGGCTATTTGTAATATTTAGAAAAGTCGAGAGATGTAATTGTAAAATGTACGATGAAAATTTTGGGTTATTTGTAATATTTAGAAATATTGAGGATGTAATTGAGAAATATTTGATGACATCTCTACATCAGCAAATTTCCATCAGCTCAATTACCGTTAAGTAAATGTAAGACAAAATCAAATCTCATGGGGATTTCTTCTTTGTAATTACCCCAAACCTAAGATACTTTTTGTAGTTATCCCTAAAATTTATTGTGGAAGTATCATGAAAGGGGTGGGTGAATGCTCAAAACAAAACAAATATATTCTAAGTGATTTCAATGCTAAAATAGTTAAATTTAAAAGGATCAAGTCCCATATAAATTTTTTTAAAGCAAAGTTTTATGGGAAAATGAAATTGTAATCTTCAGAAATTTAACCTAATTTTTTTTTCTCAAATTTAAACCTTAAATACCCCTAATATTCCTTAATGATTAAGTAGTGAATCTAATTTAAGTGCGCTTTCAACGTGCATGAAATTTTGATGTGTTTGATAACCTGTCTATGATGAAATAATAGGCCGGCCAATTTGTAGTAATGCATTAATCACTATCTAATTTGTCTTCATTTTTTTCCCATGTAAAACATTTAATGGCATATATCAATTAGTCAAATTTGTCAATGTAGTTGAATAGCGACTGAAGAAATCCAGAAACCAATTACTTTTATTTTTCTCCCAAAATAATCTATAATTGACTTGTTGCGGCATTTTCATAATAAGTGACGTGACAACTGATAAATTTGAGTTTCGGGCCCCTGCTTGCAACCTAATCAAAGGTTAAGCCGTTAAGGGTCCAAGATTAGTCATGTGAAGTAAATACTTTAAAACCCGTACCAAATATTGAATTGGACAATAAACCAGTCGTTGGGTTATTGGTTTGATCGGTTGAACTCAGATCAGATATTAAAAAGTTGTAGAATAACTGAATAAGCCTAATATTGTGAAGAAAAATTTGTAAAATGGTGGGATGTTTGCTTTTGATGTATCAACTGATGAGATACACATTAGTGCCCTTATGTTTCTAGTGTAATATAACACTTCTAGTTGATTAGTTATGTATACATATTGGGCCAATTTCGAGTATCAGCCCACCTCGACATATTTCTTTTTGTCCACATCAATATTGTAAATAAAATAGGAAATGAATACCATTATTTACTAAACCATGTAGCTGTTTCATTCTATCAAAAAGCATCACATGAAAGTTTTCTTTTATTTATGTAATATTTTCTATATCAACAACTCATCATTATCATTAAAATTATTGTACTTCGTGTGCATAAGTATAGAGCTAACTCTAAGAGTGCATTTGGATGAGGATTCCTATTTTCAATTTTTTTGTTTTTCTTTTTTCTTTTTGGTGTAATGTAGCTTAATGTTCATGACTAGAACTGGCAATTTTTGCTCGGCCCGGTGGATTGGCCCGATTGGCCCAGTAAGATGGTTGGACTGGGCTATATTTTCTTAGACACGAAGAAGCTTTTTTTTTTTTTTTTTTTTTTTTTTTCTTTTGGTAGGCCCAAAAAACCAAATCGCCTAAGCGGCCCAACTTTTCCTTTGTATTTGCATGGTCTGGGCCGGACCGAGCTACAAAAATACGGCTCGGTTACTGTTTGGCCCAACCCCACCGTTTGACACCTTATTCATGATTGTCAAAAGAGGCGGGAGCCAAGCTCACCGTAACTTTCTGTCGTGGCATATTATCTTAATTGAACATAAATTGTAAATACAAAAAAATTCAAATTGTAAAATTACAATTGATCAGAACTCTCTCCCTGCATTCGCCGGCGACCACCGATGGAGCACCGCCTCCTCTCCAACGTCGGCCACACACTCAATCAAAACCCTAATATCTCTTCTAAATCGGCAGACGCCATCGTAGCTCTCATCACCAATCCATTTACTTCCGACTCGAACCTCACCTCCCTTCTAGAAACCCTAATTCTCCACCTCCAAAATCCTAATTCCAACCACCATAAACTACTCTCTTCCCTCTCCGCTCTCTCCCGCCACCACCCCCGCCTACGCCACCGCATTGCAGCCGCCGCCCATGCATTCATCCTACTCCCCTCCACCCCAACTCCCTCCCTTCCCCACGCTCTGTCCCTGCTCGACCCGGACCATTCTGCCCCACTCGACCCGTTTTCGGACGAGTCTCTATTTCTTTCGCTCTGCTTCGGGCAGTGTGTGAAGACAAGAGGATGGACACTGAGAAATGTGAGTAAATTTCGCGTGAGGCCGTCGGTGTTGCTTACGGTTCTTCTGGGGTTTACTAAGGACCCGTATCCATATATTAGGGAACTTGCATTGGATGGTTTGGTGATGTTGAGTAATGGTATTGTGGTGGAGGATCGGAGTTTGGTTGAGGGTTGTTATTTTCGTGCTGTGGAGCTTCTATTTGATGCCGAGAATTCTGTACGACGTTCGGCTGTTCGCGCGGTATGATTTTGGCAATGTGAAATCATTGGTTAAACTCATTCTTGCACTATGGCTATATTTGAAACACCTTTTTACAGGCTTTAAAAGCAACAAGCATCAGTAACTACGAGGCATGCATTTGGCTATTTTATTTGTTATTCTTTAGGGGAAGGCATAAGTTGTATAACAAGCACATCAATTAAAGTTCCCTTTTCTTTTAGTGTCTTCCTAAGAACTGTTCGGGATCATTGTAGTTGCATGATGGACTTGCTTCTAATACTGTTCTTTCTTTGTTTTTAATGCTGTCGTGATGAAAATGATGATTTATTTGCTGTTTAGTGCTTATGATACGGAGTAAAACTAACTTTGTAATGGACATATTTGCTTACACCTTGTGCCGTGGTGCACTTTAGCCAATTAGTGATAACATGCCTGATAAAGGCTGCGCCTTAGCCAGTTAGCATCTGCACCTTCGCCATTTACTATCGAAGAGTTATCCAGTTGTAAAATACCGTGGCTTGTCAGTCTTGAAAATTGTTTTATCACATCAACTTCCTGTGTAATCTGAGCTAAACATTCAAATTCTCTTCATGTGGCCTGATTTCAATTTGAAATAGTTGCGTCTCCTGGTTGTCTCAGATATTTGTGTCATATGATGAAGATTTCTTTATTTCGTTGCATGCACTTTCCACATTTTTAATTTCCACTGAAGTGGATGCTTTTACTTCGAACTATATCCAAGGAGCTTTCTCTATATTCATTTGCACAGTAATTTAGCTGTTTGATATAAAGTTACTGTTCTTTACCAGCGCTCATCTGTGGCTAATAGTTTATCATCCTTTGGTTACAGGTCAGCGAGTGGGGGCAATTGCTTGTGGCATTGAATTCAGATAAAACTAAAAGATACTGGTCTGATGCATTGTTTGTACAGGTTAATTGTTTCTCCTTCTTGGTGAATTTTTAAGTTGAGTTTGCTAGATCCTGATCACAAGATATATGAATACATTCCTACAGCTTTGTTTAATGGTAAGAGACACAGATATGGAGATAAGGGCTGCTGCTTTTAATGCACTTGGAAAGATCCAAACTGTTTCTGAGGATATCCTGCTACAAACCTTATCTAGAAAGGCTTTGTTAGCAACCAAAGAAAAACATTACCCAGGCCAGTGCACTGCCAAACTGTTTAAATTACCAGCAACTACTGCTGCATTTACTTTTGGTCATGGATTGGAGGATGAATTTTATCAGGTAAAATCTTATTTCTTTAATCATCCCATTTGGATGCCACCTCTTCAATTGTATATTTGATGTTCCGTTTTATGCTTCATTCTTTTATATATGGATGGGAATGCCATGTATCCAACATAGTTTCATGCTTATTATCCCTCCACTCCTCATTAATCATTCCCTGTCTTGGATAATTTTCTATGAATTTTTTGGTGGCTTGTTTGCAATTAATATCTTCTTTCTTACTTAAGGTCAGAAGACCTGCTTGTCAAGCTCTGCAAACGCTGACAGTCCTGTCTGCTCAATTTGCTGGTGGGGCTGTACATTTATTGATGGATATGCTGAATGACGATTCGGTGGTTGTACGATTACAAGCTTTGGAGACTCTGCACCATATGGCTATGCATGACCATCTCAAAGTGGACGAATCTCACTTACATATGGTAATTTCTTGCAAAGCTTTTGAGGATTTTGCACGCATCAGAAAATACCATGATGTCAGTGCCTTGGTTTTTAGTTTGGGGCCTATTATTCCAATCTTTTAAACCAATCGAAGAGTTCTTGTTTCCTCCAGTATTTCCTGTTTTGAATGTTAATCATTTTTCGAAATTTACGTACACCTCTATGCCACTTGAATTGGCAAAATTACAAAAAGTCCCATCTACAAGTAGTTGTTGAACAGTGATTT
Source organism: Rehmannia glutinosa (assembly GCA_016081115.2). Classification (NCBI taxonomy): domain Eukaryota; kingdom Viridiplantae; phylum Streptophyta; class Magnoliopsida; order Lamiales; family Orobanchaceae; genus Rehmannia; species Rehmannia glutinosa. The sequence continues at coordinate 432,293 of JABTTQ020003344.1, read as the reverse complement.
CATGCTTACTGAAATTGCATGAAGAGGCTCAACAAACCTTTTTATACATGAATTTGTCTGTGGTGTGAGCTTGAGGTCCTAATTCTGTTTTGACACCATATTCTTGGGCTCAATACTATTGCCTGATAATTTAATAATATTTTTTTTGCTGTTCTGGTATTCTAATTTCTGTTATTTGCTATTTATAACTACAACAGTCAAGTTTATATACGATGCATGAATATTGATGTAGAGGCATTTGAACTTGTTAGTTCATTGCAGTTCTTTGGTGCTTTAATTGATAACAACGCCTTGATAAGGTCTGCTGCAAGGAAGACAATCCAGTTAACTAAGTTGCAGGAGTTGAAGATGTTGAGATCATGCACTGATGGTCTTATAAAGAATTTGAAGCTCTATCCACAGGTTTGTTTCTTTTTAAATCTTTTTCCCTTGAAAGTGAATGTATATGTGCAAATGTAACCCACCATTGGGACCCAAAAAAATGCTATTTCTTCTTCTTTTTTAAATCTAATTTCTCTTGAGCCAATATTGCAGGATGAAGCTGATATATTTTATGTGTTGTATCAAATTGGTCAAAGACACGGAAAATTTGTGACCAGCATCATACATAATGTTTCTCAGGAGGTTAGTAGATGTTCAGAGTTTCTCAATATTTCAGAGGAACGGAAAAATATTAATAAGTATAGTTATAGTTGTCTGTTATTAACTCCTTTTGAAGAGGGAATATATCAAGTGCAAGTTTCAGATGCCTCCTTATGGCAATTTTTCATATTTTTGCACCAAATGTTGGTGAGAAGTTGTTTGACTGATATAGATTTCTTTTGCCTTGATAAGAATTTTCCTATTTTCGTAGGTTCTTAAATAAGTACTTCATTGGGTTTAGACCAGGGATCTGATTGAGGTTTTGGTCATTTAATGGTTTATAAGGGTTCCGTTTTTTTTTTTTTTTTTTTTTTGAAGTGAATACAATATTCTACTTTAATTGTGCCCTGAAGGTGGCACAATTTACTGTTGTGCTTTTTCTGGTAATTACCTAACTGTGTGGTTGACTGACCATGACCTTCTTGTTGGAAAACTTAAGCTTTTTTATATATTTACTATTTAGTGATTGAGTTGCATAATTTAACAATCATGGTTTATTTTTTAAATTTGTTGGATCTGTGATTGACATTAGTTAACGTTAACTGCAAACTTAAAAACAATGAAGAAGAAAAATTATTGTAATTGGCGAAGAACAATGCAATGTGTCTTCTATAGTGGTTAAGGATTCTTTGAAAATATTTCTAACTAGTGGAACTTAGTTCTGCTGAACATTGCTGAGGATCCTCTGTCCCTTGAGTTGTAAAATCATAATTTTGTTTTAACTTACGTTGTCTAGGCCAACTTCAGAGCAAGCATTGTGAAAGTCTTCCTTCTGTGGTCTATAATTTCTTAAAAGGTTCAAAAAACATACCTTCCTGCTGTCTTTCCTTAAGGTTAAAAATGGTTATTGTTTCAGTTAGAATTAGTTAAAATTTTACAATTTGACTGATTATTTACTTGATTCTTTGCATGATGTGAATAAATGCCCCAGTTAGAGCCTTCTTTTGATGGCAAGTTGGTTTTTAACAATGCGAGGACGGCTGCATTATTAGTCCTGGCCATATCAGTTCCTGTGTCATTTGAGCGAATGATCTGCAGCATTCCACCAGAGATATTTTCTTATGCAGTTACACTGTTGGGTAGACTATCCCGTGCTCTTGTTGATGTAATGGACCAGAATGTGCTTTTAGCTTATTTGTCTCATTGCAGCAGATTCACTGTTGCCTCCAATTCTGAAAAATTTGAGGGGGAAGTACTGAATTTTCATTTGGAGCTGAAGAAAGTTGCCATCAGTTCGCTTCATGATTACCCCCTGAATGCTAATGTTAAAGCATCAAACTGCTTGGAAATTGTCCTCCGAAAAGTTGTTGATTTGTGGCCACTGATACAACTTGGATGCACGAATGAAGTAGTTCAAACATCAAGGTAAATGTTGTTGTGCTCAAAGAGTTCAAAGATGACTTTTCAATTCTTGCTATTTTAGTCTTAGAGCCTCATTTATTGAAAGTTCTAAATAGTTGTTTAGTTTTGTCCAACTCAACAAATCCATGAATATCATTCTTGTGGTGCGAAGACATGATTTTGGATCTCTGTTCTTGAATGTGTTGCTAAATTGATTAAATACTGTTGTACTTAAGATTATGATTTCTTTATGGTTTCCTAAAGATTGTTCGACATATATAAAAGAAACAACACTATTGTATCTTCATGCTCTTGCCTCTTCATAAATGCTTTCCGTTCTTATTTGTAACAGTAACACTTGCAATGGTTTGCATGTGCAGGAACTGGAAAGAAGAGCTGAGAAATTTTTCTTGTGAATCACGCCAACCAGCTGGTCTCTTGTTTTTTGCTTTGACATACTTGCATGTCATAAAATTGCTTGGTAAGGCTTGGGCATGTACTCAAAGAAACCCCCAGTTCGAAGGTATGGGATTTTTGGATGCCCTGTTGAGCAAAATGGAAAGAAGGCTCAAAGAAATGCTATATAGATTCGCAGGTCTGAGCAGAGAGGGAAAATTGCATATCCTAGAGCTAATGCTTGTGACTTATACAATGAGCTTGTCTTACCGAGGAACCTGCTATTTTGAGGATAATACGAAGAAATTGAATTTTGTGCTTTCTCGTGTAGAATATCTTCAAAAAGAAGGATCTGTTGAACTTTCTAATTTTGTTATCGAGCTTCAAAATATATCACGTGAGAATGGCAACTCGGGAGATGGGTTCATTCACAAATTAGACCTCCTTCAGAAGTCTCTTCACCTTTTCTCCCTGAAGTATATTCCGTTATCTGGAGAACTCAAGTACCTTAATGCGGAATTGGATGTTTGTGACAATGATTTCCAAAATCCTTTTCCTTTTATTTCAGGACTACCTGTTGGTTTGCCACTTGAAATCACATTGTATAACATTTCTAGTGAATCCAGATTGTGGCTTGCAATTTCTCTTGGTGAAAAATCAACGCAGTTCGTTTTCCTGGATTTACATGAGTTTGGGGGTTGCGATGCAATAAGGAAATTTACGTTTGTTGCTCCTTTCTTTAGAACACCTAAAGTGAAACACTTCTTATTGAAGGTTTCTGTTGCCATGGAATGCTTGTCTGAGGATCAACACTTCAAGCACTGTCATGGGCCAAAACATGAGCTTATTCACCTTTGCAAAGGAAAAGAAGTTCATCTATCCATGGCTGTTAAATAATGGACAGTTGGGTGTACTAGAGTGTGAATGTGGGGTCTGTATATAGCTGTATAAATGCTAGCTGGCCACTTGCTTGAGTTGGTGGAGTTTTTTCTTCTTTTCATGAAAGCTGGTGATACACTGTTAGCCGATTGCTGTTGGCTTAAGAGATTTATGCTGTATTCTGAGACGAGTTCGAAGATAAGCTGCCAACAAATTCTCAGGTAATTCGTTACCTTTTCCGTACATGTTTAAGATACAATATCTAATTTTACTCTCCTCTTGCTTATTAACTGCTGGGGTTTCACTTATGGCTGGGAGAATCATCATGTTTGTATGCTTTTATCATGTCCAAACAGGTCCTCACGGTGTTTGAAAGACGCATGAAAAATGCTAGGTTGCTGCTGATTCATGTACCTGATATGGGGCATGTTTTTCCTAGGTCAGTTTCTTAAGCCTTCTTGTTACTCAATATGATTGATAAAGTAGAATATTTCAAATTCGTTTTTTTGATAGACCATTACCATTTTGATAAACAGAGGATTTGTATTTTTCTGTGTGTAGGTGAATCCATGTATTTTTGATGTTGTCATCACTCGTCACTTTGCAAGGATGATGAGCAACTCGCAAAGCAGCTAGATAATTTGAAGAAAATGCACGCTGCTTAAGCAACGTGTTTACAAAGTCGATTGGCAAGTGTACATATATATATCTGCATGCCTTTTAACTGCAAATGGGCATCTTGCTATTGGCATGTAAATTGTAGGATGTATTATAGATACTTTGGACAATTTCAAATATAGCAAATCACAATTTTTGGTCACAATCTTCATGAACGTTTATTGTAATTTTTCTGAAAGGTGGCAATGTTTATTTCAGGGGACTGTGCCTTGTTACTTCACAACACTTAAATTAAATGACTAGGTGGTTGCACAACAAAATGTCCTCTAATAAAAATTTAGGTCATGTAGATGTTACATCGGGACATCTGGTGTAGATACACTTGGTGTGCTCAAGTCTTCAACCATCCAATTATCCCATTTTATTGAAAATGGGACACATGGCCTTCATCCACATACCAAGTATATCATACACCTAGTGTAGCATGTAGCATGGATATCACCAAAAATCCATGTTACCTGTGTTTTTCATGAAAGTATATACTGTTATCCATATGAAAAGATATGCAGTTATCAATCACAGAGGAATTGCATTACATTGTTTGGTAGAAGTCCATCGACTATAAAGTAGTGTTTTTCCAGAGCATCAATATTCTTCTTTCAGTACTTGAATACAATAATATTGATGAACTCGTGGTTTATTTGGCTTTATAGCACGTAAATTGATGACTGCTGAAAATGTAACGACATTGTACTTTCAACTCAGTCAAGTAACACCAGTTCCAAATTCACAAGAAATCAAAATAAACAGCTTGACAGTGCCCCCACCAAAATCAAATTCAGATAAAAGGTGTGGCATAAAAACTAATCCTTGACAGAGTACCGGAAAAATCAACCGTGCTCTTCTTCGATGCTCCATCAAAACAAGCAACAACTTCATAGCTTGACTCAATACACATTAACATCAAAGAATTAAGTAAAACTTACAGCGTTCAATGGATGAGTAGACGATTCAATTACATCGTTTAGCTGTCAAAAGAAGCAGTCCCATAAAGATAAATCAGCAAATCTCGAACCAACAAAATCATTATGATCGCCAAGTTTATAGACTTATGAACAAATACAAGCATACATAAGACTCTTATTCTGATAAATAAATCACGTTCACCCAAAAAAACAATATCACATCTTTTAAATAAAACAAGGAACAGAGCACAGCCACACATCATAAAATCAAACTAACCTCCACTTCAAAAGATTATGTCCTCGTCTTTCTGCATACCGTGGGATAACATGTTATGAGCTGAATTTACAGAAATACCCCTCTTCAACGAAATTTCCTCAGCAAACTTCTCTTCTGCATATGCCTTGGCAGCTTCACGTTGCCTCTCAACCTCTCTCCTCTTGTAACCTTGTATCTTTTTCAGCCTAAAAAAGTCCTCCCGTTCCAACTCATCCAATTCTCCTTTAATGTAACTTATTGTATTTTCTATACGTGGCTTCACAACATTCTCCAAGGCATTGACCCTGCGATTAGTTGTCTTGATTGCTTCATCAAGGGTCAAAAACGATGTTTGGAGAGTAGCAAGCTCAACAAGCAGCTCAATAGCTTTCACATAAGCTGCTTTGCAAGCTTGAACCTGCTGGCCCCCTCTTGCCAACCCAGTCAAGTCATTCTTATTACTTTCTCCATCAATGAAATATTCAAATTTAGGGAGTTTTACACCTGCAACGTTTTCCTGGTATGATCGAACCTTAAGTGCCGCGCTTTGGACATTCTCGCGAACGGTGAGCTTGATGTTTTCACCAGCAACGTATTTGGCTTCTGTAAGGGCAAAGGAGGAATTTTTCATGACATCTCCCATAGACTCTTTTGTTGAAACAATGTTTTTGAGAATCTGTCGAAACTGCACAGTCAAAGCATCGCTCTTCTTCTTGAGCAATGCATGGCCTCTTGTAGCCCCAACAAGCCGAGCTTTCATTATTCCGAGCATTGTTACAGTAGGAACAACATTCAAGCGCTGGCTCTGTCCTGACATCTTTGTCAAATTCTTGGCTGAAAGAGAAATGGATGATGAGGTGCAGTATAGATAACCTGAATAATACTACCTCTGACGCTTTGAAAAATCACAGATGTACCTATACCGCTATATGAAAGCAATATGGAAAACAAAATAAAAAATTTACCAAACCAATCTCTCTCTCTCTCTCTCTCTCTCTCTCTCTCTCTCTCTCTCTCTCTCTCTCTCTCTCTCTCTCCTCCTCTTGTGACTTGTCTTATAATTTCTTATTCCTACTATACACAACAAAACACAAAGCATGCAATGTTATGGTTAATAGCACACAGACCCACTGTGAATCAGCCTAGTTATGGAGCGGATGACTCAACCAAATCCAACTCATTAATGTTAATAAAACTCACATGATTCTTGGTCCATATTACTCGATAAGGAGTAAGGAAGATCAGAAAATTGAAAAATTGAAAACATTCAATGACTGAACTAAATTTCCAAAACACAATTTTTTACTGCATTTGCAAGTGCAACACTTTGATCCAATTAAAGTGAACAAACAAAATGGAAATGAAATACGACAGTGGATACAAATGGACCCAATGATAGGATGCACCCAGTTATTACTGCTATCATTCTCTATAAAATGAATCATATATTGACCTTGCATCACTTTTTAAAACCTTTCAGAAACATAATGAGAACACCCCAGTAATTGGGCATGTGGTCATTTCCTGTTGACTCAATCCTTCCACCAAATTTTCCTTCCGGTCAAATATATACACCAAAAAAACTAATAACGAAAAAAGAGCGTGCTGATGAGTGTGCTTCTTGTTAGATGTTTTAGACAAAGATCAAATTTAACCTCAACCTCCTTCCAGTAAAAGGTCTTTGGAGCAACTTGTAACTAATATTTAATTCAGTTACAGTTTTTTCATCACGCAATCGTTTAACGGGAAAAGCAAGTAAGTAAACCGACAATTATGCACAGCAAGTATGGATAAACATCTCCCAAGGATCAAGAAAAGCAAGACCTAGCAAATGATTACATTATTAAGCATCATAAATGGTTAAAATGAACAAATCAAATTCTTCACTTCGTCAATCAAGAAAGAACCAGACACCATCATTAACAATCAATAATCATAAACAAAAAAATCATTAAATTCATCCACATCCAATAAACAGTAATTACATGTAAGCCAATATTTTCTATAATAGAAGCATGTGCCCCAGCATAAAGGGGCTGGACTTTCACATATATGATGCTCCATCATGGTTTTCTACTTTTCTGTTTGTTATTGTAACATGCTTTTTTTAAGCCAACCTTGTAGACACTCGTCTTGCATGAACTCTCTTCCAAATTCCACTATACGTATCACATTATTAAAAATCATTAAAGCTGTATTATGTTCTTGGGTGGTGGTCATCACATTATTAAAAATCATCAAAATTGTTCGTTACGTGTTGCAAAGACATAGATGTTGCGGAGTGTGATCTCAATTCCAGACCAAATGCCGTAGATCACCCAAAACCAAGTCCAGATCTAAAATCAATTCAACAACGATCCTCAACTAATGTTAAATCGCCAGCAAACAGCTCAATGTCAATCAAGCAAAAACGAATCACCAGGAAAAAACAAAACAAAAGAAAAACATAACACATCATCCCAACACAAAACAGATCCAAAACCTCACCACGAACAGCGTACAGCGAAAATAAAATCATAAAATCACGTGTCAGAAAATAACGATTGGATCAACATGAGAGTCGAACAAATTAGGTTTCGAAAATACCTTAATCAGGACGTGAGGAGGAAAGGAGGACAACTACAAAACTGGGGATGCAATAGGCCGAGAATTCGAGATTACAGTGGGAAGTTTAGCAGAGATGGAGAAGAGAAGAGAAGAAAGAGAGTTTTTGTACAATGGAGTTTTAAATAATTTATCAGCACAGAGATTTATTATCTTTTGGGCTACAAATAAATACCAATATGAAAATATAATTTTGATTTTGGGATGAATATGAATATAATGTTTTCTATTAATTGTCAAAGATAAGTAATTGTATTATACTATTATTACCTATCTTCAATATTTTATTTTTTTTCTTATCCTAATATTATCATATAAAATCAACATAAAATTTGAATTTTTTTTTTTGAAATTAGTTGTTAAATTGACTATAGTATTCGATTTTCCATTACATCACCATAGTATATAACACTATTTATAATTGTTGGGCGGCCTAAATTTTATATTGTGTAGATCGGCAACGTGGTCACTAGATGTATCACATTGATGCAACTACTACATTCACAATCCCATCTCCTAAGCCGTTATACAACATGGGTTTCTATTTTCCTTTTTGTCTCATCCGACATCTATAGTTAAAACTTAAAACCAATCATTAGTCCATACTAGAGGTGTCAAGCGGGCTGAGTTGGCTGGTGCCGGGCGGGCCAGACCTAATAGTGGTTGAACCATTATTTTTAGAGCCCATACACTGAAAATATCAAGCCAACAGAGCCTCCCAGTTTTACGAGCAGAATGGGTCAAGCCATATATGCCTAATTAATTTCAGGCCTAAAAATACAGTCAGACCGGAATTGACAGTTCTAGTTCATACCAGAGTTTGGTAGCTTTTTCTAATGTAAAAATTATGATCCAGGCTCCCCTTGGCATGATTTACCTGACTGACATGGTTTGCAGGGTATTATGTAAGCCCGAGTAATAAAAGAGAAACAAAAAAAAAAAAAAAATGAGTTCATCATTCAAAATTTATCATGCACCCAACAAGGGATTATGAGTTCATCATCAGTATCAAAAATCAAAGTGTTCACTATAGATCAGTTCAATCCTCTCCCAAAACAATAGCCGAGGCGTAACACCTTTTCCCTACAGACCTCAAGTTTGTTGTTTGCCAACCTTGGCCTTCCTTATAACACTCAATCTGCATTTGCATCAGTAATGGCAATCAGAAAACAAACATAATGTGAAAAAAAAAGGGACTGTAAAGACAAAAGCTAATTCCACTCCATACCGTGTCGACACTGTCTATACCAGCTTTCACCCCTCCAATGACATATATAGATTCTTTAAGAACTGCAGCAGCTAAATATCCTCTGCCTTGGTTCATAGGCTCCCCAGTCATCCATGTTCCAACACGCGGTTCGTATATCTCAACACTCGGCGCCATACTTGTTCCATCGTGGCCACCAATGGCGTATCTGCCCAACACGATTATTTCTTTTATTTCATAATAATGGTGTTTAAATGAAAATTGCTACAAAAGAGACACAACCTTTCTTCATATGATAACCAATGAGCTACAGCTCATGGAATGACAAAAAGACCCTTATCACGTCCTATTTGAAGGCACCAGGCAGACTGATAAAGTGACATGTCCGTGTTCTCAGATGAAAGTATGAGACTTGCTATTATTCGTAATGTAATGAATATTACTGTTTACTACAGATACAGTTAAAAGAAGGGATAATTACAAAAACAACCCCTGAGGTTTTGCCTAAGTACCCCCAAAAAAAAAATCCAGTTCCTTTCTTTGGAAACAACCCTTTGAGGTTTGTATTTTTCTAACAAATACCCCGTCTTGAGGATACAATTTGTGAGATAGACACAAACGTCGAGGGGTATTTGTAATTTGAACGATACCTGCATTTTTTGTAATTAGGCTAAACGTCAGGTCAATTTTTGTAGTTATCCCTTAAAAGAAAGTGATCAGGTAAAAGGGATGTCACTCAATGAGGGAAACTTATACTTTTAGATTTGGTGTAAGAAACCATTGTCCTATACACAAGTAGAGATACATGGATACTTCTACAAAAGGAAAAACAATTGCCTAAAGTTATAAAGAAAAATCTCCAACACTGAATACTCGATCCGAATACATAGAACTGAGTTGGTAGATTGATAATCCAATGAACATTTATAAGGGAGTATAGAAAATAGAGCAAATAACTTACAACTTTTCATTTAGTACAACTAATGAGTGGGAGGCTCTTGTTGTATGCATACTGCTGATTCTTGTCCAAGAATGTTCTCTAGGATCAAATCTTTCGGCAGACCTAAACAACAGAATCCTGGGTAAAGCCACTTAAATATAAACATGAAAGATGATTGTCCATTTGTGGGGATTATTTCTTCTTTCCACAGAAACTAAGGGAGTGTTGCAAACTAAAAAAAAAAGGCGATTCTCAGTTTCAGGTAGAAGCTGAGAATCACTTTTTTGGGGGGTTTGCGAACACTCCCTAAATTATTCTCTAAATTTTCTGCAGATTTAATTAAAATAACCACAAAAGAACTCCTGATCAAAATGCATCCTCCCGAGCCCCCAAAACCATAGAAATATAAGAAAGCACATACCAAATCTGTGTGTGTGAGAGAGACAGAGAGAGCGTGCCTCAAAGTGCAAGAGCACCCACAAAATTCATTTGCAAAACAGCTTTACAACTTACTTCAAATAGTTGTTTCCATCATATCCACCAACAGCATAGAGTGCGCCATGGAACTCCACAGCAGCAAGAGCAAACCGCTGTAAAAGAAAGAGTCAGCCACACGATGGCAATAAAGTTCAATAAAAAACAGGAGCAGAAAATAATAATAATAATATACAATCAGCAAGGAAGAAGTTAGTCGTGTAAAATGAGCTATAGAAAGAATTAAGAAAACACTCATCACACTCTATTACTTTATTTCCAGGCAACAACATGGATTGGAAACAATATTCTGCTCCTGATAAAAAAGCAAAGAAGATAGTCTTGTTTGGATTGAAGTACTTTCTACTTTCCGAGGAATATCTAAACGTTTTATATTTTGTTCCAACCATATATATTTTTGTCTAAGATAAATGTGTAATCCAACAAAAAAAACACAAGCATCAATGATCAGCAAACACGCCAAAGTATTTTTCAAATGGAAAAGTTATGCTGTGCATAATATACAATTATATTTGATGAACACCGTTGATTCGCCAATGCAATAATTTCTAGTCAGTAACCATTAAGCCATGATACAACAAATAATATACACCACCTTTTGTAGCATTGAGCGTCCAAATATCCATCTTCCAACATTTGGATCAAAGATTTCCACATCAGAAAAGCTTTCCACCTCATTTCCACCACCAACTGAATAAAATTTGCCATTCAAGGCAGCAACAGCGAAGCAGCTCTTTTTTTCATTTAGGGAAGGACGTACAGTCCATTGATTGTCTACAACGTTGTATGATTCAACTACACTTTGACAGAAATAAAACTGTTGAGAGAGAGAGAGAGAAGGGAGAGAGAATGGAGAGAGGGGGCAACGCGATACCTGTATCATACCACACAGAACCTGCTCTTCCACCAAATACATAAAGTTCTCCATCTAATCTCGCAACAGAGGCATTTGCTCGAGCAGAAGACATTGGCTTATGAGACCTCAGCACATCATGTGAAGGTGAAAAGGAATGCAGTGCTGATAAACATGAATCACCATCATATCCACCCACTATGAATATTGACTCATTTAGATTCAAGTGAGAATTAGCGGACCCAATCAGAGCTTCATTACTAGCAAGGGTCGCAGAAGGATTACATCTAGATTGAAATAGCATACACCTGTTTTCCAGTCGATAAATTTCTTGTTCTGCCTCAACCTGATAAGTAATGAGGAACCAAAACTATGAAAATTTGACTGAAAATATACAGCCAAGCAAACCATTTAACCAACATAAGCACAAAACATACTCCTGCACGAGAAGGCAGATTGCTTCTTCTCTTTCTTTGATTAAAAACTCAAATGGAGGCATAATTTGAAGTTTAATGAAAGGCATAATTACGGAACCAAAAGTATCATTGTCAATTAAGTAAATTCAGCCCACTAAGTGCATCAACGATCAGCCACATGCAAAAGATTATCAGTTATCATAAAGGGTTTATTGAAAGAGTTCAATTAAGTTTACGAGCAAAATGCTTAGTGAAGGTGGGATCATTAAAGAGAAAGATTACCAGTTTCTTTTCCAAATTTTCCATCTTCAAAGCTTGTTGATTCTTGGAAGCCTTTAGGTCGTCCATTTCCCCACGCAACTGTATTCAACAAAATTCATGGGTTAGCTATTCCAACAATGCATGAGTCTGAGCCGTGAGCCAAAACTAAGTCTTAATGAAGTTTGAGAACTTGCACTCAAGTGGATCAAGCTCAGTTATGCCGAAATATTCATATGCCCAAGATAGACTCGTACTCATTTTCAACTGAACCTCAATAGGGGTCAAGTTCAAGCGCAATAGTAATATTGGACTTGACACAAATTCAACATTAAAATGCGGATAAGTAAATTCATTATAATACACGAATACTAGGATTAACTGTCATCGCACTCCTGAAACACTAATGGAAGCATTTCATTTTCTGATTGTACGACTTGAATTTTAAATCTATATTTGAAATGGAATTCAACGAACAGAGTTGAACAGATTTAGGATTAGGGAGTTAAGTGGCATTTGTATGCCAAAGTATGAAATAATAGGCTTTAAGTAATATAGGAGTGAACTTTAGGAAACCAGATGGTGGAGCATCTGAGGGAATAACTACAGTTAAGGCATGCAAGATAGTCAAGCTGCTATAACATTCTTTGATATGTCAATTATTAGATATTGTCAGATGACTGCTAACAGTGCATGTTAGCTGAGTCTAATATTAGTAGTGTGTCTATATGAAATATGATTTGAATAGAAAAATCAACCAGAGAAAAAAAAATTAAAAAAAAACGCAAAACAGTGCATATATATACATACATACATACATACATATATATATATATATATATATATATATATATATATATATATATATATGCTAAAACTTGCTAGAATTAGATGAAATTCAGGCCAGTTCAGCTCAGCTTGAACTGAGCTCAAAAGGCTCACCAACCAACATAACTTGTTTCTAATCAGATACCTAGACAAGTACCTGTGAAATAATAGAGGGATAATCGAGAGAACTGGAAGTACTCTCATCATTTCACTTTCCCAAAATTGTCATAGCATTGGCATGCTTTTCACCCTCCAAGTCCACGTTATCTATAGATGCAACTTCTACAGTATCTCCTGTTATATTAGCATCTGAATACTCACGACCCAGAGCTAGCTCTTTTAACTTCATGTAGATAAGGTCCTTTTCATCAGGTTGTATGGTTTGATTATTTTGAATACATAATGATGCCTCCTTCAATTGGTTGTTTTTTCCATCCAAACACTGAGAATCATCTGAAGTGGCTGATGTTCCAATGGAATCATGGGAGTTTGTGGAATTATCTGTCAAAGATGGTGGCATAGAAGGTCCACTTTCTTCTCTTTCATAATTTGCAGGAGACCTCTTCATTACCACTTTCCACTTTTGGGCTTTTTTAGGTGTTAAGGTCCCCGGGACAACAGCTAAAGAAGATAACTTGGTTGTTGGTCCATCCAGACACTGAGAATCATCTGAAGTTGCTGATGTTCCAGCGGAATCATGGGAGTTTGTGGAATCATCTGTCAAAGATGGTGGCTCAGAAGGTCCACTTTCCTCTCTTTTATAATTTGCGGGAGACCTCTTCATTACTGCTGTCCACTTTTGGTTTTTTTTCGGTGTTAAGACCCCTGGACCAACAGCTAAAGAAGATAATTTGGACATCAGCTTGCTTGCTTGAGCATGATCCAGTTCAAACCAGAAATGATTTGGACTGTAATAGTTGTCAGCAATTATTGGCTTGAACTGATGCTCATCAAGGGCTTGACATTTCAGGCGGACACGGATTTGAACCTTAATGCCAAAAATGAAAAAGAGAAACCTCCATCAAGAAAAGAACATATTTGGTATCACAGCCTTTCTTTGAAGAGAAGCTCTAGAGACAACATTATTGATAAACTTATTAAAATAATAATACCAAGAAGATGATTTCCATGTGTTTACCTGAGCTGGATACTTCGTTTTTTCTAAACCACCCTCCGTCCAAGCATATGAATCAATATTCATTTTTCCAGAGCTAGCAGCTTCATAGATGCCATGAAGTTTCCTTTCACTGTAGTTGAACAAAAACAGCGGCAAACCTGGCTCAATGTGCTTTACATATAAAAAGTGCTTCGCTGGAAGGCCTGCCAACCATCAAACCAAAGATAAGTCTTGCAGTAGAAAAGTCAAAATCGAATTTGATCATGATATTTGTGCTTAATGATTTAACAGATTAGTGACAGTAGGACATTACACTTGGTTATAGGAAAGATTTATGAAAAACAGAGACGACAATATAACTAACCAAAAAGTTGACTGGTGAGACATTCGTTCATAGTGCTACTCGTGCAACCAAATATGACACCCCCGAGTTGACTTTTATTCAAACATCTAGCCCAGGTCAAGTTAGCTGCCATCCAAAAAGAAGTTTCACTCAAACTGATTGTCAGTGTTTTCCTCCCAGCTCCCACTCTGTAAAGGTAAGTGGATGAGAAAACATGAAGTGAACCAATACTCACACTGTAATTCAATATTTTATAAAGTAGGTATATTGGGCATGTAATGGAAATATTAATATGCAGATATCAAGAAAGTATAGGGACATGAAAATGAGGGGGTATTAAAACAGAACCCGATAAAGCCATAATCAATTATTCCAAAGAGAAAGTACATTTGAAATTAATAAGCACTTGCATAAGCCTCACCTATTCCATCAAAAACTTGGGATGGAAAAAAGGAAGCAGAAGCTATCACACACTATGTACATAATTGAAAGAATGAAAGATGTACATGTTGAACTGAATATTTCTGAATATTAATTATATTTCCAACTTGTGTCTTATTCAAATGAATATTGGCAGCATTTATCTGGCTGCTATGGAAGTATGTGCCTGATTCTTTATGAGAGCAATAGTAATGTGATGAATACAAACCACATTTAGACATCAGAAGATAAATAGATCAGTCAATACCATGGACTCACCCGGAAAGGATATAGCCTATTATTAGTGTTTCCTTTCATCCACAAACCAAATTCTTCTTAAGGCCAAATCTCAACTACTTATCAAAGTCAAGACGTTCGTCCTCATTAATAGAGAAAAGACCCACACCAGAATAAATCTTCCTTCAATTCTTCCGAGAATTCTATTAACACAGTTCATTAACTAACATATGCATCAAAACAGAATAATAATAAAGAAATAAATTGATAACAGCATCATCTCCCAATTAATCATGACATCCAAACTTCAAACAACAGTCAACCTATATAAGAATATTAAAACACCCTGTATGAACTACAACTATGCAATTATCTAAAGATTATCTACCAACTCAATGAATTTTAACCACATTTCTCTATATCACCAAGTAAATTAACATAACAAACCACCCTGCCCAAAACAATATTACAATGATTGCGACAAGAAGAAGTAAATTCAGACGCCTTAGAATAAATTCATGTTTCATTTTAAAGAAACTAAGAAAACCGAAAATCTAAATGCGGAACAATCACATCAAGTTTATCCCCTCCCTCCGATCCGTCCACCCCCACCCTTTAAACCCCAAACCACGAAAACAAATAATCAGAGGAACAATCTTTTTCCTGTCCATCCAAACAGTGCAGAAACAATATAATCAGACCACAACCACTAGAAAAAGGAAAAAAATAAAAAATAAAAAGAACTAACAAAAGAGCGAGAGAACCCCAAAATTCCTCGATACCATACAAGTGCGAACTATAGAATCCGCAAATCCAAATGCGGAACAATCACATCAAGTTATCCCCTCCCTCCAATCCGGCCACCCCCACCCCCGAAAACAAGTAATCAGAGGAGCGACCTTTTTCCTGTTCATCCAAACAGTGTAGAAACAATATAATCAGACCACAAAACCCAAAAGAAAAAGGAAAAAAATAAAAATGAACTAACAAAAGAGCGAGAGAAACCCCAAAATTCCTCGATATAACATACAAGTATAAACTAAAGAATCATCAATCAACGATATCGAATCAAACGAATACTGTTTTCAAGTATATACATTTTTGTGGCAAGCAAAAGTGATGACAAAGTTGTATAGTGGAGATAACCTCGGCAGCAAACTGCAAAGGAATGTGAAATAGTCGGAGTATTGTACCTCAGTACTGTTCGGGGAGAGAGAGATAGGCGCGAAAAAGGAATGGGCGGTTTGATTTTACAATACGCACCCACGGCGCATATTAGTGTCCTGGTACATGATTTTTTTTCAGTTTCAGTTAAACGCGCGTTTACCTTGGGCTGGGGAACTTTGATTGTACAAGGAAAAGCCCAAATATTCCCATGGGCTTCAACAGGCTTTGTAGACTGTAAATGGATGAGTTTTTGTGAAAATGCAAGTTTTTTCCTTGTATTTGTATTGAAGAATTTGAGAATTAAAGATATTAAATTATAACAACAAATAATCTATTTTTTCAACCGTTATAATCTATTATTGTCTTGATATTCACTCAATTTGCAATTATGTAAAAAGAGTATAGGACAAAATTAATTCGTAAATAGAATTATTTGGAAATATTTAATAGTTTAAATGCTCGGTTGGCTGACACTTGTCCTGAAGTGAATTTTCATTTTTTCATTGGGATATCATGATGTTTGGGCTAGTTACAAAATAATTTGAGATGTTTTAGAATTATGAAAAAAACCCTTCATTTTTATTATATCTTAAGTTTAAGGGAGTGACTTTAATAGTTCCATAAATATCAAGGTGATTTTTATATTTGTTTTGCTTATGAATTGGAAATATGTAAGCCGGAATCAAATCTCAATGAGTTAGTTGTAATTTTAAAATATCTCATTTTTTATAATTAGTCAGAACCAGATCAAAAATTTTGTTAACTATCCCTTTTCCATTTATGAAATATCCTTTTTTTTCGATAAAAAAAGTTGATTCCAATTTCACCCTTACTATTGTTTCTTTTTTGTTTTTTCTGTATGAAAATTGTTTGATCAAAGCATATGTTACCAACACAGGACCACAAATATTCTTCTCGAAAAACCAAAAAATACAAGCTTGTTGCTAAATCTGTGCCATTTTGTATTATTCAGATTTCATGTTATTAATGCATACAAAATGTATGTAGGCCGACATGCTAAGTCCGATAAAAACATCCGAAGTATAGAGGCTGGACGACAAATAAGGCCCAAATAATTAAATTTATGAGAATACTTATTATTTAGTTAATTTGAATAATAATATATAATTTAAAACCATTATGATTTAGGCCATATAAATACCTTTACTTGTAAATACCTCAAATTCTTATAATTAAAAGTTACACTATTTAATAAGTATTAATTACTTCTCAAATTTTCTCAAAATTTCTTTTTTCCGTCCTGAATTTTCTTAAGTTCCGAGTAAATTCGTATACTTTCAATATTTGTTTGCGAGGAAGACAATAATAACTTAAATGAATAATTCAAATTCATAAAAATATTGTGTGATTCCACGTGAAAATAGAGATGAAAAAAAGCCACAAAACATTAAAGAAAATTAAGGGGAAAAAAAAAAGAAAACAAAGAGAATGGCCATATGAGTCCCGAACTAAGTCAGGACTCGGGAGATCGACCCATATAGATTGAAAAAACTTACTATTATATTATAAAATATAC
Organism: Rehmannia glutinosa; assembly: GCA_016081115.2. Classification (NCBI taxonomy): domain Eukaryota; kingdom Viridiplantae; phylum Streptophyta; class Magnoliopsida; order Lamiales; family Orobanchaceae; genus Rehmannia; species Rehmannia glutinosa. Next base: position 414,774 of record JABTTQ020003344.1, on the reverse strand, counting down.
AATAATTCAAATAAAAATATAATAAAAAGAAGATTTTTTTTATAAACTTGTATATTATACGTTTTTTTATCTTGTATATAATTTTATTAATGCATATTATTTAATAAAAATGCCATTGTCAATGTATATTTGTGAGATATAATATATTAAGTCCACAAAAATTACACATCACATATAATATACATCAAGCATAATTTTAAAAAATAAACATGTGGGTATAGATGTCAATAAGGGTCGGCCCGTCCCGGCCCTGTTCTAGCCCTAAGAGGCCCTAATCCTTAAGGGCTAGGGCTAAAAAGCTCTGAACTTATAAGGACTTGAAAAATCTAAGCTCAGTCTTAGCCCTGTAGGGCTAGGGTCGGGCAGGGCCGGCCCTAAGACTTTTTATTTAATATTTTTTATAAACTTATTCCGTCTAAATTAAAACATTGCATTATTATGGAAAAATTTACTTGCGAATAACTTATTTATAAAATAACTCCATCTAATTCTTAGATTCCATTTGGATTAAAATATTCAAAATTTGGCATTTTTATTTTAGTAATCACATAGTCTATACCAAATATATTTTAGTTCTATATAATTATTAGCGTACTAAATAATAATTACTAATTATGTTCCAACTTTAAATTTGTATTTACTAAGTTATTTAGTAAGACTAAATTATAAATGAGGTCAAAGATCAAATTTGATAATTTGTTAAGATAAATGATAATTGATAAATGAGATCAAATAATAGATTACTAGTATTACAAGCATACATTTTGAATATAAATATATTAAATACAAAAAACTTATCTCAAAAAAGTCCTAAGGGCCAGCTCTACCCTAGCCCTAGATGGTCCTAGGGCCAATAGAGTCGGGCTAAAAAGCCCTCATGTTATAAGGACCTATAAAATATAAGCCCAACCCTTAGATTTTTAGGGTCGGTCCTCAAGGCCTGACCCATATTGACATCTCTACATGTGGGGCGGGGCGGGTATGTACCAACGTCTAGCATGATGAAAGTAATGTTCATGCCCGCCTAGTGATCCGCAGGGCGACCCATACGCTAACGATCTTGAAGTTGCAATTGCAACATCACGGTTTTGAGATTGCCTCTCGTCTGGGAAGAACATATGTTCGATAGATCGAAGGAAGTGTAAGGTCTATACCGTTAATTGGTGTAAGAATACTAGGTAAAAAAAAAAAAAAACTCCGGAGTCAGGCCATCCTTGTTTTCTGCAATCAGATGAAGTGTAAGGTAGTGTTTTAAATATCGTTCCAGTGTGTGATCAAACCGGCCAAGCTACTGGTACGTGGTTCAACCGGTCGGACCAGTTTAACCGCCGATTTTACCGATTTTAATAAAAAATATTTATATTTGAAATTATATTATATAAAATATGAATATAATTTATTAATATAAAATGGAATGTTGTATATATTTAGTTAAAAGGAAAAGATTTATACATTTAGCTCAAAATTTCAAAAATGACATAAATATAAATATTAAGTTTATAAATTCTATTTTTATTAAAAAAGTGGAAAAATAGAAAATTATAAAAATAGCAAAATTCAGTTCAACCGATTTAGGCCGGTAATGGGCAGTATTGTCCGGTTTGGCAGGTATTGACCGGTTTAACCGTAAAAATGGTTATTAGTAGAGCTGTCAAAATGGGCCAGGCCCGTCGGGCCGGCCTGCCCCGCCCCGCCTAAGGTAGGGGAGTGGGTTAAGTATTTAGTAGCCCGCCAAAGGGCGGGCCTAAACGGGCTAGCGGGCCGCGGGCTTGGCGGGTTGGGCCCGCGGGTCGGCGGGCTAGCCCGCCAGAAAATAAAAAAAAAAAAGAAAAAAAATGAAAAAATAGATAAAATAGACAAAAAAATAGGATAATTGATTTTTTATATTTTTATCTATTATAAAAGTATATATAATATTTTTATAAAATATGTACTTATTATCCATTAGTATATTTAATTCATTAAAATTAATAATATGAATAAAATATATATATATATATATATTTTTTTTTTAATTTTTGGCGGGCCGGTCCGCCAAACCCGCAGCCCAAGGCGAGTTGGGTTGGGTTTAGGTTTTCTCGGCCCGCCACCTTGGCGGGCCGCCCCGCCCCGCCCCGCCAAGTGGCGGGTTTTGGCGGGCTACGGGCCGGCCCGCCCCACCAGCCCGTTTTGACACCTCTAGTTATTAGGATTTTACCGTATCGGTCCGACCACCAGTATCCGGTATAATCAGTTGAACTGATCGTACGGTATGGTATTTTAAATAGTGGTGTAAGGTCTCTACCACCGATTAGTATGAGAATACAAGGTCGAAAAAAGAAAGTCCGGATTCCGACCCCACCTGGCCCCAGCCTTGTTTCTGCTGCTCAGTTTAAAGCCACTTTAGATACTTTCATATTTTCACATTCAAAACTTCAAAAACTCTACCCCGGCGCCACACACACACACACAGAGTCACACACTAATCATATCAGCTCAATCACAAGTCACAACAATTATTAATACACACTCTTCCATACTTCCATTCTGCCATCCCCATCACCCCCACCAACATTATATCACCCCTACTCCACAAAAACTTTTTTCCTTTCACTTTGACCCCAACATTCCCCCTTATTTCCAATTTCCCCCCACAAAAATGGAAACTCCTTCGCCACTTTCATCCCAACAGCCCCTCAAAAAAAGCTTCGTCACCTCTCTAATGGAGGCCGCGTCCCTCCGATCCCCTTCCTTCAAAGAAGACACCTATTTCATCTCCAACCTCAAAAACTCCGAGAAAAAAGCCCTCCGAGACCTCAAAGACAAGCTCCACTCCGCCCACGGCCCCGATTCCATGTGGGGCGTCCCACTGTACGGCGACGACGACCGCGCCGACGTCATCCTGCTGAAATTCCTCCGCGCCAGGGAATTTAGGGTTCCCGATTCGCTCAACATGTTGCTGAAATGCTTGGCCTGGAGGAAGGAATTCGGGGCCGACGTCGTTTTGGAAGAGGAATTAGGGTTTAAGGAGCTCGAGGGAATCGTGGCGTACATGCACGGGTATGACAGGGCAGGGCACCCTGTTTGCTATAATGCGTATGGGGTTTTTAAGGATAAGGAAATGTATGAGAGGATTTTTGGGGACGATGAGAAATTGAAGAGATTTTTGAGGTGGAGGATACAGGTTCTCGAGAGAGGGATTAAGCTTTTGCAGTTTAAACCTGGTGGGATTAATTCGATTATTCAGGTTACTGATCTTAAGGATATGCCTAAAAGAGAGCTTAGAGCTGCTTCTAATCACATTCTTTCTCTGTTTCAAGATAATTACCCTGAAATGGTTGCCAGAAAGGTTGATTTTTCTAATTGTTGTTTGAATTTCGAAATTTTTATGTGGGTTTTTTCTTGTTTTTTTGTGGGTTTTGATTTATGGCTTTAAAGATTCAATTTTTTTAATGGAAATGGGGTGTTTGTGCAGATCTTTGTAAATGTGCCATGGTACTTTAGCTTGCTGTATTCAATGTTTAGTCCATTTCTGACTCAAAGAACTAAGAGTAAGTTTGTGATATCCAAGGAAGGAAATGCTGCTGAAACACTTTACAAGTGAGTATATATTTTTTGTTGGGAAAGAGTGTCAAAATAAATGACACCGACACAGCGGAAATAGTAAAATCTTTTCCCACCTAGCTGGATTAAAAATGGGAACCAAACCAAGAATAATAGTGCAAGACGATAAAAATAGGACACAAGAATTTTTACGTGGAAACCCAAATTGGGAAAAACCACGAGACCGTAGTCCAGATAAATCCTCCACTAAATGTATAGTAGGCTTACAATATTTCTCCCTAAAAATAGGGGATACACAAATTATCTCAAGTTATCAACTTGGAATACCCGAGAAAATAGGAATCTTTATTTTGGGTGAGAATGAAAAATTACTACTAATTTTTCTCTCTTTTCTTCACTCAAAACACACACTTATAGATACACTCTCTCTCTCTCTTTTTCTTCTTCTCTTGCAATTGCTAAAATCTTAATTGCTTGGTGTGATTTTGCATTCAAGGATGAAGCCCTTTTATAGGCATTTTCCATGCCCAATTCCAACATGTGAACAAACTTTGTCAACAAAGTTTGGCAACCAACCATTGAAGACTTGGTGGTGTTGGTTGGTTGGTGCCTACCAAATGAATAGTATTTACCACATGGGGTGAAAATTCAACAATTCTCCCCTCCACCTCATGTGTGGGGAATCAACCAATCCCGCTTTGGTTCGCAAACTTCAAACTTATCTCTTGGTAAAGACTTTGTCAAAGATATCCGCACCATTTTCATCTGTGTGAACTTTCTCCGATTGCATCGAGTTTTCATCAAGCACATCTCGAATCCAATGGTATCTCACATCAACGTGTTTTGACCTTGAGTGGAATGAAGAATTCTTACTCAGTGAATCACGCTCTGATCATCACGATGGCGTGTATTTTTCTGCCCGCTTCAAGTCTAATTCCCGTAGAAACTTCTTCAACCATAACATCTCCTTGCAAGCTTAAGTCAAAGAATATATTCAACCGGTTGTGGATAATGCCACGCATTTTTGAAGTTTCGATTGCGAGAGATAGCTCCCCAAATCTCATCGGTATCCTGGATGTGGACTTCACGGAATCAACATCACCACCATATCTCAGCATCTCGTGAATCCGTATAGTACAGTTTGGTCATCACCAAATTTTAGACAATATTTAGATGTACCTCTCAAAATGTACCGAAATATCCATTTCACTGCGGACACTGATCTTTCCCTGGATTAGAGAGAAAACGCTAACAACACCAATCGCATGAGCAATATCGGTCTAGTACATACCATAGCATACATCAAATCGCCAACTGCGAAGATATGGTACCTTTTGCATTTCTCGCTTTATCTTCCTCACTTGTGGGACATTGCGCGCGCTTAGCTTGAAGTGACCCGCAAGTGAGTCTTATTTGGTTTTGACTTGCTCATATTGAATCTCTCAAGAACTTTCTCAACGTCTTTTCTTGAGATAACCAAAGCTTCCTCGCTTGCCCTGTCTCTTGAGATTTTCATCCCAAGGATTTGCTTAGCGGTCTAAGTCTTTCATCGCAAAAGACTTGCCAAGTTCTTTCTTGACTTCTCAATCTTGCTTTGGCATCATGACCTACAATCAAAGATATCATCCACATACAATAATAATAGTATGATAAAATCATTATCATTGAATTTCTTAAAGAATACACAAAGATCGGAGTTAGTCTGTTGTAGTCATGGTCCGTCATGAAGGAGTCAAACTTCTTGTACCATTGTCTTGGAGCTTGTTTTAAGCCGTACAAAACTCTTCTTCAACCTGCATACCAAGTTCTCTTTACCTTCGACTTTGAACCCTTCCTAGTTGCTCCATATAGATTTCTTCATTCAAATCTCCATGAAGAAATGCGATCTTCACATCAAGTTGTTCAATTTCCGGATCAAACTGCAAAATATACCGAGAACAACTCGATTGAGGACATCTTCACCATCGTGAGAAAAATTTCTTCAAATCAACACCCTTCTTCTCGATCAAACCCTTCACAACCAAATGGCTTTATACCTTGGTTGTAAGCTTTGCTCTTGATCTTCAACCTCGTACACCCATTTATTTTTCAGAGTACGCTTACCTTTTGGTAGCTTCACCAGGTCATATGTGTGATTTTCTTGCAAAGAGTTCATCTCTTCTTTCATGGCCTCCATCCACATATCCTTCTGATCATGTGATATGGCCTCTGCGAAACTCTGTGGTTCTCCCCCGTCAGTGAGCATTACATACTCATGTGGGCTATATCTGGTTGAAGGTTGTCTTTGTCTGGTGGACCTTCTAGCCGTATCTTCTGGTGGTGGAACTGGAGGGACATCACCGGTTGTATCATGGTGTTGCTCTTGCTCGCACTCCCCCCCATGATTCTGGTTTCTAGGAGAAAGCTGGATCTACGTCATCGAGAACATATTGGTTTGAATCGATTTCTCAATCTGTTTGGTATCTTCAATTGTCTCGATCCTCGAGGAACACAACATCTCTCGCTTCGATAACTTTCTTCTTGATGGTCCCATAACCTCGTAGCCGAATTCTTCATTCATGCCATAGCCCAAGAAGATGCATGACTTGGTCTTGTCATCAAGCTTGGATCGTTCATCTTTTGGAATGTGCACAAACGCCTGCGGACCAAACACTCTCAAGTGTTTGTAGGAAACATCTTTTCCGATCCAAACTCTATCCGGAATGTCGCCACCCGGAGGAGGCGGGAGAAAGGTTGATTAGATCAACTGCAGATCCTCATTGCTTCACCCCAAAAGGATTTGGGTAGATTGGAATGTGACAAAGATACATTTGACTCGTTCACAAATTGTCCTGTTCATCCTTTCTCGCTACTCCATTATGTTGAGGAGTTTTTGGAACACTCTTCTCAAGCTTGATTCCATGATCCCCGCAATGTTGCTCAAATGGACCCTGGTATTCACCACCATTGTCGGCAAGACGAACTCGCTTGACTTCTTTCCTGTTTCTCTTTCAACACTTGCTTGAAAATTCTTAAAGATACCTTAACTTGATCTTTAGATTTCAAAGCAAAGCACCGACTTTTCTAGAGAAATCGTCATAAATGTGACAAAATATATTGCACCACCAAGACTTCTATCTTTCATGTAGCACAAATCAAGTATGCACGGATCTAGTGGATGAGATTTTCTTGAAGGTGAAAAACTCTTAAAAGCAACTCGTGTTGTTTTCCAATTAAACAATCAACACAAGTTTGTAGGGGCATACTTGGTTACCTCTGGGAGAAGTTTCTTTCTAGTCGAACTTCCAAGCCCTTCCGACTTAGATGTCCGAGCCTTTTATGCCATAGCTCAATGGAGGAACTTTTATCAATTGCATTTACCTCTCCATTGGATATAATCTGCTTGCATCGTGTCTGAGAGAATTCTCGTCGTCACTTAGCGACAATGAGAGAGCCTTTGGTGAGCTTCCATTTTCCTTCACCAAAGTGATTGTCATAGCTTGATCGCGTCAAGCTTGCCGTGGAAATAATATTCACCAATGTCGGAATATGTCGACATCCTTGAGCACGAACCCCTCGTATCGTTGTTCAATATGATGTTACCTATGCCAACGACCTCCGTCACACCATGGTTGGCCATTCGACTTTGCCAAAGCTACCACCGGTGTATGATGTAAACATATCACGATGAGGTGTGATATGATATGAAGCTCTGAATCAATAATCCAAATTGGTCCGTCTTTGGCATCTTTGAACTAATACAAGCATCATCACAAATGATGACAACATCGCCATCAATCGCAATGGCGGTAGTGTCTTTTGTCATCAATCTTGTTTTCATTATTTCCATTCTTTTGATCTCTTTTCTTCTTTTTTCTCGCAATCTCTCTCATAATGATTTGGACCACCACAATAATGACATTTGAAGTCCTTCTTGGATTTGGACCTCCCCTGGATTTGTCTCTTTTATTTTGAGAACCTCTAAACTTGCTCATTCCCCGTTTGTCATTTTCAGCTACTAAGGCTTTTGACTCGAGAAGAATATTCTAACTCCTTTCTTCGGACTCTTCATTAAGAAGACAATCTTTGACCATCTGCATAGTCAGTTCACCATTTGGGGCCGAGTTCTTGACGACACCACGTGCGTGTCCCAACCGTCAGTGTAACGAAATGAGCGTGAAAAGCAATCACTTCATCATCAAGGATATTTTCATAGTGGTAGATTGATTTATCGGACCGATCGCATTTAGGTGCTCCGTCATGTTCGCACCTTCCGTGTATCTGAGCCGAACAATTTTTCTGATAATAGAAGCTTTGTTCAAGGCATTTTTCCTCTCAAACATGGTTTCAATATTTTTCCATAGAACATCAGCCTTTTCCTCATTAGCAAAATGATGGAAAATGCTATGCTCAAGAAACGCCGGATATATCCTACGCTTTTTCTGTGATTTTCCACTCGTCATCACTTGTATCTTTTGGTTTGGCAGTATCACCTTTCAAGGGCAAATAAAGATCCTTGCAGTAGAGAAGATCCAACATACTCGGCTTCCAAATATTGTAGTTGGATCCGTTAAGTTTGAACATCCCACCAACAGACGTCGATTCCTCCATTTTTTTTTTTTAATCCGCAACAACGTGGCTCTGATACCACTTGTTGGGAAAGAGTGTCAAAATAAATGACACCGACACAGCGGAAATAGTAAAATCTTTTCCCACCTAGCTGGATTAAAAATGGGAACCAAACCAAGAATAATAGTGCAAGACGATAAAAATAGGACACAAGAATTTTTACGTGGAAACCCAAATTGGGAAAAACCACGAGACCGTAGTCCAGATAAATCCTCCACTAAATGTATAGTAGGCTTACAATATTTCTCCCTAAAAATAGGGGATACACAAATTATCTCAAGTTATCAACTTGGAATACCCGAGAAAATAGGAATGCTATTTTGGGTGAGAATGAAAAATTACTACTAATTTTTCTCTCTTTTTCTTCACTCAAAACACACACTTATAGATACACTCTCTACTCTCTATTTTCTCTCTTCTCTTGCAATTGCTAAAATGCTAATTGCTTGGTGTGATTTTGCATTCAAGGATGAAGCCCTTTTATAGGCATTTTCCATGCCCAATTCCAACATGTGAACAAACTTTGTCAACAAAGTTTGGCAACCAACCATTGAAGACTTGGTGGTGTTGGTTGGTTGGTGCCTACCAAATGAATAGTATTTACCACATGGGGTGGAAAATTCAACATTTTTAACATATTTTGCATAATTAATTTACCCCCAAAAAACATCAAAAAACCCAATGGCTTTTTCTTCATTATTTTGCTCAGCATGGGCAAAATCTTTAATGCTGTCTGAATTTCGTATTTATTTAAGTTTTCTATTTATGGGACAAAAAATGTGCCGTTTTTCTGCTGTTTGTTGATTCTCTGTTTTTTACTTGCACAGATTCATCAGGCCGGAGGATGTTCCGGTTCAGTACGGTGGACTGAGCCGGCCTAGTGATGTGCTGAACGGTCCACCTAAACCGGCATCTGAGTTCAGTGTCAAAGGTGGGGAGAAAGTGAACATTCAAATTGAGGGCATTGAGGTAAAATTACCTTTATTTTTTGTGTAAATTTTAAGATATTTCCTTTTTTTTTGTTTTTTTATTTGAAAGAAACATGCCAGGGGGTGGAGTTTATTACACGGTAGAGGTTACAGCTTTTTTCGTATACGCAAATAATTTGATAGATCTTTCTGAAAACAAAATCTGAAAATTAGTGTCTGTTGATTTTTATTGCTAGTTGTCCCCCTATGTTGGCCCTAACTGACTTTTTTGTCCTTTTTGTCTGTTTTGCTTTAAATGTAATTATATTACTATTAAATTAGTATTTAGAGATTAAATTAGTGACTTATGTGTGTCCTGTTGCAACACAATTGGCCAAAATCCAAATCGAGTCAAGCAAGCGCTTTTAAATTTACCTTTTACAAATTACAATCATATCTTTGTCAGAAGAATACAAATTTTATTCAGAATTTCAAATAAATATCACTTTTCTCTGATTTTTTCTTAATACGAAAAGGGCAAATTATAAAAAGAAGGTATCTTAGCTAGGTATGTGAAATAATTTTCATTGAACTTGCCATGGTATAAATTTGGGACAGATTTAACTTTTTTTTTTAATAAATCCTTTTTTCTCAAAACAAGCATTAGTGACTTACCTTAAGATCTCTAACTCATATTTTAAAGGGATAATTACAAAAATGCCTCTAAGGTTTGAGCTAATTACAAATTAAAACTGAGATTTTTGAAGAAAAAAATCCCACTTGGCTTTTGATTATGTCTTACATTTTTTCCCTTCAAAGACATTTAAGATAAAATCAAACATCAATGGTTTTTTTATTGTAATGTTAAAAATTCTGGGGATTTTTTTGCAATTAGTCCAAACCTCAGGGGGTGTTTTGTAATTATCCATATTTTGAAAATAAATTCAAGTATATATAACATACATTATGTTCTTCAATACACTATAATTTGTTCTAAATACATCAGGTTGTTTTAATATTCTCTCAAAATACTCCAAAATATCTTAAAAAATACCATTTTCCTTTCTCCATCTAACTTTAATAATAGACATAATTGTTCTGTATGGTTCTAGGGTGGTTCAACAATAACATGGGACATAGTGGTGGGAGGCTGGGAATTAGAATACAGTGCAGAATTTGTACCAAATGCTGAAAGCAGCTACACCATTGCCGTCGAAAAGCCACGGCGGCTTGCCGCCAATGAGGAGGCGGTTCACAACTCGTACACCGCCAGGGAGGCCGGAAAATTGGTGCTCTCAGTCGATAACACCGCCTCCCGGAAGAGGAAGGTCGCCGCCTACCGATACATAGTCGGGAAATCGGCAGCTATATGAAATAACTTTTGCTCTGTTTTTTTTCCTCTTTTTTTGTCAAATTAGTTTTCTCTTTTCCTTTTTTTCTGTGTTTAAGGGATTGTCTGCTAATGTTTTGGACTCTAATATTATGTACTACTAATGATGTGTAAATTGTGGTAATGTAGCATGACTAGTCTATTTAATAAATCAGAAGTATTTGAGCTCAATATGAAATTACATAAATATCCCCTAAAATTTCAATTAAATATGTTTATTCATCTTTAATAAAATTAATATAAACGAAATATAATTTTGTTTCTCTTCAACATATATTTGAAATTATAAACGAAATTTGATTCTCTTTATGATTTAGATACAATATCACGGGAAAATATACATAAGAGATATATCTTTCTTCCAAACCCTAGTCATGTTACATATTATCTCTTCCCTCATTCTCCATGGATTGCCCTTTATCCCTCATTCTCCATGGATTGCCCTTTATGAAGGTTTTTTAGTTTGGCGTTTTGTGCAAAATATTCAGATAATTCATCATCGAAAAATTAGTGACAATGCTAGTAGGTGACATGTCTAGTGCTATTTTAATTTTCTGATGATTCTATTCGATTTATTAGTTCTGTATAAATTTAGAATATTTTTATATATTAGTTGTTAATAATTTTGTGGTTCTTGCAAATTTTTTTATGAATAAGTTCAACCATATGCTTCAAAGTCTAGAAGGTATGATTATGCCTAGCTAAAGAGTGACCTAAAAGCACTATTCTAAAAATCTCCGTCTAGCCCCGATTAGTCATTGTTTAAGTGCTAAGCCCTTTTTGTCCGTCTACGTTATTTTTTGATTAGTTCCCACCTAATTATGTCCAGACCTTGCCCAGACTCCACCTAGGCGCTAGTCTCCAGTTTCCCGACTAGTGCTTAGCGCTTTTTAAAAACACTGCCTAAAAGTGTGCTAATACGGTCAAGTATATTATCATCCTGTGTTTAAGCAATAATAATTCCCCTCTCTTTAAATTCGTGTTCCAATTGAATTTAATCAAAAATGTGGTTGCAATAATTAAGGTTTGGGCATGTCCAGTTAAATGCATAATTAGGGATAATTGGGGTTACTTTAAAGAACATGTGGGGTGGGTCAGTGATTGAAGACTTTTGAAGCATGGTGTCTGGGTTTGGTCTGAAGTCTGGGGTAGTAGGGACTGTGGGAAAGAAAAAGAAAAAAATAAAAAGAGAGATGAGTTTGCTTGATTTTCAATCTCTGCCGTCTGCTCTGAAATTTTCTGAAATTATGCATGCTTTCTTGGAATTCGTGAAAGAGAGGGAAAAATAAAAAAGGTTGTAATGGGGGACCTATAGATATTGATGGGTTTGTTGGGGTGGGATTTGGAAGTTTTTGGAATTTGGATGGTATGTTTGTTTTCCTTTTTTTTTTTTTGGTTCCATTTTTTTGAAAAATTATAAAGTAAATAATTAATAGAAAGTTAATAATATATTTTCCTAAAATTTCAATTTGATTATGCTTTTATTTTGTAAAAATTATTTTCGAAAATGACACAAAAAATACAAGATTTAGCTAAGGGTGGGGACATGAAGCTAACATGTTATAAGAGGGTTAGGGCTGTAGTTTGATGGGTTTTTATCAGAACTGGGTCAGATGCAAATAACACGAATAATGATTAGGGTTAATTCGAAATGGTACAATTAACTAATGGCGGAGCCAAGAAAAATATTGGGGATAGATCGAATAAAAAACTAAAAGAAAATCATATAAATTATAACAATTTTTTTTAAAAACAAATTTACTAGTATGATTTCTTTTTTAAATGGGGGGAGGACTTAGGAGAGGGGATGGGGCCCAGGTTGCCCCCTATCTTGCACTTGCAATTAACAATTTTACCTGATTGTGTGGTTAGTATGTTGGCTTTTGCAATATTTTTTGAGTGATTTAATATGTTATTAAAATTATAATCGAATTTTAAAATATTACCAAATGTATATAAATATATTTTCGAATAAAAATAACTCATATGACACAGATATTTGAGTTATTTAGGTTTTTCAAATATATATGTCATTTTGGGTATGTCCGAAAAACAAAAACATTAAAGAAGTTGGATTAGAGTTGAGAAGCCTGACATGAATAATTAAACAAGTTGAATTAGAGTTAGACGAATTTGACACAAATAACATAAATTCTATATCTCAACGCAAAGTAGAGAAGGCACACATTGCCACCGCTAATTTATACAACAACAACAACAAACTAAGCCTTAATCCCACTACGTGGGGTCGGCTATACGGATCATATCGCGCCATTGTTTACGGTCATAAGCCATATTTTCGTTTATTTCTAGGTATAACATGTCATGTTTAATAGCTTCTTTCCAAGTCTTTTTAGGCCTACCTCTTCCTCTTTTGATTTGTGTGAGTGATTCTCTACCTTCTAAACGTCGCACAGGTGCATCTAAAGGTCTCCTATAAACTTGTCCAAACCATCTTAATCGTGTTTCTCTAATTTTCTCGCCTATTGGTGCTACTCCCACTTTGTTTCTAATGTGTTCATTTCTTATTCTATCTAATCTAGTGTGTCCGCACATCCATCTTAGCATTCTCATCTCTGCTACCCTCATTTTTTGTTCGTGTTAATATTTAGTCGCCCAACATTCTGCTCCATAAAGCATTGCGGGCCTTATGGCCGTTTTATAAAATTTTCCTTTCAATTTTAATGGTATTTTACGGTTACAAAGGATAGAAGATGCACTCCTCCATTTATTCCAACCCGCCTGGATCCTATGTGTGACATCTTTATTGATTTCTCCGTTGTCTTCAATTATAGATCCTAAGTATTTAAAACTCTTTGTTATACTCACTTCATGTCCACCAATTTTAACTTTCGTCTCATTGTTCCTGTTGTTTTTACTAAAGTGGCATTCCATGTATTCTGTTTTAGCCCTACTTATAATAAAACCTTTTGATTCGAGTGCTTCTCTCCAAACTTCCAATTTTGCATTTACTCCTTCCCTTGTTTCATCAATTAAGACTATATCGTCTGCAAATAACATACATTTAGGGATGGATTTTTGTAAGTGTTTAGTGATTTCATCAATTATTAGGATAAAAAGGTACAGACTTAGAGCAGATCCCTGATGCAAACCTATAGTTTGGGGGATTCACTAGATATTCCCTGTCTAATGCATGTTGTTATACCATCATACATATCTTTTATGACATCTATGTAGACTATTTTTATTCCTCTTTTTTCCAATACGCGCCACATTATATCACGGTTGACTCTATCGTATGCCTTTTCAAGATCAATAAAAATCATATGTAAATCTTGTTTTCTCTCATTATATTGTTCACATAATCGTCTAATTAAGTGTATAGCTTCAATTGTGGATCTTCCTGGCATGAAGCCAAATTGATTATCTAATATACTAGTTTCATTTCTTATTCTTGCTTCTATAACTCTTTCCCATAATTTCTTAGTCTGCATAACACACGATTCATGCTAGTTGAGCTTCACATACATTGTACTGCTGCTTTCACTTTGGTCTTAACTCTTACCAGAGTTATTATGAATGAAGACATCTAATAAATGTTTCACTTTTTTAGATGTTCCAACTCAACCACATTTTATGAAACAAACAAACAAAAAGTTATTCTCGCGGTTTACCGAACTGAGGAGCCGAGCTGTTTCCCCGAGAACTAGTCATGTAGAAAAATGGAACATCAATATTAAAAAAAACCAAAAAAAAGTTGCCTTATTACTTACTAGCCCACTTGTACCTATTTTAATATCACCAATGCATGTAATATTCATTAGTAACTTTATCAATATATTTTGTGTATATTGTTAACATTTGAAATATGGGATGTAATATGAATTTAAAATAGATAATATTTGTAATTTGAACCAACATTAAAATCTAAATCAAGACATGCTTAAGAAAGAAAGATGTAAGAGAGACAAATGAAAAAGCAGCTTTTTAGGTGGAATATGAGGTTTCTACTATTTTAGTACTCTGCTGTACTTGAATAGTGTTTCTTTGGTTTTCCCTTTGCTTCCACGCCTACGAAAATTGCTAGTACGCTTTTGTTGCTTGTTCCAATTATCAAATCTGTGCTATCTCTTCTCATTTTCTCTTTCCTTTTCTGTTTTGTTCTGTTTTGCAGAATCAATGATCTGAATAATGATGTTATTTTTTCATTAAATTTTTACGACTTTTGTATTTTACTCCTTTTCTTTTGTTCTTATATACTTCATACAGTTTTATTTTTTTTCTTTTCCATAGTCTCTTGCATCTTTATGGTAATGCGATACGAATCCGGTTTAAAGTTACTGAGAGAAATACGAACACTACTAATATGAATCTGACACATTGTTATCAGTTTGTCTTAAAATATATTTATCTGAAAACCCCTTAGATGTTCAAGCTAATTACAAAAAAATCGCAAAAAGTTTTTGAAAATTACAAAAAATAACTTGAAGTTTGATTTCGTCATACATTTTTAACCCTCATAAACAAAAACAAAAAAAATCAGAAACCTATTTGATATTTCTAGAAATATAACAGTTATCCCTTTAAAACACATAATCAAATATGGGGGGACTTTTTGTTATTTGAAACATCTCTGTTTTTTTGTAATTAGCCCAAATCGTTCGGGGGTCTTTTGTAATTATCCCTGTATTTTACTTTAATTTGATGTTTATTCCACAACTTGAAATCGACCCAAAAATTAAACACGAACACGACCTATTGACCCGAGTGGCCACCCCATGTTTGGGCTTTTTTTGAATCATTTGACTTAATTGCGTTTATTTTAATCATTAAATATATTATATCATCGAAAATTAGTATTGTAACTCCTATGAGTTTTAGATGGACCAGTTGAGAGTCTGAACGGGTCATGATCAGTATGCATATCGATCGGGCTTTGACAGTTGGGCCAAGCCTACTACGAGCGCAGCTGGCGGCCCAAAAGCCCAGTTCGATGCCATAAAGAAACTTGGATCCCCCAAGTGAGAAACAAACGTGTCCATGTATTGGCGCAAGATCTGGACAGCCCCATAGAACGTGTCAAACATGCAAATATTTCATCTAAAATGCCAAAACAAATCCTTTCATAAAAATCCTGGAAAATAGTATTAGTTCACCTGTTAGAATTCAGAGTGAGAAATAAATTTTCTAATGGCACAGGCAACTTTTACTCCTCATGATGAAAAAACGGTGACGTTTAGATTGCTAAGTGGGCACCTTATACCATCTGTTGGCATTGGCACTTGGAAAGCTGATAGCGCCAGAGACTCTGTTTTTACTGCTCTCGTTGAGGTAAAATTTCATATCTTCCTTACAGTAATAAAGTAACTTCGATTTTGCTCAAACATACGATGTGCAGTCCATCTCATTTTCGGATTAATTGATATTACTTTGATTAAATCATATTTTCTTGTAATAATCCTATTGTATTCGCTGTTTTAAGTGTAGTTTTTAATCGACTGCTATTTGCGCTATGGATATTTGAAAAACTCGCAAATGCTTATCAGATTGTTCGTCTTTTACTTTTTTCTTGTATTTGTCGAGGAGAATTATGTGTTTTTAATAATGTCTAAAGGACTCGTTTGGAAAACTTGATTGGCCAGGTTTTATCCAGATTTATCAATTGTTTCAGATAGGATTGTAAACGAACATAGCTTTCGACAAACAGCTCGTGAACGAGCTCGATTAGTGTTTGTTTATTAAGCTTAACAAACATAAACGAATAAGAAAATTTGTTCATTTATGTTCATGGACTGTTCGCGAACATGTTCATTTAGTATTCGTTTGATGTTTGTTTATTATCAATTTTTTAATTAATAATTATATATTCATTTCTTAATATTCACTACTTATTATGAAAAATAAACATATTTGAGTTTAATATTATAAATATATTTACATTTACAATTATCAAAATATTCATTTACGTTGAGTTGAGTTAAGCATGATAATTAAACAAATGAATACGAACAACCATTTGAAAAAATAAACGGCAAACGAACGAACACGAACAACCTTCCTTCGTTCGAGCTCGGTTCGTTTACAAGTAGGGATGACAATGGGTAGGATCGGGTAAGATTTTATATCCTCCATCTCCATACCCATTTATTATACCCATACCCATATCCATACCCATCGGGTATTCAATTTTCATACCCATCCCCATACCCATCGGAGGATCGGGTATTCATACCCTACCCATACCCTCTTATCACTTACAATTGTATTTTTTTTAAATTTAAATTATTTCTTTTTTTAAAGAGAAATTTGAGTTATTTAAATAAAAATATAGATATTTACTAAATTATTAAGGAAACAATAAGGAAAAAAGAATATAAATAGGAATTAACGAACTAAATATTATAAAAATATAGCAAAATATAAAAAATGATTAAACAAAAGTGTTAGTGGGTTAGTAGATTTTGGTTGAGACTTGGGGAAAAATCATTTTCTTTAAATATAAATAAATAGAGTTGTATAAATAAAAAAATATATGTAAAATATTAAAAATAAATATATATATGTAGATATATTATATATATAATATTATTATTTAATTGAGTATTGGGTAGGGTATGGGTAGGATGTACCTAGACCCACCTCCATACCCATACCCGAAAATACCCATACCCACGTACCCATTTATTTAAGCGGGTACAAAACTACCCTCCATACCCTCCTCTGTTAGGGTTGGGTATCGGATCCTCCGTCGGGTTCGGAGGAAATTGCCATCCCTATTTACAAGCCTAGTTTCAGATATTTGGCCACAACTCATGATACTAATCCAAGCCCGTTTTGTGTCATGTTCCTGGTTGATAACTTATCCAGACTGTGGTGAAATTATATAATCATACATAACTCCAATCTTTACAAGAACAATCATTGACGAATTTGTCCCTCATTTGTGTGGGTAGTTTCAATTTTCCATTTGGGGTAATCTAGTTATTTCGGAAATTTATCCAACTTTATCACCAATGTGAAACAAAATATTATTATCACACATTAGAATCATACTTCCCAAATAAGTTACTGAACTCAGTTATATTATCCAATTCTAACTTATCCAAATTAATTTATCAATTCAAGCAACAATCGCAGACGAGCCCTAAAGGTTTTGTAGGATTTTCACTTTTTTTCCTCTAAACACCCTTAGGGCCCATTTGGATGGAGGAATTTGAAATGAATGGATTTCAAAGTCATTGGATTTGAAATCCACCGCTTGTTTGGATGATGTAGATTTGTGTAAGGGTTTCAAATCCATTGTAAGTTTTGATAAAAAAAATTAGAAGCTCTATTTATTTTTGTAATTGATATGAAATAAATAAAAATAAAAGATATAATCTTATTATTTTGTGTGTAGTGTGTGTAAATGTGTGCAGTGTGTGTAAATGTGTGCAATGTGTGTAAGTGTGTGCAGTGCGTGTAGTGTGTGTAAATGTGTGTAAATGTGTGTGGTGTGTAAATGTGTGCAATGTGTGTAAATGTGTGAATATGCAAGTGAGCATAAAGGGAAAAAAAGAATGGATTTCAAATGATTAGGTTTTGGTAGGGATTTGAAATCCTTTGAAAATGAACTAAAAGTTAAAGAGGGATTTGAAATCCATTGATTTGGATTTATATGCCAAACAGGAGTGTGGATTTAACTAAGGATTTCAAATCCCTCCTCTCAAATCCTCCCCCAAATCCCCCTATCCAAATGCACCCTTAGGGTGAATTTTATTTAGCACTGAAAATATGTATTACAATGTAGCTTTGAGAAATGAAACTAAGGAATACACAAAATGCCTATATACAAGCTAATAGACTACATATAGAGCTTATGGGGGCTTCTTGATACGAAACGAAGGAAGTTCAATCTGGTCTAATCAAGCTAAGTGTAAAACATTTAGAGGAACAGTTGTAGGATTTTCACTTGCTTTACGGCATTTGCAGGCTGGTTACCGGCACGTGGATACAGCGGCACAATATGGTGTTCAAAAGGAGGTTAGTAAATTTCCTTTATTCTTTCCCCTCTGGCGACCCAGGACTCTCCAAGTATTAATTAAACGAGATTTGCAATACAAAACATTGTCACAAAAAAAAATTATTTTGTGATTATATCGACTTCAGGCGCATAGATCCTCTCTTTAAATTCTCCCGTCACACTTTTAACAGGTAGGAACAGGAATTAAGGCAGCCATACATGCTGGAGTAGAGAGAAAGAGTTTATTTGTTACATCTAAGTTATGGTATGTATGAATTTTACTATTCACATATGTTAATGTCTAATGTATTTACTTGCACGTAATTAAGAGAGTGTTCGTAAACTATGAAAAAAATGATTCTCAGCTTCTAGATAGAAAAAAAGTACTCCCTCCTATTCAAAATAACTAAATAAGTAACATTTTGGCACATAATTTTTTTTTTTCAAAAAGAATGACGTTTTGACATTTTCAAGGCTGACGAGAAAAAGTTTTTCCCAAATTACCCTTAAATATATAAATTTCCAACTAACGCTAATGCATAAATTTGTTTTGTTCCAAAGTATGATTGATTAAGGGTATATTGGGTATTTTAACACAATCCTTAATATGGGTGTTTTTTTTCTTAAAACGTCGCTTATTTTGAGTAGGAGGGAGAAGTTGTTTTTTGTATCTTAGAAGCTGAGAATCAGTTTTTTTTTCTCCTTTTTCCTCTCTGCAAACACTTCCTAAGCATCAATAAAGATTTTAGCGTTCGTAAGACACGAATATCTTACAATGCAGGTGCACCGATTTATCACCTGATAGAGTACGACCCGCACTTTTGAAGACACTTGGAGAATTGCAGCTCGACTATCTCGATCTCTATCTCGTAAACTTTTACTCACTTTCTCGTATGTTAAGATTTGGTATATAGCTCTAGTGCTTTAATGATCAGTCTCTACTTTTTGTTATGGGGAGAAAGATTCATTGGCCATTCCGCCTCAAAGATGGAGCAAGTAGGCCTCCAAAATCGGGGGACGTTTTGGATTTCGACATGGAAGGAGTTTGGAAGGAAATGGAGAAGCTTGTGAATGAAAATCTTGTACGAGACATTGGAATCTGTAATTTTACCCTGAAAAAACTCGATAAGTTGTTAAGTTTTGCTCGGATAAAGCCTTCGGTGTGCCAGGTAAATATAGTTGTTAAGCCGAAAAGGTCTTTTACAATCCAGATAACAAATTAAGAAGTATTTTGTGATTGCAGATGGAGATGCATCCTGGATGGAGGAACGACAAGATGTTGGAGGCTTGCAAGAAAAATGGCATCCATGTCACTGTAAGATTTCTATTGCCTAGGAAGGTTAGGGATAATCACGAAACCCCCCAAAGGTTTGGACTAATTACAAAAAAATCCAGACATGTTTCAAAATTACAAAAAAAACCCAAAAAACCCATTCATGTTTGATTATGTCTTAAATTTAAGGGGAAGGGGTGATTGATGTTTCTATAAATTTTGATATGTTTTTGCTTATGAAGGGAAAATGTAAGACGGAATCAAACCTTAAGGGATTTTTTGTATTTTTCAAAAATTTCTGGAGTTTTTTTTGTAATTAGACCAAACCTCTGGTTTTTTGTAATTATCTCTAATTGAAAAATAAAAAAAAACCTCAGTTTATTTTCAATATTAAAAAACCCCTTTTAACATATGTTTATATCTTGCAAATTGCACGCATTGAGGGGTAATTTGTAAAACAATAAACCTCGAGGAGTATTACATATTTGTATTAACTAAACAGGATATCTGTGTGACTCAAAAAAAAAAAAAAAACAGGATATCTGTGGATTTTTTTATAATTAAGCTAAACGTCGGGATAATTTTATAATTATCCCCAAAATTTAGTGTTACCGTTGTTAGAATGTATTATTAGCACATCCATGAATCTCAAGTGCATGTCCTAATTAACCAGGACTATTTTGCAGGCGTATTCACCGCTAGGTTCACAGGAAGGCGGGCGAGATCTGATTCACGATCCAGTTGTCGAAAACGTTGCAAGAAAACTGAACAAGAGCCCAGGGCAGGTGCTTGTAAGATGGGCTATTCAGAGGGGCACTAGTACAATTCCGAAATCCAATTATTCCGACAGGATCAGAGAAAATATACATGTTTTCGGATGGGAAATTCCGGAGCAGGATTTCCAAGCTCTTTGCAGTGTCCCAGATCAGGTGTGTTTTTCTTACTTCAGTTGACATTTATGCTATAACAGGTTTTAGGAGTTTGTGGTGACTCATTGGGAAAATGTAATGTTGTTCAGAAGCGTGTATTGGACGGTGAAGAGTTGTTCGTGAACAAGACGGATGGACCGTTTAGAAGCCCGGCTGATGTGTGGGATCATGAGGACTGAAAATGAACAGCCAGTGATGACAATGATATATATATCGTGCGATTAGAATACGGTGCATATGTTTGTTTGTGTTGGATTGTGGTGTTTTTTCTTGTGTTTGGTATGTAATAAAGCGTGCCTGGAAAAACGTACTTTACTACGCTCTTGCTATACATCTCTAGACCGTTTTTGAGCACTTGAGCTTCGAATAATGATTTTTTGAGTACATATCCTGGCAGGGGTGATCAGAATCGAAAAAATGTGAGTACGATATATATCTTGTGCCCTGGTCCGTTGGATTTTTGGCAATTTCTTCTTAAAAAATGTTTGACCATGTTTTTTTAGTCATTTATTATTTCAATTGTCCATTTTGTCCTTTTTCCAGTGACCGAGATACGCACCATATGGAAAAACGGTCAAATACCTCAATCAATTGACCTGGGAATGACCGGTGGGAAAATAATAGTATTTTTGCTAGTATAGTTTATATGAATAAAAAAATCCGAATTGGTAAAATTAGCATAGGAAGCAAAATAAAAATAGCTTGAATCGTGTGTTCAATACACTATCTTTAAAATAATTTCGTCCACGTCTGTTTTCCAAGATAAGATGAGAAAATCGGATTACCTACTTCCGGCGAATTAAAAATTATACTTGGAAATTATCACCAAAATTTAAATTGCAAGAATTTAGGAGATATATGGAAGTTTTGTGAGTTTTTGTGTTTTTTTCAGATGTGAGAAATAAACCATATTTATAAGTATAATTGTATAAATATGATAAGCATAAATATGATCTTTCATTAATAAAATATATGTCCTTTACCATTGAAAATGTCAAAATAAATGTCAAAATAAATTTGCGTTTATTATTTAAAAGTTCAGAAATAAATCTACCCCGCAATAAAAAGGTTAAATAAGGAATTTTACTTTAAATTTTCCAACATGTTATCGAAAAATATAACTACTACTTCTGTGAAAATGTAAATGGTCAATTTTTTCGATAACTACTACTTCATTTTCACATAATGTAAATGGTCAATTTGGTCTATCACCGCTAATTTGTTTCATTGTTTAAAGGGCTGTTCGAAACGCAAAATATACCCGTCCAAATTTAATTCTTCCTATTAGCGTTTTTTTTTTTTTTTGATGACGGGGAACCCGCAGCCCGCTACTCTTCGAAATGCGCGACCGGATAAACCCTCGGGCCGGGACGTACTAGCCCGCAAACTACGCCAACCATGTAAACCACACTAGGCAAGCCCTGTGTGACAGGCTCAACCAAGAAAGTGTTGGTAGGGGGAATCGAACTCGTGACCTTTCAGTTCCGCGCTCACCTACTCCACCAATTGTTTTTTAAATAAGCGTAAAAATATATATAAAAGAAAGGAAAAAGTTCTTATTAGCAGCTTATTGTTAAAATCTGAAACATTGAAAACAACAATATGCACAGAAAAAATACCACTGAACTACTTAAATTTGATTCTTTAACAACATACCAAACTCAACACTCCAAAAAATAATTTTGTCCAGCTCAACTCCATTATGATTTATGAGATTCTAAAGGCATAAAATTTGCTTTCAATGTGCACCTTTCTAAAATTTGCTTGTGTCAAGCTAAATTAAAAAAAAACTAGTAATCAATTTTCCTTTATGTTTCTTAACTCTACTCTTCAACATTCTCAAGTTTCCTCCCTGTTCTTCTCCTTCTCGGGCGGGACTGATCACCCGTCCCGTTCCCAACATCTCCTGGAATTTCATCAATTTTGCAATTCAAAACCGTGTCGAGCGCGTCATCGCTCTTCATGCTCCCAGTACGACTACGCACTTCGACATCATTATAGTTCACGCTGAGTTGAGTCGCTTCTGATGCCGATTTCGTCAGCAATGGCCGTTGGTTCTTGAAGAACAAGCAGACGACGGCACAATCGTCGATCTTGGCACGAGGGTATTTGTATCTCCATGCCCATATAGCTTGCTCTACCAGGAGTTTAGCTGCCATGGATCGTTTTTTGGATGATGCCACTATTTTTATTACTTCGTCGTTTGATAATGCATCCCATATCTAAAGACAGTTGCATGGATGATTAGAGTGATTTTAAGAAAGGGTAAATTGCGAAATTGACCTCTGAGGTTTAGGCTATTTACAAAAAAATCCCAGTTCTATTTCAAAATTACAAATACCTTAAGAAGGTTGATCAAAGGGAGTGTTTGCAAAAACTTATGCTTTTAGAATAAGTGATTTATTGTAGCATAAGTAAAAATAGTTGACAATTAGAAGTTAACATTGTTTGCAAATTGAGTCAGAAGCTGAGAATCATAAGTTAATAGCATTTGCAAATTAAGTCGGAAGCTCAGAAGTTGAAACTGTTTGGTGAAAAAGTTACAAAAGTACTTATTTATATGTAAAACTCAAACCAGAAGGAGAAACATAAATCTAAAGCACTCATCTCCCCCGCCCGCTTTTAGATTCTGATTTAATGAAAGCAGAATGAGGAGCATAAGTTGGCATTTGCAAACACTAAAAAGTGATTTTTTTTCCAACCAAAAGGTGATAAACACTTTCTTTTTAGTAATTGCAAACACTCCCTCCCTTGAGGTGCAATTTATAAAATAGAAATAAACATAAGGGGGTATTTGTAAGTTTAAAAGATAGTTGGACCTTTTTTTTGTAATTACACTGAACCTAAAAGGTAATTTCTTTAAGGGGTAATTACAAAAACACTCCTGAGGTTTGGGTTAATTACAAAAAAACCTAGACATGTTTCAAAATTACAAAAAAAACCTCCAGGTTTCTTTTTGTCTTAATTTTAGGGGGATAACTGTAATATTCTGGTAAATGTCAGGTTTTTTTTTTGAAATGTTCTCGAAAATCACCGGGATAAATGTAAGTCGGAATCAAACCTCAAGGAGTTTTTTTGTAATTTTCAAAGAACTCTGGGTGTTTTCGTAATTATCCCAAACCTTAGGGGTGTTTTTGTAATTATCCTTTTCTTTAATTAGCCCCTTAAGAAATGACAATTCTAGTATCATTAGCAAGTAGTAAGCCCTTCTTTCTTTCTTACCCCATCAGTTGCTAAGACTACAAATTCATCTTTATCTGTGAGCTTTCTGTAAGTTACTTCAGGTGTTGAGATGAGCCCAAAGTCTTTTAAGCAGAAATCTCCAAAAGCTCTTGCCATGGCTAGACCAGGGCAATCTTCATTAGGCATCCAAATCCTATATACGTTCGGCTCTTCGTCCATCGCCAGAACCCGGCCTTCGCAGCTTCTTATTCGCTGTGCTTCACCTGATTATTGTACAAAAGCCCCAAGAGATCAAGACAAGTATAACCGCAATGCAGTTCAAGGGATAATAACAAAAACTACCCCTATGTTTGATCTAATTACAAAACAATCCAAAATTACAAATATCCTCTCAAGGTATTACAGAAACTGCCTGAGGTTTGTAAAACATAACAAATTTTAAGAGGGCAACTGTAATTTTGAACGATAAACGGGTGTTTTTGTAACTAAACTGGACCTCAAGAGTAGTTTTTATAATTAATCCTTATATCCGAAAAAGACTCTAACCTGGAAGATTTGGTTTCAGGTCAACTGTAAGTTGTTCAGGAACCAGTTGATTACTTTCATCCCTCTTGCAAAGAACAGCCCGGGAATCGCCTAAATTCGCAATTATCAAGTGTTCGCCCTGAAAACGACACATAAAAAGAAACAAAATCCCAATAATTATCATCTGGAAAAATATTCTTCTACTACAAAAAAAATGCATTTTGATTTATCTATATATAATACCTTTTTAAGAACGCAAACTGATGTCGTACCACTGCAATAGCTCTCGATCGACGCATCTCCCTCAAGCTGTTCATCCATCTCGTGGTAGCACTTTGTTAATCTAGCTTTCCATGATAGAAACAATGGATTTTTAGCTTCTGGATTTTCGTGGCCACCATCAATTTCAGTTTCGATATCAAGAACAGCACTCTTGCCATCAACGCATGGCTGTCTATATAACCATGAAATTTTCGCTGGCAAAAAATCACGAACGTAACGCGCCACCTTGTGGCCTGACGGTCCGTGTCCATCAAACACGCCACAGAAGAACATGTCTTTGTCCCCTGAAAAGCTCTGAAACCAACCATGGAAATCATACCATAAGATACGGTACACGCTTTGTTAGTTTAGCAAAATACTAGTATTCCACCTCTGCGATGCACGGGCTGTATATTACTAAAATGTAACTTAAAGAGCATATTAATTGAAGATTTAATAGTAATTACCAACCATACTTGTAATTTTAAAATTTAAATGCCCTAATGACAGATAATTTTAATATTACATTGAGTTACAGACGAATCTTTATCTAAACGTTTTTTCTTGTTATGGACAGCACTAACGGAAGAATTAGGACAATATTCATCATTCGTTAGATCAATAATCTTAGAGAGATTTGTAGCTGTAAATGACGTAACTGTGCTTGGAGGCTGAAAACACACACATAGAAACACAATAAGAGGCAAGACAATCATAAAATAAACGTACATAGTCGTGTTATATTAGCTAACGACGCGTTACACATTTTGAAAACATAATGTTTGCAAAGATAGATCAATGTAGAGCATTTCCCAGAATGTAACAAAAAGGAGAAGGCAAAATTAGACAACAAATTAAGATTATTTTTTTCGTTTAATAAATTACCTCCCAAACAGTCATGGCATCTTGATTGATCCCTTTTTTGCCTTGCTGGCTGAACATAGATACATATTTAGACGATCCCTGTAGGCGGACACGCGCACCTGCATCGCCTCTCAGTATGATATCGTCACCATCAATCACTCTTTCGTCTTCGTCAACAAGATAACCTGATAATCTGCCACCCCTATGACATGAACAACACGCACCCATTTTTTTCGCCCCTCGATCTTGTCTCAAGGGGTGAAAAACCAAAAACAAAAAAAGAAAATTGGATTTAATGACAAGAATTATGAGAAGGGATGATTGTAAATGTTGTCATTAGGGGATAAAAGGCATTCATGATCCAAGCAAGAGATGATGAATTAGAATTAATAAAAAAAAAAAAAAAAAATTCTGTATCTATGTTTTGTGGGATTGAATTTGAGAAAAAAATACTGTTATGATGAATGAGAAAAGAGGAAAAAAATAATGAGAAAGGGGATGTTTTGGTTGACAAAAATGGCCATTGAGACAGCATTCATGCCACAATGGCACTATCAGCCCTCACATTTGCCTATCCTATATCTATCTCAATTCTCATGCCTTATTTCTCTCCTTTTCCTCTCTTTCTTTCTTTCTCCCACTAGTTTTTTTTCTTTCCTTTTTTAGGATGATGACTATGTTATTATTATATATTTATGTGCCTTTTTTTTTTTGATAAGATTTATGTGGATTTTCTTATTATTAATATGTGTAACACACGCTCACATATGGTTTTCAAGGTGAAAATGCTAAAAAATGAGCCTCTATCTACATGTGGTTTGTTGGTTGCTTTGTCTTAGTTTGTGGCTTTAATTAATCTAACAATTTTGGTTACTATCATTCTTTTTGGTGTGGATTTTTTTTTAATCGGCGCACAGGTATTCCCACACCAGTCGGAGCGCATACCCCACACTACTTTCGGTCTATGGGTCCTTCGGTCTTTCCCGGGATGGTCGTAATCATGTGTGCGGGTGACATGAGTGTGGATTCAAGTGCCCAAATAAATGGGGTGTGGGTTTTATTTTCTTTTACCTTTTATTAATATTTTTTTTAATCTTACATTTTCTTGTTAAAAAATAGAGGATTAGATGGCTGGCCATTTGGCCTTGGCCGGTGAAATTTAATGCCATTGTGGAAAAATAAATAGAATTACGTCAACTGAAAAACAAAGGATCCTCCAAACTCAATCTACTCTCTGTTTGGTTATAGAATATATAGGACAAAATTTAATATTTATTTTGACAAAATTTAATATTTATTTTAGTAATTGTAAATCATTGGGATCAATATATTTGGAAACAGATTCAGGCCGGCACTTCATCAATTGCACCAATACCCAATATGTAATTTTATTGAATTCCTTGTGTCAATTCTTCCTGCTAATTGTTTCCAATGAAAAACGTAACTGATTAAAACGAGTGCATATAACAAAAGGTACCCCTGCACTTTAACAGTTCCACTTTCCCCAAAAATGACACTAAAATGAAATTTTTGAAAAATAATCTAAATACCGAATATAAAGCACCTGAGATATCATTGTTTCTAACAGACTACTCTTCTGGTAACACAGTAAAATGAAAATTTGAAAAATAATCTAAAATACCAAGTATAAGTACCTGAGATTTCATTATGATCTCAAATTGGCAGCAGAATGAGATCATAACAAAAGAGGACTCAAATCTAATTAGAAGCCAAATTGAAATTATAAACCACAGAAGAACTAATTCAATTCAATGATCATGCTCCTTTGATGTTGCTTTTTTCGCCCTTCAAGTCCGAGTAACTGAAATGTGGTGATCATGCAGAAGCCAAAGATCAATGCTACGTCATTTTTGGCAAAAAATTCAACCATAAATGAATCAACAAGGCATAAAATGTTCATAGCGCTCCAGGAACAAATATCCATTCTATGAACACTTAAAAAAAATTCATTGCAATGCGCCTTAATAAATCTGTATCAAAGAACCAACGACTTTAAAACTCATCAACCTTTTCAACAATAAGAATATCAAGTGAACAATACGGCAGAAGCAGTAAAGTATATAGCCTTTCACAGAAAACACACAATCTAGACTGGGAGTGTACACGAACTTTTCAATGTCCTCTTTGAAGCTATCTATAATTCGAAACGAACTTAACTGAAGACGAATATTATTCAATTTTAACTGTAAATTTTTCTTTAAGAGAACAATACATACATATGAACGTAAAACAAAACAAAACAGAAGAGGATTAAAAGAGGCCACAACATCTTCATTTGTTTGCAGAAACAGTAACTCTAAAAATGAGAAAGGCTACAGGGGGGAGTAGATAGCAGTTACCAGTCACCACCATTGATGAACTAAAACTCCACTTTTTCTAAGAGAAGTAAACAAATTCAGGCACTGCCCGTACGTTTTTTCGTATTTCGCTGACCTCTCACCAGGGCAGCATTTCTGCCACCTATTATAATGGCATTCAAGAAAGAGCTCATCAATCAAGCAAATAGCTCCAGTTTCAAACAACCTAGGAATCAAATCAAATTCAGTCCCTTCAACATCCATCTTCATCACCACATAGTCCCTCTCCGAAACTGTATTCTTTAACCAATCAGCAAAATCGAAACCCTGAATCTGGTCGACATTACCTGAAGATGTAGAACCATCAGAGGTCTGAACCGGTTGAATCCTGCCCATCCCTCTACCTTTTTCCACCTCTTTGTGACCCGGGTCCTCATTAATCTCGAAAAACAAGGTCTCATTTTTCACCCAAGCTGCATAAGGCAGCAAAGTAACCCCTTTTTTGCTCTTATACTGCTCGTGGAAGGTTTTATCTGCTTCGATTGCATATATCTCAAACGTCTTGTTCTGCTTCGGGTATTGCTTCTTAAACCAACTCACAATGCTCGAGCCATAGCTTCTAGCTCCAACATCAACATATATGTACCTTGACTTAAAACTAATATCAACCATTGAAGGCAAATACTTTATCTTCTGGGCATTCTTCTTGAGTGTAATCCACGGTTTTTTCGGTTCTTCCTCTATCAAAGGCTCTGCTATCTTTATCAAGTCCTGTTTATAACTCGGAACAGAGCATTTATTCACTGAATCGCCGCTGGATTTTTCAATAAGTCGATTTAAACTCCCCTCTCCACTAATTTTTTGCAGAACGATTTCCCGAATGAACGGCATTTCGGAATCTAACCCACCAATATCCTTACTCTTCACCAATCTACAGAAATTGAACAAACCAAGTAACGATTCAAAACTATAAGTATCGTTTGCCCCTGTGTGGACAACCAGAAACCCTTCGGGTTTCAGCGTCCGCCCAATCTCAGCCACGAAATCACCCGGCCTCACCGATTTTTCCACCACTCCACCTCCACAAAACACGAAATCAAAAGTCTCATCGCCAAATGGCTGCTTAAAACCCTGCCCTGAAATCACCAAAGGCTTGAAACCTTTCTTAGAAATACCAATGGAATCTTCCACGCCGATTTCCCTCAGCGCGAAAACGTCAGCTCCCGTTGCAGTATCGACGCATAGGGTTTTAAAATTAGGGCTCAGAACGGCCTCGGATATCAGATCTTGAAACACCGAGGAGTAAAACTGTACGGATTTTTGAAAACCCTCCGTTGTCCATAGATCAGGAATTTTCTTCGGCGTTGAAGGCGCAGAATTACCGGACGACATTATAACAGCTGACGACGAGGGTTTTGTAAGCTGTCCCACGCCGGAGACGACGCTAAAATTCTCCGGCAAGGCGAAGAAACAGAAATCGCCGACGTCGCACGATTCACCTCGGATTGTGACGACGTACGCAAATCGGAGAGCGATGACAAACACGCAGAACAGAAACAGACGCACCAGAATATTTCTCAGAAAGCTCGGCTTCCCCCCAATCGGCTCCATTTAACGGGAAATCAATCAATCAAATATTTTCGAAAAAAAAATAAAAATAAAAGAATCCCTTTATCTGTGATGTATGTATAACAGTATACCTATCCCGGAAACAGCAAAAACAAAAATCCAAAAAAAAAAAAAAAACAACAAGAAAGGGGACAAATGATATAACTACCGGGAGCAGAAACGAGCAGAAGTGTGGTTAGCGCCGACGAGAGAGCGAGGGGAAGGGTAAGAAACTGGTAAATTGAAGGTAAAGAGAAGGGCAAAACGGGAAAACATGCTTCGGCTGGATGATTTGATATGGCTTGCAAAACTCACTTTGATGAGCTGATGAAATCTCGGCTCATAGTTTTTGTCTGTAGTATCACTATTATAGATAGTAATAATTTGTTTGCTGAAAATTAGTATAAGAGTGTTTAAATTGGATTTAGGTTTTTGTTTTGGGGGAAGAAGGAAAAAAGGAAATGAAGATAACGCGGAGAAGACGACGACGAGGGTGGGTGACTGGAAGAGCCGGTTGACTATGTGAGGGAATGGGGTGGTATCACATGCGGCTGCATATATGAATAATAACTTATTGAAAAAAACAATTATTTATAATTTGGTGGGTATATATTTAATTTTCTGAATTATTGGGAAACAAACTCTATAATCATTAATCATACTTTTGATTATGAGGTGTCTACATTAATGGAGTTTAGGTGCACCATAATATATATCAAATATTGTTTATATTTTGTTTTGAAAAATATTGGTTAAATTAGAAAAGTAAACATCAATATAATTAAATTTAATGGGGCATAATGTAATCCAATTTAATATGGGACACTTATTTTATGTGATTACTTACCATATAGGTGATTGAAGATTTATTTGGAGATTATATTTGCATAATGAGTTTTATTAAATCTCTTAAAGTCTAGGTTTACAAATTAGAAGCATAAATACCATATATTTGCCTTTTAACTTATCAAACACATACACTTATGTGAGAATAGGGATGTAAACGAACCGAGCCCGAACGAATGAGGGTTGTTCGTGTTCGTTCGTTTATTTTAAAATATTGTTTGTGTTCGTTTGTTTAATAATCGAACATGTTCACGAACGTTCACGAATATGCTCATTAATTGTTCATGAACAGTTATATGAACATGTGTATAAAAAAGTTAAATACACGTTGTTCGTGAACACTTAACTCAGATAAATGAACATTATGATGATTGCAATATAAATAGATTGTAATATTAAACTAAAATAAGCTTATTTTTCATAATAAAGTAATGAATATTAAGCAGTAAATGTATAATTAATAATTAAAAAATGAATAATAAACAAACATCAAACGAACACTAAAGGAACATGTTCGTGAACAGTTCATGAACATAAACGAACAAATTTTCTTGTTCGTTTATGTTCATTAAGCTTAATAAACGAACATAAACGAACGCTAATCAAGCTCGTTCACGAGCTGTTTATCGAAAGCTCTGTTCGTTTACAACCCTATGTGAGAATGATGTATCCGTATCGGATATGTCCATGGATACAAGAACAGATCCATGGGGTTGCGGTTGCTCCCTCAGCTTTGAATTTTTTTAAGATTAATAATTTTGTATATAAAAATTATTCAATTTCAAAATTTTGCCACCTCTAAAAAAGTAATAATACCTTTTATCTATTAAATTTAAGAAAAAAAATATCGACAACTTAAACTTCATTTTCTAGCTCCACCCCTACATGGACAGAGGTGTAGATAGGGGGGGCCAGGGGGGCCCCCGGCACACCCCCAATTTTTTTTTTGTCCTGTTTTTTCAGTGGAAAAAAATTAAAAAAAAATTATATGTGTTTTTTTAAAGAGAAAAAATAATTGAGCTAGGGGGAAAATGAGGGGAAAAAAATTTGGGCTAGGGGTAGCCAGCCGGGCTGGCTACGCCCCTGTACATGGATGCATATATATAATCGGAAAAAAGAAAACGGTCTACATAACCCAATTTGAAAGAAGCAAAACCGTATCCATACGAATTCTTATAAATCCGCATATGTAAATAGAGATAAAATATACTTTATTGCTGATATTTCAACATATTTTTCGTGTTTATGTGAATTATTACATTTTAAATTTGAGTATAAATGAAATTAGACTTAGTACGTCTGTTTTTTATTTATATAAAAATTATATAATTATATATAAATATATATATACACATTATACCCGTATCCTTATTTGTATCTTACCGTATCACGTACCCGTATAAGTAATTCATAACATTTAATCAACCATTATATTCATTTAGTTCTATATCCGTTTAATTTTATATGATGAAATTATTAAATCCTAAATTCAATGAAGCCTAACAAAGTTAT
This sequence comes from Rehmannia glutinosa, assembly GCA_016081115.2. Taxonomy (NCBI): domain Eukaryota; kingdom Viridiplantae; phylum Streptophyta; class Magnoliopsida; order Lamiales; family Orobanchaceae; genus Rehmannia; species Rehmannia glutinosa. The sequence continues at coordinate 383,043 of JABTTQ020003344.1, read as the reverse complement.
TAATTGATTGGTAATGCTCCACTTGAAAATGGTGAGCGCATGCAGACAATAATATTTTTTCTCGTGAGGGGAACATGACACGCGGAGAGTGTAGCTGGAAAGTGACACTGGGTTTCCAGATAAATAACGATTTTGCCATTTGACAGCTGGAATTTCGGGATTTCTGTTCCCGTTTTCCGGTTATTTCCCCCATTAAAGGGAAAAGTATTTTTACCGTTAATTTCGTTGCTTTTTTCTCAAATCTCAAGACAGACAAGAATAGATTGATCATTGAATTAGGTGCTTTTATTAAGGACAAATATATTATGATTTTACGTGTTGATTATGATTATCAAGGAAAGTTACATATGAGCGTGCTAATAATATTCAATTAAATAATCTGAAAAGCCGAGGATTTTGAATTAATTGTAGTTTAACATAATTTTTCATATCATTGTCAATTAAGATTCATTTCATTAAAAATCAAAACTTATTGTTTTTCACAATTTAATTTTTTTCCTATCATTTAATGTGAGTTTTATTGCAATAATTAATTTATTTACCATATCACGAGTTTTATTACAATAAATTTATTATTTACAATATCATGGGCGATATTGACTTTTTTTTTTTTTTGCAAATAATTCATAAGCACACTTCTCTTTTTTTTTTTTTTTCTCCCTCCAATTACTTATTTATTTATTTTCCAAAGAATCTGATTCATAATTGAAAGCCCAACAAAGTATTCTGTTTCTTTTTTTTAAATAAATACTTTTAATTTATTTTTTGTCTGTTCCCCTAAAACTTTTAGAATAGTGGAAATATCTCATTCAAACTACAGTAACCAACTCCATTAAGTAAATGAATCTAGTGAAGACAATAAGTCCATTATCATGATTAAAGTTAGAAAAGGAATTATGGCAACCAGAAGATTCTAATAAGTGCTACCACTAAATAGTAAACACTAATTCATCTCGAAGATTTCACTACAAACTGGTCAAACTATGCATTAATAATTATTTATTTGTGCTAAATATATAATCAAATATATCGTTAACTTTTTATATTTAATAATATTTTTTTCATTCTTTTATTACTATAACCGTATTTAATATCCATCTTATAATTTACACTATTCATTAAATAAGAATAAATCAAGTAAATATTTAATATATTTGTAATTTTCAATATTTTTTCTTAATATGTGTGAAAAGTCGGAATGGACTCTATATTTGGGACAGATGGAGTATATTTTTTTTTTAAAGTCATATTAGCTGAGGTTAGAAATCATGAATATTTTATATAGTATCTGATTTTCACTAAAATATAGATAGATGTTTGTCTGATTTTGTATTAATTTGAGCTTTGTTATGTTGGTTGTATCAATAATTTTAACGGATGGGATCTTCTATTCCAAAACCGTGTTTCATCTCCTATTCCAACCGTGTGGATAATTGACACGGATATTATACTTACTATATTAGAACTCTACAATTTCTGCTTGATTTATGCTTGAAAATTAACATGGTAAGTATAATACCCGTGTACAAAAAAAGCAATCATCCACACTAATAAAAGTATATTTCAAATAAAAAAATGAAACATTTTACTCTAATTTTTGAATTTGGAATAAAGATCCCATCCGTAAAATTTAATGGTGTACAAAAAAAAAAGCTTAATGGAGGATTAATCCTAATTTCCAATAATGTCCCTGCACTAATAAAAGTATATTTCAAATAAATTAAAATTCGTATTATTTTACACGGGTCTAATTTATATGAGATCAATAATTATTTTAAAAAAGATATATCGGATCAATGCTATAGCAAGAACTAAGCATATATATTCAATCCCAAATCAAATATGTATTATCAATATAATGTTCACAAAGTATCATAATCAATAATTTTGAGATGGTATCATAATCAAAATACAGGGCCTATGGCCTACATTTTACGAATTAAGGGGGCACGAAATGAAAATCAATTTTGTTCCACGATTATTAAGAGGGTTAAAAAAAAGGAATGTTTCACATTTGAACGGGTCATGTATGATTTATGACAATTTTTTGTTTTTTGTTATGTTTCATTTTCAAGCATTAACAAAGAAAAAGACTCTTAACGACTATTATGATAATGATATTTGTTTTTTTTCCAAAATGGCGTCTTGTAATTAAATAAAGGGGACATGAAAAAGATTGATAATTCTTTAATTGGAGCGTCAATATATATACTAGCAACACCTATTGTGCACGGCAGGTTACCTGCAAATTAAATTAAATTAAATTAAATTAAATTAGTGTGACCTTATCTTATAACAATTAACAATTGTTTTCTTAATGGAGTATTTTGTATGGAGATAGGAGCATTAATGTTGACGGATCACCAAGTTACTTAGTTAATTTAATTACGAGTTCCAATGGGTATAGTATTACCATAAACATTGATGTTATTTTTTTTTGAGGGGAACATTGATGTTATTCAATTTATTACAATTAATTGAACATAAAGTACTACTTAGTTAAATTAATATATGTGTCCCATTTTTAAAAAGAATTTAATGTCCCAATATTACATAATTGGGAAATATTTGTTCTAGATTTATTGGCGTTGGAAGGGATACATCCAATATTGGACGAGCACGTGGGAGGACTATGCCTTATAAGTTCGGGCCAAACTCTTTCCCCTGATAGACACATTTTTCAGGACAAAAGCGTGAGGCAAGGGCGGAGGGAGCTGGGGTGTGGGGTTTAGTCCTGTTCTGACTCAACTTTGTCAACGCTCCAACAGTGCTAAAAAAATATAATAAATAAATAAATAAATGAGTGGATTTATATGATTTCTTAAAAGTAAATCCATTTGATCCATCCCAATTGCTCGTGCTGGTGCCTGGTTATGCCATTAGCGTGAAATCCGTTAAAACGGACAATAACTTTTGAACGGATGTTTGCCTACATCATCAACTAGGGATTATTCTTATGATATTTTTAACTTAAATATTTTTATGATTTTAATTATAAGTTTTGTGTATGCTTCGTTGGATCATAAATCATCCATAGGAATCTCAACCTTATTTCATAATTTAAAGTAGGTATATGACACCGCCAACATTAATGTGGGAAAAATCGTAAAGACAATGCAATGAAGTCTTCAACCAGTGGTAGCCACTAATTATTAATCCAAAATATATATATATATATATATATATATGGAAAAATAGATTAATATGCGAAACAAATATTGGGGAAAGCAAAGAGATTTAAAGCGAATGAAATATGCAAAGGAAGAAAAGAAACGAAAAGTTATTCACTTATTAAAGAAATGGGCCATGGAAGAAGGGACTATAGCTTTCCTTTTTCCTTTTTCTCAATAATATGTGTGTGTCCCCTCAAAAAAAAAAAAAAAAAAAAAATATGTGCGTGTGTGTATCATCGAATACACTGACACGTAAAATCACTTTCCGAGGATAAATATAAAATTCTTGACAGAATTACTTAATGCAAACTTCTACTAACCCTTATATTCAATTAGGCATTAGGTTAGCAATTGCTATTAAAGTGAGATTCTTATTCGTTGTGTGCACAAAATGAAACATTAATATCACTATATATTATTTCATGAGTGACAAATAATTCAAGAACTCTTCTATTTCTACATAGACTGTAATAAAATAATTTTCAAATCATATAGAGCTCCTTATCACATTGCCATTGACTTAGGACTTCCAAAACTGGGTACAAAACAAAAACGAATTAGAATTGGGGAAAACATTACCATTTCATTTGCCTTGATTTGGCCTAATAAAAACCTTTTTAACTTAAAGATCATAATATTGTGCAGGTCTACAATATTTTCTCACACTCTACTGCAAGGATTACAAAATTTATCAAGGGTAAACGAACATTTCAACGACAGAATTGGCAAATACCACAGCTCAAGAGATTTTTCATTCTTTCGATCGAATGCTGATAAAATAAAACGACGACGTTTTGATGAGATCAAGCATCATTGGGAGGAAGTGGAGTTTCAATATTTGAAGGCATAAGTATGTTATAGCCATCTGCAGCAGTGGATATGAGCATTCCAGGTATCTGTGAATGCCAATGAAGTTCTTTCAAGTCCTTCTGACCCTGCAGATCCGAACGAAGAACGTAAGGCTATTGATGCACAACAAATAGATTCTCCTTATGGAGAGAAGTTAATGGAGTTAGATTAATTACAAAAATACCCTTGAGGTTCAGTCTAATTACAAAAAACTCGGTTATCTTTTCAAAATAGTGACAATTACATAAAAAAAAAACTTGAGGTTCGGGCTAATTACAAAAAAATCCAGAGGTTTTTGAAAATTATTAATATAAGCCTTGAGGTTTGATTCCGTCATACATTTCTCCCTTCATAAGCAAAAAACATTTCAAAACCCCTGATATTTACAGAAACATTACAATTACCCCCTTAAATTTAAGACATTCAAACTTGAGGGGGCATTTTGTAATTTTGAATGATCTCTAGATTTTCTTTTTGTAATTAGCCAAAACCTCAAAGTTATTTTCTTTTGTAATTATCCCTTCAAAATAACAAGTATTCAAGAGGTGGGTTTTTGTGAAGCAAATACACATATCTTAAGGAGGGGGGGGGGGGGGAGGGGGTTATTTGAAAATTTGAAAGATGGCCTTTTTTTTCTGTAATTAGGCTAAAGCTCAAGGGTAGTTTTTTTTGATTTACTATAGAATTATTACCTGATGAACAAATAGAAGTTGTGGTGGCAAATCCGTGGGGGCATTCACTTGTTCCTTTGTCTTAGCTTTGAACTCAGCCTCCTCTTCTTCGTCCCTCTCCAAAGAAAGGTCCCATACCCTGATAATAGTTTTAACAAAGCCAATGAAATGAAAGTTAAAGACGATTAAACTACTTAATGATGCCACGATAAATAGTACTATTTTTAGAGGTTTCTTACGTTAGTTGATTGTCTGATGAAGACACTGCCAAGGTGGAGGCCTCGTGCGGACTCCATTCAATGGATGTAATGGGATGTTTATGGTACTCAAAATGTGCAACTACGGAGTCTCCTTCCTGTGCAAGGAAATCCAGCAGTTATAAATTAAATAAGAAATAAAAAATGAAAAATGATTTCCCGTTTCCATCTAATTATATGAACACAAGGACACACTTCGATGTATGGTTTCTTTCACTAGGTCCATAAAACCACATTATTTATTCACACACAAAAAAAAAGAAAACACGCACGGTTGGTAAACTCAATACCTTGAGCAATCTAAGATCTCGGATGGAAAATGTCCCATCATCACAACCAGACGCTAGCATACAGCTCGCCAGGCTAGTCAAAGAAATAAGCAACATAAGTGGAGATACTCAAAAAATTGAAGCAAGACAGAGTGGCTTAAAATAAAGGATGATTTAAACACCTGTTCCATGTTATAACATTTACATCAGCTTTATGTGCTTTGATGGAAACTGCAGGAGTCTTCCCCAAACGAATATCCCAAATTGCAATATTTCCATCAACAGAGCACGAGGCGAATACATATGGTTCTGTAGGACTCCACTGCAAGTAAGTCACAAAAACCATCATCACAGAACAGAAAATAAGATTCAGCACAAGTCCCGAATATCCAGACAGAATTGCAAAGTATACCTGTAAATCTTCGACGCTTGCAGTATGACCAACAAAGGGATTAGTATCAATATTCCATGTTGAATCAGATGCAGGCTCCCATAGATGAATACAATTCTTGCAATCCCCTGCAGGAATATAATCCAAGAACATAATTTTGAGAAGTACTTTGAGTAATGGAATACGATGCTTTCCGGAAATAAATTAAAGGGATAATTACGAAAAAACTCCTCAAGTTAAGACTAACTACAGAAAAACCCAATGGTTTCTGAAAATTGCAAAAAAAAAAAAAAACCTTGAGATTTGATTCCGTTTTACATTTTTCCATTCATAAGCAAAAAAACATTTCAAAAACCCCCTAATATTTATATTACAGTTACCCCTTTAATCTAAAACATAATCAAACCTGAGGTGTTTTTTTTTTTTTTTTTTTTTTTTTGTAATTTTGAAACATCTTTGGGTTTTTTGTAAGTAGCACAAACCTCAGGGGTGTTTTTGTAATCATCCCTAAATTAAAAGACTTCACGCCATACCTGACACGAGTCTTCCAGCAACTAGAGGACTCCAGTCTATGGCATAGCCTTCATCCTTGTGTCCAGTAAACTTAACTAAAGGAGCTTGATTGAACACAGTGGATCCTCCATGGACAGCTTCAGCTTCTGATTCTACCAAGGCCTTTAAATGAGAGCTGAAGTCCCACACCTGCAAAGCATCAATTGTATTACGAAGAAGATAGTATATTGAGCATTTACATTACCTTGATGGGTTTAGATTTAGTTATATAGAACACCACAGTTTGATTGCCTTAATTTGTTAGAATTTCTAGATATTTTCATGCTGTGTCAAGGCAACAGATTATTTTCACTTGACATGATACCTAATTAACATGAGAGATATCGCCTACAAGAGTCTAGTTTTGAGTCGTTGCATTTCGTAGTGATACTATTAAACAATGTCAAAGCTTCGTAGTTTTTCTATTCTGTACAGGGCTGAAACAAGCCAAAAGCAAGCCCTAATAGTATAAAAACATCCACTGGCAATTTTTTTTACCTGAACATGACCTGTATCTGCCCAAGAAGCACAAATATGAGGATTTTGCCGCATAGCACGTATGCGGTTCACACCTCCTTCATGAGAGACCTTGCGTAACTGTAGATTCATTAAGAGAAGATACTGAATGACTCAGAAAGAGTGCATAAAAGTTGTACTAAAATTCAATAACTAGAGCTTTATACAAGGATACCTGCAAAACTGGTGAGCCAGATCTACCACCCTCCTCTTCATTGTCCTCATCACTGTCACTACTTTCACTATCCATGTCGGAACCATCTTTGTTTATCTTCGGCACTAATTCACGTCTCTTCCCAGAAATATTCGATAACTTAAATATTCCAATAGAGTTCCAGGAAGACTTCTCTGCCTACCAGAATAAGAAAATTGTAGAATTGATCAATATAATTTCACCGAAAAGAAAAAACATTTGTGCGTGTGTGTTTGTGTGTATAATTAAAGACAAAAGCCATATCCTAAATATCCATGAATTGTGGCCCTTGGAAGCATATTGAAGTTTTACTTAACCGACTTTGGCGAAAAAACACTACTGGAAAAGAATAGGCGGCGTAATTATCAATCATATATGCCATCTTCTCGTTAAAAAGTCATCTATAAAATATTAAGTAAGTTTTATACCTTCAAAACATATACAGATATAGATATTTCATCTTCATATTCACTCGGTTAAGTTACAGATCATCCACATATCGGCAATGATTCATCACTCACCTGCGTTCCAGCAACACAATACACAGTATGTGGAAACTCAGTACGCACCAATCCCAAGGAATCACGCAATATATCAAAACTGCGCCAAATCAAAGAAAATGATCAGCTTCACATTCACATGCGTCTTTGTGAGAAAGATAAAATTATCAGAACTGCATACATGACATAGTATGTAAGACATGTAGTTGGTAATACGGGTATCTAGAATAGCTTCCAAATTCAGCCTTTTCATTACACCCACGCCAAATTAACCCAACGAAAACAAGTCACAAGCCCAAGAAACCTACTGGTTAATAATATTAATCTTCATGATTCTAGGAACCAATTATCATCACACACTTTCTCATCGACATGCATGGAGATATAACAACAGAGTCACATGTTGCATCAATCATTCATTTTATCAAAATTGAAAATTTTCTTAAAGATGAAATACAGATAAGCATCAATAAACCACGAAATAGAGATAAGAAGACAAAGATACACACAAACAGAACCACAAATTCAGCAATATGACAAGAAAAACGAATAAATTATAAAATGACCTCAAACAAGGCCATCCAATGTGAAAAGCATGAAGGGAATTGTAAGCAGAAGGATCACACTGAAGCTCCTCTCCTTCCTCCAATTTGTCAACACCCGGTTGCCACACCTTTGCTTCCACGGAAGGTCCCGAATTTGATGATGATCCTTCACCCTTCTTCGAACCCTATTAATTTCCATTTTTCCGAAATTAAAAACCAATCCTAATCAGCAACAACTTGCATTGACGAAGTCGGGACAAAAAAACAAAAAAAAAATACTTGAACAAAAAAGAAAAACTCAATTAGATAAAAAAAAGAAAAAAAGATTGGATTTTGGACCTTGCTTTTGCGTTTTGCCTTTTTGGGATTCTTCAAACTCCGCACCATTTTCAAATTTCGAAGATATAGGAAAACGAGAGTACAGTCGTGGAGAATGCTGAGGAGAAAGAGTAGAGAAAAGGTTTTGCAGAAGGGTTTTGTGATTAGGGTGTTTATTGCATTTGAGGAATAATATAATAGAAAAGCCCCAAAAAGATTTCAGTACAGATGGGCCATGACGAAAGATAAACTGAGTACCCAAAAGCCCAATCTGGGCCCAAATAGCTGGACTTACTCTGAAATAAGAAGTGGGCTTATGCTGAACTAAAGTGTAAAAGTTCAGAATATCATCAACGAATTAAAGGGTCTTAATCAAGACCATCAATATAGGATAAATGCTTTAGCATTTTTTTTCTTCTGGCAAATGTAATTGGATATATATATATATATATATATATATATATTTTTTTTATAAGTATTTTTTTTTTAAGTTGGGAGTAAGAGAAGATAAATTTCAAAAAAAACTGAAAGATACCGGGTTCAATCCCACGGTCAACATCCTTCACAAAGGGTTGAACGATACCATTTTTTTCTAGCAAACTGTAATTGTATATATATAAGTACTTTTTAAATATTAAAAAATTTATGTTTGGAACAATCTCTGGAATAAATAATGTCTTTGAAATGAATTTGTTTAAAATCATTTTGACAAGCAATAATTAACAACCTTTTTTTAAACAAACAATATTTTTTTTTGTTTTTTTTTTTTTTTTGAGGAAACACAAACAATAATTAACAACCTCACTTTGTGCACTTTAAACATTTAGCCCTCAAAATGGCTACAATTCTTCTTTGTGCCAACTGCCAACTCATGCAAAAGCCTTGCAAAAAATTCATGATAATAAAATATGATAAAAAGTGTACTAAGGCAGTTTAGGAGACTTTTCAACTTTCTTCTTCTCTAAGATAAATCACAATGAAAAGAACCTCTTTCTGTCTCAAGTTTCTCAACTTATTTGACTCTGTTTATGCTTTATGTGGTTTTCAATAGAAATAAAAATTACATGTGAGAACAGCAAACAGGACCTTATTCGGTGTCAACTGATTCTGATTTTCATTCTTCTAGCAAGAAAATGGGAGAGTTTGAAACGCTCAAAAAAAAAAAAAGTGTTTCCCGACTTTTAGCTGAAAAAAATATCGTTTTTTGTCAATTTCTCCTTCTGATTCTGCTTCAGGTTTAACTTTTACATACAAATAAAACTGTTTTACTTCTCTCAAAAAGAAAAAAACACTTTTACAACTTGTTTATCAAACACTTTCTCAACTACTTGTTGCTTTCACTGCATTAAATCACTTCCTCCAAAAACAGAATTATTCACAAACACTCCCAATATACGTTCGAAAGGAGTAATCAAAGACTTCTAATGCAAAGGAGTCAATTTATTGAAAATTTTCCTGAAAATTCAAAAAAATTGGAAAAAAAGGAAATGAGAATGAATATAAAACAACCTAACATTTTTTTCACTTTTTATTCATAATTTTCTTCTTGTGGAAACTAAACCATACATGAGATACACTCTCCAACTTCAATGGACACAGAACAAATGAAAAAATACCCCTAACACTATTGCAAAAATTTACATATACAATACAAAAAATGCCAATATAATAAATTACTTGTCACACAAATAATGGAAATCTTCAATTCAGAAAAGAGTCGAAAAATGAGTCATCTTTAGGTTCTTGTTTGGCTATGGACAACCGATTATCTGTCTGATTAACATAGGAGTTTCCAAAACCCGAAAACGCGTAATTATCCGTGTTCTGCAGCATCTGGAGAGTGTACGGTGTTTGGTTTTGCCTGTTCGTGTTAGAAAAATTCGTTGCGTTGCTAACGACAGAGGGCTTTATAGCTGTGCTCATAGTCGGTGGTCTGTTCATCGTGTAACTGCCACTACCTCTAGCTGCAGGGACATCATGGTTATGTTTTCCTTCGTATGTTGTGATCACCGCCCTCAAATCATGGCATGCTCGTTCGACATGTTTTCTGACCGGACAGCCGTTGAAAGTGCATTTGTAATAGCTCCTGCAAGAATGTAGGAATAGGTGAGATTAAGGAGTCATTTATGAGTTGGGGATGTTTGTAGAAACTTGTGCTTTTATAGGACGTGATTTATTGTAGCATAAGCGAAAAAAACAGCTGATAATTTCTCAAAAGTTGGCAGCGTTTGCAAATAAAACAGAAGCTAAACAAAACAGAAGCTAAATGATGAAAATGTGAAAAAATACAAAAACTACCCCTAGGTTTGAGCTAATAACAAAAAAACCTAGATATTTTTTAAAATAACAAAAATCCCCTTGAGGTTTGGATTTGTATTACACTTTATCTTCTTTTAAGAAAAAGGTTTCAAACACCCCCTTTCAAAATCAAACATCAGGGGCTTTTTGTAATTTTGAAACTTGTCTGATTTTTTTTTTTTGTAATTACACCAAACCTCATGGGTAGTTTTTGTAATTATCCCTAAGTTAAAAGATAATATTTGGTGAATAAGTTGTAAAAGTGTTTTAGTTGAGTGTAAAAGTCAACCTAGACACAATGAGAAATCTAAAACACCATTCCCATGCTTTTAGATTCTTATAAAATTATGTAGTATCAGAAGCAAAAGTTGGCATTTAAAAACACTAAAAACTGTTTTCTTTTTCCAGCCAAAAACCGACAATCACTTTTTTATGCGTTCGCAAACACTCCCTTATTGTTGTTATACTTGAATCTGCTAGTTGTTGTTGGTATATTTACCTAGGATTTGGATTGCCCTTAACCACCTTCTGCCCATACTTCCTCCATCTGTAACCATCATCAAGAATGTCTATATCACTTGTGGTTTGAACCACAATTCTAGGCTCCCGAACCGTTCTGCTTCCAGAAACCGATACGCCCTCATTCTCATCATCCCCTTTCCTGAAAAAAAAATCACATCATATAGTAAGATACAACATCATTCTTTATAGTCATTCAGTTTCGAAACAATCGATTTTTTTTTACGCTCACCATCTCTTGGCCTCACGTTCGTTCTCCTCATCATCTCTCGAGTTACTCATCGATGAGCCCTGTTCGAAATCATCATCACCAACAGAAGCAGATGAATGCTCAGGTGTAGCTACAAACTCCATCTGAGCATTTTCGATTGAATTGGAAGACGATCTTTTAGTTGACTGTGGCTTCGGATGATTGTGGCTTCCTTTGTACACTATTTCGGTAATATGTCCGTCCAGATTCTGTTCGACCTTTTTCTTCGTCGGACAGTTTGGGAATGTGCACTTGTAATAACTACGAGGATTCTCGCTTCCTTTGACTTGTTTCTGTCCGTATTTCCGCCAGTTGTAGCCGTCGTCCGATTTTTTCTGCTCCCTAGCATACTGTGATGGTTGATGAGCATAATGCATTTGGTTAGGCATTGTTTGGGTGTTTGTCTGAAGGGTTGGTTCTGATTTCAACACAGTTTTTGTTGTTGTTGTTGAGAATTCAGGTTGCTTGTTATGTGAGTTATATGTAACATTTTCCTGTTCAATATCAACTGTCAGTCACTAGCACAAGAATTATGCATTCTTCCTTGTGATAATTAATCTTCAGGTTATAATTTTATGGGATAATTACAAAAACACCCCTGAGGTTTGGGCTAATTACAAAAAAACCCAGACATGTTTCAAAACTACAAAAAAAAACCTCAAGTTTTATTCTGCCTTAAATTTATGGGGGTAATTTGTAATACTTTATAAATATCAAGGGGTTTTTTGAAATAATTTTTGCCAATAATGAAGGGAAGAATGTAAAACAGAATTCAAGGGATTTTTTGCAATATAGATTTTTTTGTAATTAGCCCAAACCTCGGGGAGGTTTTTGTAATTATCCCTAATTTTATTGATGTAATTAGTAATCTCTAAACAATGAGTAAAACCAGCAGGATATGTTAGATTGAACTACCATGACAATATGAAAGAAGACTTGTATTCAACCGACAAAGAGGTTAGCCTAATTACAAAAAAAACCCAATTATCTTTTAAAATTACAAATATCCCTCTAACTTGTTTTTAGCTAACAAAATTGCACCTGCACCCTCTAGAGGCCTCAAGAGAGGGTATTTGACTATTCTTTATGTAAATACAAACATCAAACAGATATTTGTAAATTTGAAAGATTCCTCTCAAAAAAAAAAAATTTGAAAGACGATTGGGCTTTTTTGTAATTATTCTAAACTTTAGGGATAGTTTTGTAATTATCCCCTTTTTTTTATCCTAGGAACATAATCGAAGTACATATGATATGTAAGTGATTAAAGGATAAAAGCATTATTAATATACCATTGAATTCATTCCTGCAGAAGATGAAGAATTGGAAGGCCTTGTTTGGGACTGGAAAGAAAAATCAGAAAACCTTCTGTCCTCCTCCTTGGAGGGCAGCCCAGCAAAGTTCCCTGTAGTTGGAGATGGAAGAGCCTACACAAACACGCCATTACAACAAAAACATTTCATCAGTCTTCCACCATATATACATGATTATAAGCTATAACATGAGTTTAAAGGTAAAATTGCAAAATTACTCCATTAACTATAGGGCGGTAGCAAAAATATCAAGTAAAAATCACTTTTTTCAAAAAGGTCCATATAAATATTTCAATTCAGGTCCTGCAAAGTACACTATTTGCAAAATTATCATGTAACTGTATGAAAATCTCAATTTTAGTTATGCAAAATACACTATTTGCATTGAAAGAAAATATCCACTTAGTCCTAATTGAAATCCAATGAAGTTAGTAGCTGTAAGTATATAAACATCTCAATTTCGATCCCGCAAAATACACTATTTGCAAAATTGTCAGGTAAGTGTATGAAAATCTCAATTTTAGTCCTAATTTCAGCTTAAATTGAGAACAACACGTATTGCTCACGTGATTGAAATCCGGTGAAGTTAGTATCAAAATTAAGATTTCCATGTAGTTGAAGTAGTATTTTGCAGGATTGCTCTGCAAAACGAGATTTTTATAGGACTTTTTGCTACATTCTATAAATACAGGACCAATTTTGCAATTTTGCCAGAGTGAAAATAATCAAATAAGACCAAAAAAAAAAAAAACAGAGACTTACATTAGATGAGGAAAAAAGAACAGGAGAATCAAGAAGAATAGAAGGGCTCAAACCAGGGGGAAATGAAAGATAAGAAGAAGGAGAAACAGGTGGTGGTGATAAAGGCAAAAAAGCTGGTGAAAATGATTTGTATTTTGGGATCTCAATATTTTTATGCTGATTTCTATTCATCCCCCAATTAAATGAAGATGAATTATTTTCTTCTTCTTCCTCCTCTTCTTTTCTGTTATTTGCAAGAAGATCAGTGAAAGAGGTCATCATGTATGGGGCTGTTGAGAAATTAGATAAGTTTTGGTGGTGGTGAATGGAATTAAGAGATGTGTTTAAGCTGCCTCCTGATGAAGCCATTTTTCTTGGATTTGAATGTGAGAGAAAGAGAGAGAATTTGAGAATGTTTAGAAAGTCTTGGAGAATAAGGAAAGGGGTGAAATATATAAATATAAATAGTTTGGGTGAGTTGTGGGAAAATGATACCCAGAGATGCTTCTGAGAAGCTCAACAAGAAGTTTGACTGGAAAAAAAATTAGATTTTTTGGTCAAAGTTTGTGGGTTTGACCGGCCCCCGGCGGCTGGGTCAGACGAGTGGGAGCTGTGTTCCTCTGCGGACGGTTCCACAGACTGACAGTAATTCTCTTTTTTCATATATATTTTTTAATTTACACAAAAAAACAAGGTTTCTTTTAATGGTAAATTGAACTCGAATTTGCATTAGAACAAAAGAACCAGAAAAGTAGAATTTGGACAGACTTTAGTGTTTTTTCATCAAACATAAGATTTTGACGTGGCTTGCGTCCATCTAAGAGATATTGTCCGTTTTGGTATGACCTCACAAGTTTGTCTTGAAAAAGACACTTATGTGATTTTCGTGTATCAGTCAACCCCACTTTTATTGCTGGTTCCGCCCTTGCTCCCCATTATATTTAATATTTAATAAAAAGGGACAGATCTTCAGAAATTCCGGATTAAAGATTATTAATGAAATTAGAGAAATTATTTTCCTCCTAATATAGTTTAAAGTAGCTATATTCAGTCCAAATAGTAAATCCAACATAAAGCAAGAATTACCAACCATTATTATTTTATTTCAGAAAACTTAAAGATATCAAGGATTTGACGGTTGCGTATACGTAGGCGAGCATAATTACAATTAAAGATTATTGATGAAATTAGAGAAATTATTTTTACAAAATTGTCGTTTAAAGTAGCTATATTCATTTAAAAAATAGTAAATCGGGTACATTAAATAAATAAGACTTACCAACCATTATTAAATTAGAAACCCTATAAAACTCACTCTTCCCAGTTCCCATGTGTCTGTCTCAATCTCTCTGTCTGTCCCAGATACAGTCTCCCGCACACAGGCCCTCCACCGCCCACGCCATCAGTCGCTCGTGTCTGTCTCAATATCTCTAATTATTAATTGACTGTTTTTTATTTTAGAAAAATATACGTGTGAGAATTTTCACGTGGAGGCTAATTAGAAAAATAAAAAGTGATGAAGAAATGGGGAATTGATGGAAGTGGCCAGTGGGTGGTGGTGCAGAAGGCATAAGGCTTTCATTACTTTTTGTTTTTTATTTCTGTCCTTACTTTTTCAAAAACTGCAGAAGTGTGGTGGTGGTGGTATCTGGTGCAGAGGCAGAAAGCTTAGGTATTCTTCTTTTTTTTTTTTTTTTTTGGAAAATTGCCTTTTTGCCAAGTTTTCAGGTACCTGAAATCCTTCACCCGTGGGTACCCGATTTTTCGGTGACTGAAAAGTCGGAGTAAGAGACATGTTTTTTCGGGTAGGGTTCGGTATATCCTAAACAGCTAACCGATTTTCTATAAGATTTTCTATACCCATTGTCATATACCCAAAGAGTCCTACATAATTACAATACCTACTAATTATTAATCAATGCATAGGTGGCTGCATATAATGACGTGCATGCTTGTTAAATATTAATAATTCTTCATTTTCACTTATTTTTATACTTGTTCCTTTTCCTTTGTTTCATTCAATCGGATGAGAAAAAATTATATATTTTGCGCAATTTAAGTTATTTCTGACTGAAATACTAACATTATAAAAAGAATGGTTGCCACCCCAAGCTATGCATGAACATTTTTATTCTAAGTGATTTGAGGCATTTGTTCACACGACTTGAGTGTCAACCATTAATATAGCTAATCTTTTTCTCTTAAGTAAATAATAAATTCAAGTGGTTATTATTTATGCCTTTAATTTTTTTTCCTCTAAATTATGTTTAAATATATGTGCCAAATTAAAAATCATGAACTCTAAGGTCAAAGTCATTGCACGTTCAACAACACCGTGGACAAGAGAAATTGCTAAAGAATGACTTTTTACTTACTATGGACCATATGTTTTTTTATTATCAATTTGACCAATATCGGGTTTTTATTGTCTTTAGGCTAGTGTTCAAACCATTCTTACAACAAAGGGCAGGTCTTTTGTAAGACGGTTGCACGGTGCGACGGATTGCACTTTTAGTATCAAAAGTGATACTTTTAGTGTAAAAAATAATATTTTAAGTGTAAAAAGTGATATTTTCACTTTTTACACTAAAAATATTATTTTTTACACTAAAAGTATCACACGTCGCACCGTGCAACCGTATTATACAAGTTATTGCCCACACCAAAACATATTACAGCAGCACATTAAGAAAAATTAAAAATAAAAGCCATACAGTCTCACACTTGAATAACAAAAACTATACATTGCCTTCTGGCTATTCTGGCTAGTGTGTTCATATTATGGTGTAATTTTGTGGGGTTCTTCTTAGTAAACTGGAGTTTGAATATATCATCTCTTAATCCGTCAATTATGGTCTGATTTGAGATCCTTCAATAAATTAAAATATATAAAAAAAGTCTCCTTTCTTTTTCTTTTTCACCATAGCTGCTCCTCTAAATGGGGACAACAATTCAAGAATGAGACCTATTACGGGACATACCATGCATTACATAAAATTATTTTTAAATTGTTCCATTTATCATGATACTTCCCGAAAATCGAAACTCTTGATCACTCGAGAAAGTTGGCCAGTCGAGAGCACTCCAAACACGCTACTGAACATAGATTTACACATTGTAAAGCTTCTCTAGATACCCATCAATGACAAATTCACTAGCCTCCCCATAGTGTTTATGGGATCACAACTTACTCAGCATCTGCCAACTGTAGTTTCCAACACTTGGGATCTAATTCAGCCTGTCAATCGAATAAGTTTCACTTTAGCTACACAATTTGTCGTACACGACATGAAATGAACTCCTAACCAACTACGGTGCCTTTTTTTTTTTTTCTAGGATGTTCAAATCGAACGACTTTTTTTGACGTTTCAAAACTGTCTAATGCTGAGACCCTCAAATTTGCTTTTGTCTTAAATTTAAGGCGGAAATTATAATATTTGTGCAAGTATCAGGGAGATTTTTGAAATATTTTTTATTTAAGAAGGGTGGAAATGTAAAATAGAGTCAACCTCAAGGTTTTTTTTTGCAATTTTCAAAAATCTCTGGGTTTCTTTGTAATTAGCCCGAACCTCAGGGAGTTTATTGTAATTATTCTTTAAAAAAATACAAACTTCAAGGAGGTGTTGAAAATCTTAATGGGATATTTGTAATTTTGAAAGATAAATGGATTATTTTTTGTAATTAGGCTAAACTCAGGGGCGGTTCTTGTAATTATCCCAATACCATATACACATTTCTGAATTTTTCTCAATGTGAGGCCAGAAGATAACTAGACTGGCTATGGAATAATTATAACAAGATAAATGAGTAAGAAGTGTAACAAGCTAAAGGGATACCTGAAACGTTTTCGCTCTCCACTGAAAAGTGCAGCCACGGGCATCCAAATGTTCAAAAAGAAGTGGCGGCAACAAGGATTTAAACGACGCATGAAGCTTTACTTTAATCAATCCACCGCAAGCTAAAAGTGCAGCGACCAGTCCGCTGGGAGTTAAGCCCTCCAGGTGGAGGATCGTTATGCTCTGTAGACAGCTGATACTTGCAAGGGACAAGAGCCCTACATCCGTGACGGAGGAATAGGACAAATTTATCTGCGTGTTCGTTAACGAGACAATGGTTATTATCGAATGCAATTTTCCTTAAAGCCAAAGATGTTTAATCAAGTAAAAAAAAATTGACTGAATCATAACCCAAAAGGGAAAATTACAAAAACTACCACCGAAGTTTGAGCTAAGTACAGAAAAACCCAAATGTTTTTGAAAATTACAAAAATCTCCTTGAGGTTTGTTTTTGCATTACACTTAACCACTTTCATAAGCAAAACATTTCAAACATCCCCTTTACATTTGTAAAAATATTACAGTTACCCCCTTACATTTAACACAAAATCAAACATCAGATTTGTTTTTTGTAATTTTTACACTTCTCTGGGTTTTATTGTAATTACCCCAAACCTCAGGGGTAGTTTTTGTAATTATCCCTAACCCAAAATGAAAAAGAGGGGCAATTCTAAGAGAATAATTGATTAAACCTGTTTGAGGTTTTGAGAAAAGTGAGCAAGAGGGATCATTCCAGCATCATCAACGTTGCGACACTTTTTTATGTCTAACTTGAAAAGTTGCTTGCAACCCACAGCAATAGCTGCTAGCCCTGAAGATGTAATAAGAGGGCATCCTCGACTTTCTAGCGTGTTCAACTTCGAACATTTTGATAGTGACTTCAAAGAGCGATCAGAAATGAATTCACAATAGGCTATGTTGATCATTTCGAGGCCAGGGCAACCACAAGCAATGGCCAAAATACTCGAGTCAGTAATTCCAGCTGATCTGAAAGAAAACACTAATTCATTTCAGAAAATATAAAAAAATATTCAAAAGTAATAAAATCTTCAAAGCTCCTCCAATTCAAAGAATTATGTTTTATTTAGGAGTTACTGGGTTATTAAGATTATACACATTAAATTCTTAATGTAACACCATAGTTTTGATCAAAAAGAAAAATGCTAATATGAACCACAATATTCTAACCTGTATAAGTCTATTTCCTTGAGTTTTGAACAGCACTTGCCAATATGGATAAGCCCCTCGTCAGTAATGTTCAGGCAGATTCCTAATTTTAAGCTTGAGAGTTGAGAGCACATTGATATCGATATCAGGCCTGCGTGCATATAATTTTTATCAGCCACACTAAAAAAGCTCCTAATTATTTCACTACTACACAATTAGCTTCAACAACAACAACAACAACAACAAACTAAGCCTTAATCCCACTACGTGGGGTTGGCTATACGGATCATATCGCGCCATCGTGTACGGTCATAAGCCATATTTTCATTGATTTCTAGGTATAGCATATCTTGTTTAATAGTCTTTCCAAGTCTTTTTAGGCCTACCTCTGCCTCTTTTGATTTGTGTGAGTAAAATACTTACCGTCATCGTCTATTTCATTATCCGTGACATCAAGCTCCTCAAGAAACTGGCATCGCTGCCCTATCAAAACAAAGGCTTCAGCTGAAACCGAAGTGCAAGACTCCATCTTGAGGGAAACGAGGGAGGTACAAGAATTTGTTATGTTGGCAAGGGATAAATGTGTAATTTTGCGGCAGCAGGTGATGTCTAGTTGTTTCATGTCCTTATGTTTAGTAACTACGGACGAGAGTCCTTCATCTGTAACTCCCATGCACTTACTTAAGCTCAGTTCCTTCAGTGATACACACCAGTTTCCAATGGCTTTGAGTCCAGAACACGTGACCTGACAGCCATCTAATTTTACAGAGTGTAGCATAGAAAGATTTTGCAAACTATCAGCAAGAGCACGATCCACCTGAAAAATCAGTAGACAATGAGTTAAGTTTGGAAATTTAGTAGTTTTAGGGATAATTACAAAAAACTCCCTAAGGTTTGAGCTAACTACAAAAAGAACCCAAATATGTTTCAAAATTACATAAAGCCCCCTCATAATTGATTATGTCTTATATTTATGGAGGTGACTATAATATTTCTATAAATATCAAGGGGTATATCAAATGTTTTTTTGCTTATGAAAGAGAGAAAATGAAAGGCGAAATCAAACCTCACCGTGTTTTTTGCAATTTTCAAAAACCTCTAGTTCTTTTTTTTTTTTTTTTGTAATTAGCCCAAATCTCAGGGGTGTTTGAGAAAAAGATGTTAGAGACTCACTCGAGAACCATACGATAAGTTGAGTTGTTGTAGACATTCAGCAAGACTGTTTAGAGAAGACAAGCCCACGTGACTTACGTTTTGACAGCTTGACATATCAAGTGTCTGTTAAAACGACAATAGTAAGTTGAGTTAATTACAGCTTTAGAAACAATGTGAGTACAAAATGTAGATAACAATTTTCATCTCAATCTGAGAAACTAAACATTCCCAATTCCAAACAGATTTCTGATAACTAATCCTTTAAATAGTACCTGCAGTGATTTGCATCCTAGTTTGAGCGCTGCGAGGCTGTCATCATCAATACCAAAACATCCTTCCAGAACTAAATCTTCAAGTTGTTGCAACTGTAAGATTTGTGATAGGCTTTTACTGGTGATCTGCGTAAGAAAAATAAGTAATGAGACAACATCAACCTCTTAATCCATTGCTCAATGCATTCAGATGAATTTCCAGGATTTAAAGTATGCTTTGTGCGTATCACGGGAAAACCTTAACCATTAAAATAAGACGTTCACATCTGTTCAACAAGATATTAAGAAATGGTTTTTTAACTGAAAACAGTGAGAATATATGACAAACTTTTGGTATATGAGCATTGTAGTTAATTTGATACTACTGCAAAGGTTGAGTACTAAAGCTCTAAACCACATAATCACAAACTTCCAATTTCTATTAACAAAGGGATGGTGTCATTTATTAGCTATCATAGATATAACTATTAAAACATTTGTTTTATTATACAGAGGATAAAAGAGGAAAACAAACAAACAATCATTTGCAATAAATATGAAAAACAGAAGATTAACACACTAATAAACAAGCACCATAAATCATCAATTTCCTTTTTAAAAATGTTGGTGTTGAATTCAATGCATTGAACCCACACTAAGCCCTGTCAGTTTTTGACCATGTATGCAAACAAGATACTCACTTAAAAATTTTCTTGTGAAACTTAGGTAAGACGTATTCCAAAGGTCATGTCCGGTTAAGTCAGCAATGTAAGTTCACCACATTCAGGACACATTTGTAAACTTTCCACCTTAAGCAACATGCTCAATTAAACAGTCAGAAGAAAAAACTCAACCTATCGAGCAGCATAAAAGTAAGCTTAAGAGGCCTATGCAATAGTATGATCACAATCTTTAAAAGCAAAAACTGAATTCTAGTTCAAGATATTTGGCATCTCAAGAATTAAGTTGAATTTCATACTCATAGAAGAAATGCGTCGAACTTCATCCATTCATGTCTTTAGCAACACAACTAAAGTCTATGTTAATTACAACAGGTCTGCTATTGGTTTCTTCCTATGAATAAAACTGCTAAATAGCACAAAGCCAACATATTATGAATTTAACATCAGAACAATGCGAAGATTCTGTTAAATATTACCAATGCACGAAAAACTAAGAACATTTAACAACAAAACTAAATGATTAAAAGCCACAAGTGGAACACATCAATCCCGAATTAATCCGAAATTCGAGGAATAGCTGTATTACCGGCAAGTACGAGAGATCCAAACTGCGAATCTCCTTGCACTTAACAGCAATTAATCCCACACCCAAATCAGCAACACCCAAACACCATTTCAAGCTAAGCAACCTCAGCTTTCGACATCCCACAGCTATACAACCTATCCCAATATCGGTAATCGATTTACATCTCGCCAAACACAGCCTCTCCAAGTTCTTCGCCCCAGCTATGGCCGCCGCGGCCGAGTCCTTAAGTTCTGTGGCATTTGACAGATCAATCTCCACCAAATTCCCACAATTCATCACCAAATTTGTTAACCCTACGTGAGAAAAGAACTTGGACCTAGAAAGATTAATTGACCTCAACATTTCCTTACAACGACCAGATATAACACCGAGTGAAGCGTCAGTAATTCGTGGACACATCGAAAGATCAAGAGTCGACACAAACCGATATCTATTCAATATTTTTGTTAAATGTTCAGAACGGAGGGGTTTTAAGAATTTCCTATGACGAGACTCGATGGCGTAAAATGACCTGCTAACACGAGAGAACGATTTTTTATCAAGTGGGTTTTCATTGAGAAAATCAAGTATTATGAAAACTATCTCTTCAGAGAGAAGATCAAAGCGGCTGGAGCTGGATTCAGGGACTAGTTGCTTCTTCATTGCAGTAGATTAGATCTTAGTAGCTTAATCTACGAAATAAGGCTCTGTATCTTTTTTGGATTTCAGCTTTCCAGCCTGCTTTTTCATGGAGATTATCAAATGGTACCTGGGACCTGAGAGAAAATGGGTGTTGAATAAGACCTCTGGGTAAGGTTTGGGGGAGCTTATGAAGATGGAAATGGTGAAAAATCTATAAGTAGCTGTATGTATAGTATTGGTAAATGGGATCTTGTTTGATAACATGAAAAGATGTAGCAAGCTACAGATGTAACCGTTAACAGAAAAATACAGGCGTGGATTTTTTTGGAGTAGTTGATAATAAGTGAAGGTATGGATTGTGAGGAAGATGAATGTGTTCAATTACAAGGTTGCCCTTTTGGCATTTTCGCAAAAGTTGGATGAACCATACCAGCTACTTTTTCTAAAGACATAATTGCCCTTATGAACTTATCCAAAAAAATAAAAAAGAAATTCAAGCAAAAGTAAATTCTCTTTTGTATTCCATCCAACAAATTTAATATTTTTTTCTGGAATATTACAATAACTTAGTAAAAACTCCTTAAATATATGGGTAAGATTTTTATGTAATTGAATATTGAATGAGTTGGAGAATCTCTTATTCGAGTTTGACATCAGTTACTTGATATTTAATTCTGTCTCACTTGTACCAACAATCATTATATCTCTTGCACCGACGATTATTCCCAACCCTCATTGGCCCTGATCGTCAGTTCGTCACACATACCACTCAGCTCTTATGCAACTGAATGAGTAGGAGAATCTCTTATTCGAGCTTGACATCAATTAATTGATATTTAATTCCGTCTCACTTATACCGACGATCTCTCTTGCACCGGCGATTATTCTCTACCCCCATTGGCCTTGATCGTCACACATACCACTCAGCTCTTATGCAACTGAATGAGTAAGAGAATCTCCTCTACCACTCAGCTTTTATGCAACCGAATGAGTTAAAGAAACTATTATTCTTAAGGCCTGTTAAAAGTCGCTCATTGTCTCTTGTACCAGCGATGACGATCATTATCGGTCCTCATCGACCTCGATTGTCACACCACACCTAGTCACCTACTACTCATTTGAGTCACTCATAAGTAAATTTGGTAAGCAAATAAAAAGTTGAAGAATTGAACCTTCACCGATCTCAATTGTCACGCCTACCATTATGTTGGGCCATTTTGTATAAGTAAATTTGGTATTGGTAAACAAATAAAAAAGTTGGGGAATCGAACCCACTATCTCACATCAAATGAGTTGAACACCTACCACTCAATTGAGCACTTTTTCATTATAATGTGTAGTTTTTATTTTACATATTCTTAAAAACAAATATTTTAAACAATTAAAAAAATAGTCTCCAGGGGATTTTTTCCGGCGAGAGGCCCTGTGCGGCGCCAGGGATAGCCTAGTATATATTCCAAACATCCAAGTATATATTGTATATTAACATTAGCAAGTTAAAGATGATTTTTTATACCCAACATAATTAAATAAAAAAAATATAGAGGCCGAATTTTTCAAAATAAATGTAGAAAAAAAATCTTGAGTGGGGGTATTTTGGTAATCTGGTCGGGCTTTGACAGTGCCGTACGGGGAAAGGACGGAAAAAGGAGGGCAGTTGACGAGGGTATTTTGGGAAAGGAAAAAAGTAATATTCCTCCAAGCAGGGGGGGTCAATAAGTAGACGCAATTCATTCGGTGGAGAAAGTATGTGAGGAAGGACATATTCGGAGTGCGGAAAGTACGAACATTTCATTTAATATTTTTTTCCTTTTTCAATGGAGAAAAAACAAAACCTTAAAGTATATATTTATTTAAAATAAATTGAAATATATACAAAAAAGATAAGAATAGTAGTTTATATTCTAGTGGGGTGTGGGAAGGCCGTACTTATGACCTACCTTTTAAAGAGTACCAACCTTACCCTGATAAGAACGGACGCATTTTGATGGAACAAAATGGGCTGTCATCCAGCTTTTGCTAGCGTGACGGCTCTATTTGACATCTGTCACTTCTATCAGTTAAAATTCGGTGGATTTCAATTTTTGTAAATTTGACTTTATATATTTTTTTTAAATTGAATTTATTTATGGTATCTGATAAAATTGATTTGGAATGATGAATGCTAGATGGAAAATTGTAAAATTGGCCGTGTATCTATAGGGGTGTTGTAAAATTAGTCATATAACGTTTAAAGTTGCAATTTTAGTTGTGTGACAATTTTGCTCATTAGCAAAAATAATAATTTTAATTATGTAATTTTAAAATTTGGCAATTTCAGTATTTTTATTTTTTAGTTGTGGTAATTTCGATCAAAATAACCAATTTTGACATATTTGTATTTGTTTTTGTATTTTCATAATTAGGAGATTATACATATAGAACTAGTATCTCGGATTTTGATCTGGATTCATAAATCTAAAAATTTTCAATTATTAGACAACCTATAGTAATAAATAAATTCTACGTGAGTAAATATTATATATAGGTTCTCATACCATTTTAAATTTGATCTTATGTTAATGAATGTTTTGGCTATCAATGGTATTTTGGGAATAATTAAAATGTTGAAATAGCTCTTAGGATCAAATTTGCATTAACTTAAACCTTATAGGACCAGAATTGCAAAAATTTAAAACTTATAGGACAAAAATTGCAAAAAAATCAAAACATACTTGACTAAAATCACAAATTTAAAAGTCAATAATATCCAGTTTAAATAATATTCAGTTTTAGTGCATATTTTAATACACTAACATTATTAATTTAATAAACAACAAAAAAGAAATTAGTTTTTTTTAAACAAAAACTTAAAATTAGGTTTTGATCTCAAATAAAATCAGGAAAAAAATTGTTTAGAACCCAATATAGTTGAACTCGCATGAGTAATTAGAAAAGTGTACATTTGGAAATGTTAAACAAATAAGCCGTATAGGTGTTTTTAATGTTTTATATTTATAAATACATAAATAATGTCTAGAATTTAGGTTTTATTTAACACAATGATTTGAAAGATTTAATTTGATCGTGTCTAACAAACAAATAGAGTTTGATGAGGAGAAGAAAACTTGGTGATATAATAAAAGTAATTAACGTAGTTATGATTCATTCAAAATTTTTATCAAAGAATTTCAGTTATCAAGTCGAAATTTCTTGGACGTGATTTAATTGGCAATTTTTTGTCAAAATTAGTTATTATTTTGGTTTGTGGTTATATTGAACATGTTTGTATATTAAGTGGGTTCTTAGAGTTGGAGTTTGTATAAAATAAGGATTATTATCCACATTTAGTAGTTATTAATTATATATTATATTGCGGATGGATATAAAAAATTTCATGGTCCAATCAAACAACAATTGTAATAGTTTTGGAGTTTTAATTAGGATAGGAATAAGATTTATTTGTAGTCCTCTATATATAATTGGAACAACGCCTTTAGAAAAACAAACAGAAGAGCTAGAGTAATACCGATATTTTATAAAGGATTTGCTACAAGAGTTTTATGGAGGAACGTGGTTGGACGCAAACCGCAGTGCTTCGAAGACACGAAGCAGAATGGAACGAACAACGCCGGCGACAGTTAGGAGAAAGGGACGAACTACGCCGGCGACATGCAGCAGAATGGGACGAACAAATCCGACGCGACACCAAGCGAACGAGTCGAACAAAGCGGCAACACGAAGCTGAATTGGCCCGACAACGCGAAGCGGATCGGGCTCAACAACAACATCAGCAACAAGAGGTCATCATCTTGCACTATGGCGATGACTTGGATATGGGAGAATTGATTCAACAAGATGAAATAACCACGAGTTTGTCGGAGGAAGTGATTTCGAGAAACCTGAAAACAAGGAATCCTGATAGTAAAATAATTAGAGACGATGGAGATCCTAAAATCTGTACAGTGTGCCAGGACAATCTACGTGATAATGATCGGAAGAAAATGATTGCGATTCTGGATTGTGGGCATGAATATCACTCTTGCTGCATCAAAAAGTGGCTGCAACGTAAAAATATTTGTCCCCTTTGTAAAAGGGTTGCCATTAAGCTGTGAGGAAATGATCATCATGAATTTTGACGATCAATTTTAGATAGGATAATAATGTTTTCTACTTATTAGGATGTTTAATGTTCTTGTGTTGATTAAAGTTCTTGCTAGGTGGTTGGTGTAATATCTTACTAATTGTTATGTATGAGAGAATCATTCTTGATTTTTTTGTTATATTTATATTCTATTTAATTTGCATGCTAAAATAGGTCGTATATATATATTTGGGTCAAATGGGAACAATAGACGGACTAATATCTAGCTACAGTTGAAAATAATTTTGAAGGCAGTGATTTAAACCTTAATTTTAGCTGTATGTATTTTTATTATTTGATCTTAACAGTAATATTGTAATTTTATATCATTTTGATAAGTTAAGAAGGGTTAAGAAGTAATTCAATTACACAACCATTAATTCCTCGATTCATATTCAATGAAAAATAATACACGTGGCCATTGGGCAAGTGGTTTCATTCCTCATAAACAAATTAAAACGGAAGTGGGGAAGATATAGAAAAATTAGCCAGGGGAAAGAAATAGAAAAATTAGCCAAAGCATGTGTGGCATGATAAAATTATCATGATAAAATTGTCATGATAATGGCTAACTCTGCATCTTTAATACATGTAATAACGCTCCGCGTAATAAAATTTGACACAATATTTTCTCTTCTCCTATTCTCGATAATTTTTTGCCACAATTTTTATTTGGCAAAAACTTGCGTGAGATGGTCTCACGGATTTAGATCCGTGAGAGACTTTTTTTATTTTGTTTCTTGGGTTTATTTTTAATTGATTTGGGTTTTTAGGATTTTTAGTTTTTTTAGGGTTTATTTTTTATTTTTTGGGTTTATTTTTATTTTTCGGGTTTATTCTTCATGGTTCATGTTTTTAGGGTTTATTTTTGTTTCTTCATGGTTCATTATTATTTTTAAATTTATTTTCATGATTCATGTTCTCAAGACGGAGCCCTTAGGAGGCCCGTCTCACGGATTTAGATCCGTGAGACCGTCTCACAACAGACTTGCTCTTTTTATTTTACTGATAGTAGTATTTTTTAATAAACTATTTGTTATTTAAATTCCGGAATCTACTTCATTTTTTTTTGAGGAGAGGAATCTACTTCATTAATATTATTATGTTGTCGCAAATGTAATGCCTTTATAAGATTCTTGATAGGTGGTTCTATTGTAATATCTTAATAATTTTATGTATGAGTGAATCTTTTTTTTTTTTTTTAATTTTTTACGTTTATGTACTTAGTTCGGGGTTTTGCCCAGACGTATGGACTTGTTATACCCGATGAACCAACCGGCTCGAGTTTTTGACTCATCTAAGTTGTGATTTCGGGTTTATTATGGAATGATTGTATTTTCTCCTTTTGGGGTGTGACATTTATGATTTTTTATATAAATATTAAACAATAGTTTTTTATGAAAAAATTATATTTTTTATAGTTTTTAAATTATAAAAAAGAACTATATTATGTTGCTAAGCTTTTTCCGTAGACCACTTTAATTTATAATAAACTAATTAGTTTCATAATTGGATAATTTGTTTCGTTCATTGTTATATATTGGGAGGATATATTATGATGATTTATTCCATGTCACACCTCGAGAGCACCACAGGTTCATAATAACCATATATTTATTATTGAAGTTCACAAACAATCACGGTCCAACGTGTATTATATTTAGATTTAAGGTAGATACTACACATAATATATAATATTCTCTCAGGAATAACATATACAGCGCCATAATTAAGGATAACTATGTTGCAAGTAATTCACACTAGTAAATCTTTTGGATTTTGAAAGATTTTCCCAAGAGAGATTTTCGTGATACTAGGTCTGTCGGTCCATACTTATTAAATAAAATAAAATATGAGATATCTTTTTTATTTTTTATTTTTATGAATATATATTTTTTGTGGGGTAGATTATTTAGGTTATACAGAGTCCTAAATAACCTAAAATTTAAGATGTTATTGGATAACGGCTGTGTCTTAGTCTGATTAGGAGAAAGAGAATTAAGTTGGCGTTTTATCATAAGGGTTAATTAAAAGTGCCCTTGAGATTTGATCTAATTATAAAAAAAAAACCTGAGGCTTTATTTTGTCTAACATTTAACCCCTTCATAAGCAAGAAAATTTCAAAATCCCCCTTTATATTTATAAAATCATTACTGTATACCCCTTAATTTTAACACTGAATCAAATCTTAGGGGTATTTTTTGTAATTTTGAAAGTTAGCTGGATTTTTTTGTAATTAGGTCAAACCTCAGGGGTATTCTTTGTAATTATCCCTTATAATAAAGTAATAAAGGCAACGCAAATCATGCCAACAAATAAACTTGATCGACATAAATTATCGGTACTTTGACAAAGAATTTGAGAGCAATGAATGGCGGTGAAGGTGTCGATGGATATGGCTATGACCAAGAACGTGAAGCCGAACGGGCTCGACAGCGTCGTCAACGTGAACGTGAAATCGAATCGGCTCATCAACGTCGTATACGTGAAATCATGGTTGGTGGGGCAGATATCCAAGACCTATATAGTGAAGCCATCGATTGGCAAGCAGTGTTTCAAAGACACGAAGCTGAACGGGTTCAACAACAACGTCGGCCGCACGAAACAGAATGGGCTCAACTACGGGCTCGACACGAAGCTGAATTGGCTGAATTGGCTGAAGCCGAACGGGCTCAGCAACGTCGGCGACAAGAGATCTTGCGTGCTTCTGCCTATCATGAACGAAATTTAACTTTGAGAATGGATGCATTGGTTCAACAATATATTGCTCAACGGGCTCAACGACGACATGAAAACGAAGCCTCCGATATGGGAGAATTGATTCGACAATTTGAAGGTATAACGATGAGTGGTTTGTCGGAGGAAGTGATTTCGCGATACCTGAAAACAATTAGAGTTGTTGATGATGAGGGAGATCCTAAAATATGT
Source organism: Rehmannia glutinosa (assembly GCA_016081115.2). Lineage (NCBI taxonomy): Eukaryota > Viridiplantae > Streptophyta > Magnoliopsida > Lamiales > Orobanchaceae > Rehmannia > Rehmannia glutinosa. The sequence continues at coordinate 354,338 of JABTTQ020003344.1, read as the reverse complement.
ACAATTTGCCATGACAATCTACATGATGATGATGATGATAAGAAGATGATTGCGGTTTTGGATTGCGGGCATGAATATCACTCCTATTGCCTCAAATTGTGGCTGCAACGCAAAAATACTTGCCCTCTCTGTCAAAGGATTGCCATCGCGCTGTGAGGAGTTGATCATGATGAATTTGATCAGTTGCATAGGTGGTTCTCTTAATATCTTACTAATTGTTATGTAATGAGTACTAAATACTCATACTTTGGTTCTTTTATGTTTATAGTCTATTTAATAATTTGCATTCTAAAAATGGACTTAAAAACTCAAATCCTAGCCTCGTTTTGTCTCAAACTCTTCTTTTGCATCTCTTTCTTGTCGTTTATTGTTAATGGATGATTTTTGGATGGGTGTTTTTTGGTCTGAAATTAATCACGGCCATCTAGATTTTTTTATTTTTATTTGCTGAATAATAAGTAATTTCTCCGCGTAGATCTGAGTTATTTGTTTTTCTCTTGTTTGTGATTTCCTCAAAGTGCAGTTGTAGTTTTCATCATGTTGCAAATCAAATTATAAGTGGTATTCTAGACATTATAGAATTTTCAAAATTGTAGAATTTAAGCTGCTTTTTGTTATTAACCTAGATGCTATTGATCTTTCCATAATTTCATTTTTTTTTTGGTTTTTACATATTTGTTTTCTGTTTTCTATCGATGTATTGCTAATTTGAATTAATTAATAAAATTATTTTTCTTGTCAAAAAGAAAAACACAGAGATATTATATATAGGTCAAATAGTTTATATGTGGAGTTTCTAGTACTTAGTGATTTAACCACATGGGATCCTTCTGGGTAATTAGCAATAAACAGTAATACTGTAATAGTATATATTCATTACCCGTAAACAGTGTTTGAGCCTGTTATTTATAAAATAAAAAAAAACCATTGTTGGTAAAATATAAAATTGATTTTATATTTTGATATTGTGACACCGTGGAATCGGCGATTTTAACCGTCGGTTAGAACCGTAGGTGAAACCGTGATGAAACCGTTTTTTTAAGGTTAAAACCAACAATCTTGGTTTGGTAAATACATGCTAGAAGAAATATTAAATGTTTATTATGATGTTTTATTTTTGTAACTACATGATACACGTTTTAGACCAAATGTAGTAAGCGAACTACGTGAACTTTGATTCTTCTATACTCTAAGGGCTCGTTTTTGGTTGCATGATTAATTCTAATTTCATTTTTTCATTTTTCAAATCTTATCATGTTGATACAATAAGTCCTATTATTGTGTTTGTTTGATGGATTGGGCCATGGGACACAAAATGGTTTTATTAATAATGTGTATGGTTATGTTGGATAAGAATATTTATTCAAGGTGGATATGACCTTTGTTCTGGAAACAACGGTAATTTCTAATAATCCATTAAGTTTTCATTGTTAGAGTTGAATGAATAATCAAATGATTTTCTTATACGGATAGAAAGAATTTAGCTTCATAACCAAACTTTGACTCTTACAAAAGAAGTTCTAGTTAACCTCTTGGAACCAGATCAAATCGCTTCAAGCAGCTATGTGCCATGATCTTCCTAATCTGACCAATATCAGATACTTTCAAGGAAATGCCTTTATTTTATAACAGGAAGCAGCTGTAGTGATTGTGTCACAAACTATTGGATTGTAATACTTGCCAACAGCAAATAAAGGTGTCTTTGTATCCTTGAATCCACGAAAAGTTCCTTGAGCACTGAGCAGCAAGTGCTATAACCACAATTGGTGGAGCACCAAAGGCCCTCAGAGTAAGAAATTGTTCAGCTGGTACGCGCATTGGTGAATCCTGTAGTAAGCCAAATATGAGTTAAATGGTAACTGGACAATAGATAGTGATACATTAATCTGGAAATATTAATGAAAAACTTTCACAATGAATACACTCCCATTGAACCAAAAACTGATTTAAGCAACAAAGTCAAGAGACTGTGTTTTCCTTTGTTATCCAGACTTAGAAAGAGATGAAGAAGATTTCTCAATAGCCTACAGCGAAATATTCTTCTCGGAAGCATCATCACAGACACAACCGATATGCCTGACTATATTGATCTTGCAAAGACAGGAATGTTACACAAATGCATATGCAACAGCTTGAGTCACACTTAGGTGTTACTTTTATTTATAACGTAACATTCAAATGAATTAAATGCAACGCTTCAAGTTTCATGTAACAACATTCAAAATTTTATTGACTAAATCAAATTTAGAGAGCAATAGGGATCCAAAAATATGTTCATAACAAAACTTCCTTGATTAGCTAAGAAATACATTCAACAGATATACCCATCGTATCCATTAGAAAACTGGAGCCTGTGGAAAGCGCAACTGCTTCTATGATGCCAAGGGCTGCAGCAAGCACTATAGCATTTGATACTGAAGGAAGAAACATCTTGCAACGCTGGCCTGCAAGGTAACATTTGATAAAAAGGGAAAAATTGGAAATTTTAAAGAATGCAAAAGGATGACAAAACAGTAAAATTAAACCAATTGTAGAATGCAATATAGATGCTCTGGTAAAAAGAGTACCTCTGGCAGATTGACTATAGCCGTCAGCAGCCTTTATAACCGATGCCTGCTCTTCAGCAACATAGGATGTCGTGATATTGAGCAAAGGTACATCAAATAATTTAGAAACAAGGTTGAAAACAGCACCAGATACACCAACTGCTGCCAATTCAGCAGACCCTAAACAACATGACAATGTAAATTGAAAACTATGCATATAAATGAACTTGTGGATGCCACAAACAAAAAGTTACTGATTTAAGTAAGGAAAGCCGTTCTAATCACAACCTAAGCAAAACAGCTAAAATTTACAGCCTACATTTTCCATAAATTAACGAATATTATGATCCTAGTCATGTCCAGGATCTACCAGTATTAAGACATAGTAGATAGTGCAGAAACATTCAGGTGAAGAAGTGATGCAACTCACCAAAATCCACATACTATAATTTTTCTTTTTAGTTCACAAATTGTATACAGTTCAAATCCGCAATCAGTCCATCGGAAGCTGAATATTTTACTTGTTAAACTCTTCCACAAGATCAATTAAAGTTGCTAAAACATGACTAACATCAAATGCTAAACCGAAGAATGAGAAAGTACCTAAATGACCAACAAATCCCGTGTCAACAAGTGACGTAATTGGGTCAGCATCGAGAGCCAAAGCTGCTGGCAGTGCAATAGAAAGAATCTCCACTCCAAGTCCATCCAGTTTAAACTGCTCCCTACAAAATTCCAAAGTAATAAATGCTCGTCTTAAGGACATAATTTTGCAATTTACGAACTTTAAAATATGATTGAATGCTATGAAAACTGAAATTCTTGGATAGACCCTAGTACAAACATTTCCTATTCTACTTCAGAACCAGATGAACGAAGTTTTCCTCCCACAAAAATCCAATTCCAATGTCCAGAGTAGGATAACTAAATCCATCAAATAATGAATTCCAAAAATACTTCTAGAAAACACAAGAGAAGGAACTACCGAAGACGATGCAGAACGGAGAGTGAATTGGGGTTAGGATCCGTATCCGGGTCGCGAGCATTAACCCGATCGTCTGCAACCCGGGGCTTCGGCTGTTGAGGTATGCTGCTGGGGTTTTTGTTAGCTGATGCTTTTGGGATTGTTCGGAATCGAGCTGAATGATAGCCATTGCCGCATTTCGTCGAGCACTTAAGTGGGGAAACGCTGGAATTCGATGAGCAATTGTATGAACCGAAACAGTAACTTGCATGAACAGAGAAGAGGTGGAGGCAATGGTGTTGGTGTGAAACACCGCACGCCATTGTCGAATTTCGGAAGAAGAATCTTGCAGTGTTTATATGAAGGCCCAGTCGAATCAAACAGTAGAAGGCAATGGCTGTAATGCGAGCTGAGAAATGAAAATATGTCCACGTTTAATGGAACTATTTGGAGCATGTAAAGCCACAGGGCCCACAACCACAACACTGACAAAACTACTAGGATTTTTTTTTAATTTAAAAAAGGTAGGGCAAAGTAGACCATAAATTAAAAATATAATATTACTAATTTTCCGCAGACATTCTCATATAAATATATAAAATTTACACTTTTTGGTTCTCATAAAATTTATTTTCTAATGTTGTAAGATATTTGTATCATACTCGAAGACCAATTTTAAGGTTTTTGATTCCTCAATTTGTTCGGAGATGGGCCAATCTTCTATTTTTAGAGTAGGCCAATTGTATGTTGTTAAACGAGATAAATTACAAGAAGGTCCACAATTATTGGGCCCTCTGGTGTATTTGTTGGGCTAGAGATAAACTGGAAAATGAAAAAAAGAAAAAAAACCCCAATTATTTATATTTTTAATTTTTATTACATAAAAAGTTTAAATTTATGCAAACGAAAAGCTACGATTAATAATAGAAAGTAATCAATTAATTAATGAATAGAACACTTCCCAACTACTCTAGTATTTATGGGTTAAAAATCCAGATAAATTAGTTTTAAGTACTCAATAAAGTGATTAACAAGTAATAATATAAGTTGTATAATCGTGACAAGTTCTTATTAGCCCTTCCACTAGGCCATCCTTTTTATAAATTTCCATATTGTTTTACAATATATAATTTTGGAATAAAAAGATTTTTCAATAGTACAAAGAATTTACGGAGATCATGTTAGCAAAATTAACTTAGTTCTTACCATTTATATATGAGATGACAAAACTTGTTGGTCAATCTATTTTTTCTTGCAAGGAAATCTATTCAAGGTAAAATCTACTAGAGAAAAAAAAAAGATTTGTTTGGAAATTTATTACTTTTATACATTCCTTTTTTAAATTGATTGATATATAATTTTTTTTTAATATACACCCCAAATTAAAAAGCCCCATGAAGAAATCAAGAAAGAGGACTAAAATCAAGAAAGGAAGGGCTTGTTACCGTTAGGCGGCGGTTAATAGGGTTTATAAAAGCACGTTCAAAAAATTACAATCACAATCACCAAGAGATCATAAGCGAAAATTAAAAAATACGTACCAAGATGAATCAAGATAATCAGCCAGTTGATGAGCCATACGTTCCTGAGTATGTGGCTTTTGTACCTCAAAATTCTGTGAGCACGACGTCGTCTAGAATCAGTCCATGTAGTCAAGAAGTGGAAAGCTCTTCTACGGATCCCGCAAACCGAAAACTTTATGTCCATGGGCTACATTGGGACGCTGCTGACCCCCTTTATGTGTTTCAGGAATTTTTGCAGTATGGACATATCGAAGAATTAACGTTTGTGAGACTATATATGAGCCAGAGAATCGAGGCTTCGGTTTTATACAATGATGTCCAAAGTGCTGAGAGGGCCATGGCGGCACCGCCAAGGATAAGTAGTAGGCCCGCCATGTGGTGGCACTTGGCCACCGACCCTGCATGTCACAGGTGTCCCATGCCTCAACTTTAGTTTTTTTTTGTTGAACTAGTTACGTGCACATTTCCGTCAAACTATTGTATCCGAATTTTTCTGATAATTTTGCTTCGTTAATTTGTCGATGAAATGCTGTAAGTAGATAGGACTTGAAGCAGATTCTTGGGCGAGCTATTCGTCTAAATGTATTACCCTCTAGAATATATGTGACAATTTATGTTGTGCTTAAACGATATTTTTTTCTTTTTATTTTTCTAATTTTTCTTGTTTTTGTTATGAAAATTGACTTTTAATTTGGCACCCCTTCTGTTGGGTCGGAATAAAATGTTTGCACTCGATCAGTCCGGTTTTCACCAGTTGTTTCATTAATTTTGAAAAATAAAATCAAACAATTATATTTTCAAGTAGCTAAATTTTCAATCCGACTAACATGGATTCAGATTTTCTATTCCATTTTTTTATTCCACCTTGTATTACATCATTTCGATATATGACGAGTGCCAATGCATATATTGAAATAATATAACAACGTGTATTATCTTATATTAACATGCCAATCATCTTATAACAATTCTCGGATCCTTGATGCATGATAATGAATTTTTATTATAATTATAAATTTAAATATTATTATTATAAGAGGATGATGGAAGAAAAAATGAAGACGATGGAGAAGCAGAAATAATTTATAGAAAGAAAACACACTCTTAACTTTTGAAGAAAAATGGGAAAATATTAAAAAAAAAAAAGAAAAATATATAACGATAACAATAGTAATAATAATAAAAGAAGTTTAGATATGTGACTAAAGCTTTTTCCGTGGACCATTTTTATAATAAAATTTGGTTCATACTTGGAATTAATTGTTTCATTCATAATATTAGGGATAATTACAAAAAAATCCCTGAGGTTTGAGCTAATTACAAAAAAAACCTAGGAATTTTTGTAAATTACAAAACACCCATTGAGGTTTGATTCCGTCATATATTTTTTCCCTTTATAAGCGAAAAAAAAAAAACATATCAAAAATTCCCTGATATTTATAAAAATACTATCCCTAACTATTAAATATCGGGAAGATAATACTGGTTAAGGTCTCAACTCTCAAGGATAACGCTGTTGCAAGTAATTCATATTTCATGTTGTAATTATTTTGGAATTTGAACTTTGAAGAATAGTTTTGATAACAATATTGGAAAGTAAGTACGTGAGACGTCAACTTGTATGACACTATATATAGTATTGTTGTTGGTTAATACTTATAAAATAAAATAAAATATGAGCTATTAATGTTTTATATTTATAGATACATAATTAATGCCTAGAATTTAGGTTTTATTTAACACAATGATTTGAAAGATTTAATTTGATCGTGTCTAACAAACCAACGAGTTTGATGAGGAGAAGAAAACTTGGTGATATAATAAAAGTAATTAACGTAGTTATGATTCATTCAAATTTTTTATCAAAGAATTTGAGTTATTATTAAGTCGAAATTTCTTGAACGTGATTTAATTGGCAATTTTTTGTCAAAATTAGTTATTATTTTGGTTTGTGGTTATATTGAACATGCTTGTATATTAAGTGGGTTCTTAGAGTTGGAGTTTGTATAAAATAAGGATTCTTATCCACATTTAGTAGTTATTATTATATATTGCGGATGGATATAAAAGATTTCATGGTCCAATCAAACAACAATTGTACGAGTTTTGGAGTTTTAATTAGAATAGGAATAAGATTTATTTGTAGTCCTCTATATATGATTGGAACAAGGCCTTTAGAAAAACAAACAGAAGAGCTAGAGTAATACCGATATTTTATAAAGGATTTGCTACAAGAGTTTTATGGAGGAACGTGGTTGGATGCAAACCGCAGTGCTTCGAAGACACGAAGCAGAATGGAACGAACAACGCCGGCGACAGTTAGGAGAAAGGGACGAACTACGCCGGCGACATGCAGCAGAATGGGACGAACAAATCCGACGACACCAAGCAGAACGAGTCAAACAAAGCCGGCAACACGAAGCTGAATTGGCCCGACAACGCGAAGCCGATCGGACCCAACAACAACATCAGCAACAAGAGGTTATCATCTTGCACTATGATGATGACTTGGATATGGGAGAATTGATTCAACAAGATGAAATAATCATGAGTAGTTTGTCGGAGGAAGTGATTTCGAGAAACCTGAAAACAAGGAATCCTGATAGTGAAATAATTAGAGACGATGGAGATCCTAAAATCTGTACAGTTTGTCAGGACAATCTACGTGATGATGATCGGACAAAGATGATTGCGGTTTTGGATTGCGGGCATGAATATCACTCTTGCTTTGCATCAAAAGTGGTCGCAACGCAAAAATATTTGCCCCCTCCGTAAAAGGATTGCCATTAAGTCAGTGAGGAGATGATCATCATAAATTTCGATGATCAATTTTAGATAGGATAATAATGTTTTCTACTTATTAGGATGTTTAATGTTCTTGTGTTGATTAAAGTTCTTGCTAGGTGGTTCGTGTAATATCTTACTAATTGTTATGTGTGAGAGAATCATACTTGATTTTTTGTTATATTTATATTCTATTTAATTTGCATGCTAAAATAGGTCGTGTATATATATATATATATATATATATATATATATATATATTTTGGATCAAATGGGAACAATAGACGGACTAATATCTAGCTACGATTGAAAATAATTTTGAAGGCGATGATTTAAACCTTAATTTTAGTCAGTATGTATTTTTATTATTTGATCTTAAGGGTAATATTGTAATTTTATATCATTTTGATAAGTTAAGAAGGGTTAAGAAGTAATTCAATTACACAACCATTAATTCCTCGATTCATATTCAATGAAAAATAATACCCGTGGCTATTGGGCAAGTGGTTTCATTCCTCATAAAACAAATTAAAACGGAAGTGGGGAAGATATAGAAAAATTAGCCAGGGGAAAGAAATAGAAAAATTAGCCAAAGCATGTGTGGCATGATAAAATTGTCATGATAAAATTGTCATGATAATGGCTAACTCTGCATCTTTAATACATGTAATAACGCTCCGCGTAATAAAATTTGACACAATATTTTCTCTTCTCCTATGCTCGATAATTTTTTGCCACAATTTTTATTTGGCAAAAACTTGCGTGAGACGGTCTCACGGATTTAGATCCGTGAGACGGAGCCCTTACACAAAGTTTTAAAGGTTTTTTTTTTTAAGATTTTATTTTTCTTAGGGTTTATATTTGTTTTTTTAGGGTTTATTTTGTTTCTTGGGTTTATTTTTAATTGATTTGGGTTTTTAGGATTTTTAGTTTTTTTTAGGGTTTATTTTTTATTTTTTGGGTTTATTTTTATTTTTCGGGTTTATTCTTCATGGTTCATGTTTTTAGGGTTTATTTTTGTTTCTTCATGGTTCATTATTATTTTTAAATTTATTTTCATGATTCATGTTCTCAAGACGGAGCCCTTAGGAGGCCCGTCTCACGGATTTAGATCCGTGAGACCGTCTCACAAGAGACTTGCTCTTTTTATTTTACTGATAGTAGTATTTTTTATAAACTATTTGTTATTTAAATTCCGGAATCTACTTCATTTTTTTTGAGGAGAGGAATCTACTTCATTAATATTATTATGTTGTCGCAAATGTAATGCCTTTATAAGATTCTTGATAGGTGGTTCTATTGTAATATCTTAATAATTTTATGTATGAGTGAATCTTTTTTTTTTTTTTAATTTTTTACGTTTATGTACTTAGTTCGGGGTTTTGCCCAGACGTATGGACTTGTTATACCCGATGAACCAACCGGCTCGAGTTTTTGACTCATCTAAGTTGTGATTTCGGGTTTATTATGGAATGATTGTATTTTCTCCTTTTGGGGTGTGACATTTATGATTTTTTATATAAATATTAAACAATAGTTTTTTATGAAAAAATTATATTTTTTATAGTTTTTAAATTATAAAAAAGAACTATATTATGTTGCTAAGCTTTTTCCGCAGACCACTTTAATTTATAATAAACTAATTAGTTTCATAATTGGATAACTTGTTTCGTTCATTGTTATATATTGGGAGGATATATTATGATGATTTATTCCATGTCACACCTCGAGGAGCACCCCAGGTTCATAATAACCATATATTTATTATTGAAGTTCACAAACAATCACGGTCCAACGTGTATTATATTTAGATTTAAGGTAGATACTACACATAATATATAATATTCTCTCAGGAATAACATATACAGTGCCATAATTAAGGATAACTATGTTGCAAGTAATTCACACTAGTAAATCTTTTGGATTTTGAAAGATTTTCCCAAGAGAGATTTTCGTGATACTAGGTCTGTCGGTCCATACTTATTAAATAAAATAAAATATGAGATATCTTTTTTATTTTTTATTTTTATGAATATATATTTTTTGTGGGGTAGATTATTTAGGTTATACAGAGTCCTTTATAACCTAAAATTTAAGATGTTATTGGATAACGGCGGTGTCTTAGTCTGATTAGGAGAAAGAGAATTAAGTTGGCGTTTTATTATAAGGGTTAATTAAAAGTGCCCTTGAGATTTGATCTAATTACAAAAAAAACCCTGAGGCTTTATTTTGTCTAACATTTAACCCCTTCATAAGCAAGAAAATTTCAAAATCCTCCTTCATATTTATAAAATCATTACTGTATACCCCTTAATTTTAACAATGAATCAAACCTCAGGGATATTTTTTGTAATTTTGAAAGTTAGCTGGATTTTTTTGTAATTAGGTCAAACCTCAGGGGTACTCTTTGTAATTATCCCTTATAATAATAAAGTAATAAAGGCAACGCAAATCATGCCAACAAATAAACTTGATCGACATAAATTATCGGTACTTTGACAAAGAATTTGAGAGCAATGAATGGCGGTGAAGGTGTCGATGGATATGGCTATGACCAAGAACGTGAAGCCGAACGGGCTCGACAGCGTCGTCAACGTGAACGTGAAATCGAATCGCTCATCAACGCGTCGTATACGTGAAATCATGGTTGGTGGGGCAGATATCCAAGACCTATATAGTGAAGCCATCGATTGGCAAGCAGTGTTTCAAAGACACGAAGCTGAACGGGTTCAACAACAACGTCGGCCGCACGAAACAGAATGGGCTCAACTACGGGCTCGACACGAAGCTGAATTGGCTGAATTGGCTGAAGCCGAACGGGCTCAGCAACGTCGGCGACAAGAGATCTTGCGTGCTTCTGCCTATCATGAACGAAATTTAACTTTGAGAATGGATGCATTGGTTCAACAATATATTGCTCAACGGGCTCAACGACGACATGAAAACGAAGCCTCCGATATGGGAGAATTGATTCGACAATTTGAAGGTATAACGATGAGTGGTTTGTCGGAGGAAGTGATTTCGCGATACCTGAAAACAATTAGAGCTGTTGATGATGAGGGAGATCCTAAAATATGTCCAATTTGCCATGACAATCTACATGATGATGATGATGATAAGAAGATGATTGCGATTTTGGATTGCGGGCATAAATATCACTCCTATTGCCTCAAACTGTGGCTGCAACGCAAAAATACTTGCCCTCTCTGTCAAAGGATTGCCATCGCGCTGTGAGGAGTTGATCATGATGAATTTGATCAGTTGCATAGGTGGTTCTCTTAATATCTTACTAATTGTTATGTAATGAGTACTGAATACTCATACTTTGATTCTTTTATGTTTATGGTCTATTTAATAATTTGCATTCTAAAAATTGACTTAAAAACTCAAACCCTAGCCTCGTTTTGTCTCAAACTCTTCTTTTGCATCTCTTTCTTGTCGTTTATTGTTAATGGATGATTTTTGGATGGGTGCTTTTTGGTCTGAAATTAATCACGGCCATCTATATCTTTTTATTTTTATTTTCTGAATAATAAGTAATTTCTCCGCGTAGATCTGGGTTATTTGTTTTTCTCTTGTTTGTGATTTCCTCGTCCTGGTGCAGTGATTGTAGTTTTCATCATGTTGCAAATCTGAAATTATAAGTGGTATTCTGACATTATAGAATTTTCAAAATTGTAGAATTTAAGTTTGCTTTTTTATTAACCTAGATGCTATTGATCTTTCCATAATTTCATTTTTTTGGTTTTTACATATTTGTTTTCTTCTGTTTTCTATCGATGTATTGCTAATTTGAATTAATTAATAAAATTATTTTTCTTGTCAAAAAGAAAAACACAGAGATATTATATATAGGTCAAATAGTTTATATGTGGAGTTTCTAGTACTTAGTGATTTAACCACATGGGATCCTTCCTCGGGTAATTAGCAATAAACAAGAATATCTTGTAATAGTATATATTCATTACCCGTAAACAAGTGTTTGAGCCTTTATTTATAAAATAAAAAAACCATTGTTGGTAAAATATAAAATTGATTTTATATTTTGATATTGTGACACCGTGGAATCGGGCGATTTTAACCGTCGGTTAGAACCGTAGGTGAAACCGTGATGAAACCGTTTTTTAAGGTTAAAACCAACAATCTTGGTTTGGTAAATACATGCTAGAAGAAATATTAAATGTTTATTATGATGTTTTATTTTTGTAACTACATGATACACGTTTTAGACCAAATGTAGTAAGCGAACTACGTGAACTTTGATTCTTCTATACTCTAAGGGCTCGTTTGGTTGCATGATTAATTCCTATTTCATTTTCCAGTCTTATCATGTTGATACAATAAGTCCTATTATTGTGTTTGTTTGATGGATTGGGCCATGGGACACAAATGGTTTTATTAATAATGTGTATGGTTATGTTGGATAAGAATATTTATTCAAGGTGGATATGACCTTTGTTACTGGAAACAACGGTAATTTCTAATAATCCATTAAGTTTTCATTGTTAGAGTTGAATGAATAATCAAATGATTTTCTTATACGGATAGAAAGAATTTAGCTTCATAACCAAACTTTGACTCTTACAAAAGAAGTTCTAGTTAACCTCTTGGAACCAGATCAAATCGCTTCAAGCAGCTATGTGCCATGATCTTCCTAATCTGACCAATATCAGATACTTTCAAGGAAATGCCTTTATTTTATAACAGGAAGCAGCTGTAGTGATTGTGTCACAAACTATTGGATTGTAATACTTGCCAACAGCAAATAAAGGTGTCTTTGTATCCTTGAATCCACGAAAAGTTCCTTGAGCACTGAGCAGCAAGTGCTATAACCACAATTGGTGGAGCACCAAAGGCCCTCAGAGTAAGAAATTGTTCAGCTGGTACGCGCATTGGTGAATCCTGTAGTAAGCCAAATATGAGTTAAATGGTAACTGGACAATAGATAGTGATACATTAATCTGGAAATATTAATGAAAAACTTTCACAATGAATACACTCCCATTGAACCAAAAACTGATTTAAGCAACAAAGTCAAGAGACTGTGTTTTCCTTTGTTATCCAGACTTAGAAAGAGATGAAGAAGATTTCTCAATAGCCTACAGCGAAATATTCTTCTCGGAAGCATCATCACAGACACAACCGATATGCCTGACTATATTGATCTTGCAAAGACAGGAATGTTACACAAATGCATATGCAACAGCTTGAGTCACACTTAGGTGTTACTTTTATTTATAACGTAACATTCAAATGAATTAAATGCAACGCTTCAAGTTTCATGTAACAACATTCAAAATTTTATTGACTAAATCAAATTTAGAGAGCAATAGGGATCCAAAAATATGTTCATAACAAAACTTCCTTGATTAGCTAAGAAATACATTCAACAGATATACCCATCGTATCCATTAGAAAACTGGAGCCTGTGGAAAGCGCAACTGCTTCTATGATGCCAAGGGCTGCAGCAAGCACTATAGCATTTGATACTGAAGGAAGAAACATCTTGCAACGCTGGCCTGCAAGGTAACATTTGATAAAAAGGAAAAATTGGAAATTTTAAAGAATGCAAAAGGATGACAAAACAGTAAAATTAAACCAATTGTAGAATGCAATATAGATGCTCTGGTAAAAGAGTACCTCTGGCAGATTGACTATAGCCGTCAGCAGCCTTTATAACCGATGCCTGCTCTTCAGCAACATAGGATGTCGTGATATTGAGCAAAGGTACATCAAATAATTTAGAAACAAGGTTGAAAACAGCACCAGATACACCAACTGCTGCCAATTCAGCAGACCCTAAACAACATGACAATGTAAATTGAAAACTATGCATATAAATGAACTTGTGGATGCCACAAACAAAAAGTTACTGATTTAAGTAAGGAAAGCCGTTCTAATCACAACCTAAGCAAAACAGCTAAAATTTACAGCCTACATTTTCCATAAATTAACGAATATTATGATCCTAGTCATGTCCAGGATCTACCAGTATTAAGACATAGTAGATAGTGCAGAAACATTCAGGTGAAGAAGTGATGCAACTCACCAAAATCCACATACTATAATTTTTCTTTTTAGTTCACAAATTGTATACAGTTCAAATCCGCAATCAGTCCATCGGAAGCTGAATATTTTACTTGTTAAACTCTTCCACAAGATCAATTAAAGTTGCTAAAACATGACTAACATCAAATGCTAAACCGAAGAATGAGAAAGTACCTAAATGACCAACAAATCCCGTGTCAACAAGTGACGTAATTGGGTCAGCATCGAGAGCCAAAGCTGCTGGCAGTGCAATAGAAAGAATCTCCACTCCAAGTCCATCCAGTTTAAACTGCTCCCTACAAAATTCCAAAGTAATAAATGCTCGTCTTAAGGACATAATTTTGCAATTTACGAACTTTAAAATATGATTGAATGCTATGAAAACTGAAATTCTTGGATAGACCCTAGTACAAACATTTCCTATTCTACTTCAGAACCAGATGAACGAAGTTTTCCTCCCACAAAAATCCAATTCCAATGTCCAGAGTAGGATAACTAAATCCATCAAATAATGAATTCCAAAAATACTTCTAGAAAACACAAGAGAAGGAACTACCGAAGACGATGCAGAACGGAGAGTGAATTGGGGTTAGGATCCGTATCCGGGTCGCGAGCATTAACCCGATCGTCTGCAACCCGGGGCTTCGGCTGTTGAGGTATGCTGCTGGGGTTTTTGTTAGCTGATGCTTTTGGGATTGTTCGGAATCGAGCTGAATGATAGCCATTGCCGCATTTCGTCGAGCACTTAAGTGGGGAAACGCTGGAATTCGATGAGCAATTGTATGAACCGAAACAGTAACTTGCATGAACAGAGAAGAGGTGGAGGCAATGGTGTTGGTGTGAAACACCGCACGCCATTGTCGAATTTCGGAAGAAGAATCTTGCAGTGTTTATATGAAGGCCCAGTCGAATCAAACAGTAGAAGGCAATGGCTGTAATGCGAGCTGAGAAATGAAAATATGTCCACGTTTAATGGAACTATTTGGAGCATGTAAAGCCACAGGGCCCACAACCACAACACTGACAAAACTACTAGGATTTTTTTTTAATTTAAAAAAGGTAGGGCAAAGTAGACCATAAATTAAAAATATAATATTACTAATTTTCCGCAGACATTCTCATATAAATATATAAAATTTACACTTTTTGGTTCTCATAAAATTTATTTTCTAATGTTGTAAGATATTTGTATCATACTCGAAGACCAATTTTAAGGTTTTTGATTCCTCAATTTGTTCGGAGATGGGCCAATCTTCTATTTTTAGAGTAGGCCAATTGTATGTTGTTAAACGAGATAAATTACAAGAAGGTCCACAATTATTGGGCCCTCTGGTGTATTTGTTGGGCTAGAGATAAACTGGAAAATGAAAAAAAAAGAAAAAAACCCCAATTATTTATATTTTTAATTTTTATTACATAAAAAGTTTAAATTTATGCAAACGAAAAGCTACGATTAATAATAGAAAGTAATCAATTAATTAATGAATAGAACACTTCCCAACTACTCTAGTATTTATGGGTTAAAAATCCAGATAAATTAGTTTTAAGTACTCAATAAAGTGATTAACAAGTAATAATATAAGTTGTATAATCGTGACAAGTTCTTATTAGCCCTTCCACTAGGCCATCCTTTTTATAAATTTCCATATTGTTTTACAATATATAATTTTGGAATAAAAAGATTTTTCAATAGTACAAAGAATTTACGGAGATCATGTTAGCAAAATTAACTTAGTTCTTACCATTTATATATGAGATGACAAAACTTGTTGGTCAATCTATTTTTTCTTGCAAGGAAATCTATTCAAGGTAAAATCTACTAGAGAAAAAAAAAGATTTGTTTGGAAATTTATTACTTTTATACATTCCTTTTTAAATTGATTGATATATAATTTTTTTAATATACACCCCAAATTAAAAAGCCCCATGAAGAAATCAAGAAAGAGGACTAAAATCAAGAAAGGAAGGGCTTGTTACCGTTAGGCGGCGGTTAATAGGGTTTATAAAAGCACGTTCAAAAAATTACAATCACAATCACCAAGAGATCATAAGCGAAAATTAAAAAATACGTACCAAGATGAATCAAGATAATCAGCCAGTTGATGAGCCATACGTTCCTGAGTATGTGGCTTTTGTACCTCAAAATTCTGTGAGCACGACGTCGTCTAGAATCAGTCCATGTAGTCAAGAAGTGGAAAGCTCTTCTACGGATCCCGCAAACCGAAAACTTTATGTCCATGGGCTACATTGGGACGCTGCTGACCCCCTTTATGTGTTTCAGGAATTTTTGCAGTATGGACATATCGAAGAATTAACGTTTGTGAGACTATATATGAGCCAGAGAATCGAGGCTTCGGTTTTATACAATGATGTCCAAAGTGCTGAGAGGGCCATGGCGGCACCGCCAAGGATAAGTAGTAGGCCCGCCATGTGGTGGCACTTGGCCACCGACCCTGCATGTCACAGGTGTCCCATGCCTCAACTTTAGTTTTTTTTTGTTGAACTAGTTACGTGCACATTTCCGTCAAACTATTGTATCCGAATTTTTCTGATAATTTTGCTTCGTTAATTTGTCGATGAAATGCTGTAAGTAGATAGGACTTGAAGCAGATTCTTGGGCGAGCTATTCGTCTAAATGTATTACCCTCTAGAATATATGTGACAATTTATGTTGTGCTTAAACGATATTTTTTTCTTTTTATTTTTTCTAATTTTTCTTGTTTTTGTTATGAAAATTGACTTTTAATTTGGCACCCCTTCTGTTGGGTCGGAATAAAATGTTTGCACTCGATCAGTCCGGTTTTCACCAGTTGTTTCATTAATTTTGAAAAATAAAATCAAACAATTATATTTTCAAGTAGCTAAATTTTCAATCCGACTAACATGGATTCAGATTTTCTATTCCATTTTTTATTCCACCTTGTATTACATCATTTCGATATATGACGAGTGCCAATGCATATATTGAAATAATATAACAACGTGTATTATCTTATATTAACATGCCAATCATCTTATAACAATTCTCGGATCCTTGATGCATGATAATGAATTTTTATTATAATTATAAATTTAAATATTATTATTATAAGAGGATGATGGAAGAAAAAATGAAGACGATGGAGAAGCAGAAATAATTTATAGAAAGAAAACACACTCTTAACTTTTGAAGAAAAATGGGAAAATATTAAAAAAAAAAAAGAAAAATATATAACGATAACAATAGTAATAATAATAATAAAAGAAGTTTAGATATGTGACTAAAGCTTTTTCCGTGGACCATTTTTATAATAAAATTTGGTTCATACTTGGAATTAATTGTTTCATTCATAATATTAGGGATAATTACAAAAAAATCCCTGAGGTTTGAGCTAATTACAAAAAAAACCTAGGAATTTTTGTAAATTACAAAACACCCCTTGAGGTTTGATTCCGTCTTATATTTTTTCCCTTTATAAGCGAAAAAAAAAACATATCAAAAATTCCCTGATATTTATAAAAATACTATCCCTAACTATTAAATATCGGGAAGATAATACTGGTTAAGGTCTCAACTCTCAAGGATAACGCTGTTGCAAGTAATTCATATTTCAGGTTGTAATTATTTTGGAATTTGAACTTTGAAGAATAGTTTTGATAACAATATTGGAAAGTAAGTACGTGAGACGTCAACTTGTATGACACTATATATAGTATTGTTGTTGGTTAATACTTATAAAATAAAATAAAATATGAGCTATTAATGTTTTATATTTATAGATACATAATTAATGTCTAGAATTTAGGTTTTATTTAACACAATGATTTGAAAGATTTAATTTGATCGTGTCTAACAAACCAACAAAGTTTGATGAGGAGAAGAAAACTTGGTGATATAATAAAAGTAATTAACGTAGTTATGATTCATTCAAATTTTTTATCAAAGAATTTCAGAGTTATTAAGTCGAAATTTCTTGAACGTGATTTAATTGGCAATTTTTTGTCAAAATTAGTTATTATTTTGGTTTGTGGTTATATTGAACATGTTTGTATATTAAGTGGGTTCTTAGAGTTGGAGTTTGTATAAAATAAGGATTCTTATCCACATTTAGTAGTTATTATTATATATTGCGGATGGATATAAAAGATTTCATGGTCCAATCAAACAACAATTGTACGAGTTTTGGAGTTTTAATTAGAATAGGAATAAGATTTATTTGTAGTCCTCTATATATGATTGGAACAAGGCCTTTAGAAAAACAAACAGAAGAGCTAGAGTAATACCGATATTTTATAAAGGATTTGCTACAAGAGTTTTATGGAGGAACGTGGTTGGATGCAAACCGCAGCGTCAAGACACGGGCGAGAATGGAAATTTCAACGCCGCGGCGATTAGGAGAAAGGGGCGAACTACGCGGCGACATGCAGAATGGGACGAACAAATCCGACGACACCAAGCAGAACGAGTCAAACAAAGCCGGCAACACAAAGCTGAATTGGCCCGACAACGCGAAGCCGATCGGACCCAACAACAACATCAGCAACAAGAGGTCATCATCTTGCACTATGATGATGCCTTGGATATGGGAGAATTGATTCAACAAGATGAAATAACCACGAGTAGTTTGTCGGAGGAAGTGATTTCGAGAAACCTGAAAACAAGGAATCCTGATAGTGAAATAATTAGAGACGATGGAGATCCTAAAATATGTACAGTTTGTCAGGACAATCTACGTGATGATGATCGGACGAAGATGATTGCGGTTCTGGATTGCGGGCATGAATATCACTCTTGCTGCATCAAAAAGTGGCTGCAAGGCAAAAATATTTGCCCCCTCTGTAAAAGGATTGCCATTAAGCTGTGAGGAGATGATCATCATGAATTTCGACGATCAATTTTAGATAGAATAATAATGTTTTCTACTTATTAGGATGTTTAATGTTCTTGTGTTGATTAAAGTTCTTGCTAGGTGGTTCGTGTAATATCTTACTAATTGTTATGTATGAGAGAATCATACTTGATTTTTTGTTATATTTATATTCTATTTAATTTGCATGCTAAAATAGGTCGTATATATATATTTGGATCAAATGGGAACAATAGACGGACTAATATCTAGCTACAAAATTGAAAATAATTTTGAAGCGATGATTTAAACCTTAATTTTAGTCGTATGTATTTTTATTATTTGATCTTAAGGGTAATATTGTAATTTTATATCATTTTGATAAGTTAAGAAGGGTTAAGAAGTAATTCAATTACACAACCATTAATTCCTCGATTCATATTCAATAAAAAATAATACCCGTGGCTATTGGGCAAGTGGTTTCATTCCTCATAAACAAATTAAAACGGAAGTGGGGAAGATATAGAAAAATTAGCCAGGGGAAAGAAATAGAAAAATTAGCCAAAGCATGTGTGGCATGATAAAATTGTCATGATAAAATTGTCATGACAATGGCTAACTCTGCGTCTTTAATACATGTAATAACGCTCCGCGTAATAAAATTTGACACAATATTTTCTCTTCTCCTATGCTCGATAATTTTTTGCCACAATTTTTATTTGGCAAAAACTTGCGTGAGACGGTCTCACGGATTTAGATCCGTGAGACGGAACCCTTACACAAAGTTTTAAAGGTTTTTTTTTCAGATTTTATTTTTCTTAGGGTTTATATTTGTTTTTTAGGGTTTATTTTGTTTCTTGGGTTTATTTTTAATTGATTTAGGTTTTTAGGATTTTTAGTTTTTTTTAGGGTTTATTTTTTATTTTTTGAGTTTATTTTTATTTTTCGGGTTTATTCTTCATGGTTCATGTTTTTAGGGTTTATTTTTGTTTCTTCATGGTTCATTATTATTTTTAAATTTATTTTCATGGTTCATGTTCTCAAGACGGAGCCCTTAGGAGGCCCGTCTCACGGATTTAGATCCGTGAGACCGTCTCACAAGAGACTTGCTCTTTTTATTTTACTGATAGTAGTATTTTTTTATAAACTATTTGTTATTTAAATTCCGGAATCTACTTCATTTTTTTTTTGAGGAGAGGAATCTACTTCATTAATATTATTATGTTGTCGCAAATGTAATGCCTTTATAAGATTCTTGATAGGTGGTTCTATTGTAATATCTTAATAATTTTATGTATGAGTGAATCTTTTTTTTTTTTTTTTTAATTTTTTACGTTTGTGTACTTAGTTCGGGGTTTTGCCCAGACGTATGGACTTGTTATACCCGATGAACCAACCGGCTCGAGTTTTTGACTCATCTAAGTTGTGATTTCGGGTTTATTATGGAATGATTGTATTTTCTCCTTTTGGGGTGTGACATTTATGATTTTTTATATAAATATTAAACAATAGTTTTTATGAAAAAATTATATTTTTGATAGTTTTTAAATTATAAAAAAGAACTATATTATGTTGCTAAGCTTTTTCTGTAGACCACTTTAATTTATAATAAACTAATTAGTTTCATAATTGGATAACTTGTTTCGTTCATTGTTATATATTGGAAGGATATATTATGATGATTTATTCCATGTCACACCTCGAGGAGCACCCCAGGTTCATAATAACCATATATTTATTATTGAAGTTCACAAACAATCACGGTCCAACGTGTATTATATTTAGATTTAAGGTAGATACTACACATAATATATAATATTCTCTCAGGAATAACATATACAAATAATTAATTAAGGATAACTATGTTGCAAGTAATTCACACTAGTAAATCTTTTGGATTTTGAAAGATTTTCCCAAGAGAGATTTTCGTGATACTAGGTCTGTCGGTCCATACTTATTAAATAAAATAAAATATGAGATATCTTTTTTATTTTTTATTTTTATGAATATATATTTTTTGTGGGGTAGATTATTTAGGTTATACAGAGTCCTTTATAACCTAAAATTTAAGATGTTATTGGATAACGGCGGTGTCTTAGTCTGATTAGGAGAAAGAGAATTAAGTTGGCGTTTTATTATAAGGGTTAATTAAAAGTGCCCTTGAGATTTGATCTAATTACAAAAAAAACCCTGAGGCTTTATTTTGTCTAACATTTAACCCCTTCATAAGCAAGAAAATTTCAAAATCCTCCTTCATATTTATAAAATCATTACTGTATACCCCTTAATTTTAACAATGAATCAAACCTCGGGGATATTTTTGTAATTTTGAAAGTTAAATTGGATTTTTTTGTAATTAGGTCAAACCTCGGGGTACTTTTTTGTAATTATCCCTTATAATAATAAAGTAATAAAGGCAACGCAAATCATGCCAACAAATAAACTTGATCGACATAAATTATCGGTACTTTGACAAAGAATTTGAGAGCAATGAATGGCGGTGAAGGTGTCGATGGATATGGCTATGACCAAGAACGTGAAGCGAACGGGCTCGACAGCGTCGTCAACGTGAACGTGAAATCGAATCGGCTCATCAACGCCGTATACGTGAAATCATGGTTGGTGGGGCAGATATCCAAGACCTATATAGTGAAGCCATCGATTGGCAAGCAGTGTTTCAAAGACACGAAGCTGAACGGGTTCAACAACAACGTCGGCCGCACGAAACAGAATGGGCTCAACTACGGGCTCGACACGAAGCTGAATTGGCTGAATTGGCTGAAGCCGAACGGGCTCAGCAACGTCGGCGACAAGAGATCTTGCGTGCTTCTGCCTATCATGAACGAAATTTAACTTTGAGAATGGATGCATTGGTTCAACAATATATTGCTCAACGGGCTCAACGACGACATGAAAACGAAGCCTCCGATATGGGAGAATTGATTCGACAATTTGAAGGTATAACGATGAGTGGTTTGTCGGAGGAAGTGATTTCGCGATACCTGAAAACAATTAGAGCTGTTGATGATGAGGAGATCCTAAAATATGTCCAATTTGCCATGACAATCTACATGATGATGATGATGATAAGAAGATGATTGCGATTTTGGATTGCGGGCATAAATATCACTCCTATTGCCTCAAACTGTGGCTGCAACGCAAAAATACTTGCCCTCTCTCACAAAGGATTGCCATCGCTACGTGAGGAGTTGATCATGATGAATTTGATCATTGCATAGGTGGTGGTTCTCTTAATATCTTACTAATTGTTATGTAATGAGTACTGAATACTCATACTTTGATTCTTTTATGTTTATGGTCTATTTAATAATTTGCATTCTAAAAATTGACTTAAAAACTCAAACCCTAGCCTCGTTTTGTCTCAAACTCTTCTTTTGCATCTCTTTCTTGTCGTTTATTGTTAATGGATGATTTTTGGATGGGTGCTTTTTGGTCTGAAATTAATCACGGCCATCTATATCTTTTTATTTTTATTTTCTGAATAATAAGTAATTTCTCCGCGTAGATCTTGGTTATTTGTTTTTCTCTTGTTTGTGATTTCCTCGTCTGGTGCAGATTGTAGTTTTCATCATGTTGCAAATCTGAAATTATAAGTGGTATTCTAGACATTATAGAATTTTCAAAATTGTAGAATTTAAGCTGCTTTTTGTTATTAACCTAGATGCTATTGATCTTTCCATAATTTCATTTTTTTTTGGTTTTTACATATTTGTTTTCTGTTTTCTATCGATGTATTGCTAATTTGAATTAATTAATAAAATTATTTTTCTTGTCAAAAAGAAAAACACAGAGATATTATATATAGGTCAAATAGTTTATATGTGGAGTTTCTAGTACTTAGTGATTTAACCACATGGGATCCTTCTGGGTAATTAGCAATAAACAGTAATACTGTAATAGTATATATTCATTACCCGTAAACAGTGTTTGAGCCTGTTATTTATAAAATAAAAAAAAACCATTGTTGGTAAAATATAAAATTGATTTTATATTTTGATATTGTGACACCGTGGAATCGGCGATTTTAACCGTCGGTTAGAACCGTAGGTGAAACCGTGATGAAACCGTTTTTTTAAGGTTAAAACCAACAATCTTGGTTTGGTAAATACATGCTAGAAGAAATATTAAATGTTTATTATGATGTTTTATTTTTGTAACTACATGATACACGTTTTAGACCAAATGTAGTAAGCGAACTACGTGAACTTTGATTCTTCTATACTCTAAGGGCTCGTTTGGTTGCATGATGGTAATGTGCATGATTAATTCCCATTTCATTTTCCAGTCTTATCATGTTGATACAATAAGTCCTATTATTGTGTTTGTTTGATGGATTGGGCCATGGGACACAAATGGTTTTATTAATAATGTGTATGGTTATGTTGGATAAGAATATTTATTCAAGGTGGATACGACCTTTGTTACTGGAAACAACGGTAATTTCTAATAATCCATTAAGTTTTCATTGTTAGAGTTGAATGAATAATCAAATGATTTTCTTACACGGATAGAAAGAATTTAGCTTCATAACCAAACTTTGACTCTTACAAAAGAAGTTCTAGTTAACCTCTTGGAACCAGATCAAATCGCTTCAAGCAGCTATGTGCCATGATCTTCCTAATCTGACCAATATCAGATACTTTCAAGGAAATGCCTTTATTTTATAACAGGAAGCAGCTGTAGTGATTGTGTCACAAACTATTGGATTGTAATACTTGCCAACAGCAAATAAAGGTGTCTTTGTATCCTTGAATCCACGAAAAGTTCCTTGAGCACTGAGCAGCAAGTGCTATAACCACAATTGGTGGAGCACCAAAGGCCCTCAGAGTAAGAAATTGTTCAGCTTGTACGCGCATTGGTGAATCCTGTAGTAAGCCAAATATGAGTTAAATGGTAACTGGACAATAGATAGTGATACATTAATCTGGAAATATTAATGAAAAACTTTCACAATGAATACACTCCCATTGAACCAAAAACTGATTTAAGCAACAAAGTCAAGAGACTGTGTTTTCCTTTGTTATCCAGACTTAGAAAGAGATGAAGAAGATTTCTCAATAGCCTACAGCGAAATATTCTTCTCGGAAGCATCATCACAGACACAACCGATATGCCTGACTATATTGATCTTGCAAAGACAGGAATGTTACACAAATGCATATGCAACAGCTTGAGTCACACTTAGGTGTTACTTTTATTTATAACGTAACATTCAAATGAATTAAATGCAACGCTTCAAGTTTCATGTAACAACATTCAAAATTTTATTGACTAAATCAAATTTAGAGAGCAATAGGGATCCAAAAATATGTTCATAACAAAACTTCCTTGATTAGCTAAGAAATACATTCAACAGATATACCCATCGTATCCATTAGAAAACTGGAGCCTGTGGAAAGCGCAACTGCTTCTATGATGCCAAGGGCTGCAGCAAGCACTATAGCATTTGATACTGAAGGAAGAAACATCTTGCAACGCTGGCCTGCAAGGTAACATTTGATAAAAAGGAAAAATTGGAAATTTTAAAGAATGCAAAAGGATGACAAAACAGTAAAATTAAACCAATTGTAGAATGCAATATAGATGCTCTGGTAAAAAGAGTACCTCTGGCAGATTGACTATAGCCGTCAGCAGCCTTTATAACCGATGCCTGCTCTTCAGCAACATAGGATGTCGTGATATTGAGCAAAGGTACATCAAATAATTTAGAAACAAGGTTGAAAACAGCACCAGATACACCAACTGCTGCCAATTCAGCAGACCCTAAACAACATGACAATGTAAATTGAAAACTATGCATATAAATGAACTTGTGGATGCCACAAACAAAAAGTTACTGATTTAAGTAAGGAAAGCCGTTCTAATCACAACCTAAGCAAAACAGCTAAAATTTACAGCCTACATTTTCCATAAATTAACGAATATTATGATCCTAGTCATGTCCAGGATCTACCAGTATTAAGACATAGTAGATAGTGCAGAAACATTCAGGTGAAGAAGTGATGCAACTCACCAAAATCCACATACTATAATTTTTTATAGATTAAATCTGATAATTTGGGGCAACAAGAATAATGAATGGTTGGACGCAAACCGCAGTGCTTCGAACACACGAAGCAGAATGGAACGAACAACGCCGGCGACAGTTAGGAGAAAGGGACGAACTACGCCGGCGACATGCAGCAGAATGGGACGAACAAATCCGACGACACCAAGCAGAACGAGCCGAACAAAGCCGGCGACACGAAGCTGAATTGGCCCAACAACGCGAAGCCGATCAGGCCCAACAACAACATCGGCAACAAGTGGTCATCATCTTGCACTATGATGATGACTTGGATATGGGAAAATTGATTCAACAAGATGAAATAACCACGAGTAGTTTGTCGGAGGAAGTGATTTCGAGAAACCTGAAAACAAGGAATTCTGATAGTGAAATAATTAGAGACGATGGAGATCCTAAAATCTGTGCCGTTTGTCAGGATAATCTATGTGATGATGATCGGAAGATGATGATTGCGGTTCTGGATTGCGGGCATGAATATCACTCTTGCTGTCTCAAAAAGTGGCTGCAACGCAAAAATATTTGCCCCCTCTGTAAAAGGATTGCCATTAAGCCGTGAGGAGATGATCATGAATTTAATTTTGACGATCAATGTTTAGATGAGATGCAATATCTTACTAATTGTTACGTATGAGTGAATCATACGTGATTTTTTTTATGTTTATATATATTCTATTAATTTGCATGCCAACAGGTCAAGTAATTAATATATATGTGTGTACTTGTGCTGGGGAGCTAAAACAATAGAGATTTGTCCATGTTAATATCCAGATTCAATGAAATATTAGCATAAGAAAATAAGAAAATTTCTCTAATCTAGAATCAACTTATTTTTTTAGTGAACTCCGCTGAGCAATACCGAAAAGAAAAGAGAGAGAAAAATCTATTTCACTAAATAAAGACAGAAAAGTCAAAGTTGACAGAGAATTTTTTGGCGAAAAATTGTTGACGATGAAACTCGATTAAGTATTATTTGAGACCGTCTCACAAATTTGAATTATTGAGAGGTATCTAATCGATTTTACAGATCAAATAGTTTTTGTCTCTTTACTTTGTTAAATTTTTTGACTTAATTTGTTAACTGCCAATTTTAGTTTGAGCTAGTCAGTTAATTATGATGGTTAGCAGGAAACTATAAATCCCTTATTAGCACATTCCCAGCACGCACTCGGTTTCAACCAGGCATGTTCTATTGTATTTAGACTCATTACTGAATTTATAATTATAATTTTAAATATTATTATTATAAGAGGATGATGGAAGGAAAAATGAAGACGATGGAGAAGCAGAAAGAATTTATAGAAAGAAAACACACTCTTTTAACTTTTGAAGAAAAATGGGAAAATATTGTAAAAAAAAAAGAAAGAAAGAAAAATGGGAGAATAAATAAATTTTAATTTTAAAATAATAAAAAACGAAAAATATATAACAATAACAATAATAATAATAAAAGAAGTTTAGATACGTGACTAAAGCTTTTTCCGTGGACCATTTTTATTATAAAATTTGGTTCATACTTGGAATTAATTGTTTCATTCATAATATTAGGGATAATTAAACATCCCTGAGGTTTGGGCTAATTACAAAAAAAAATTAGAGATTTATAAATTACAAAAAACCCTTTGAGGTTTAATTTCGTCTTACATTTTCCCCCTTCATAAGCAGAAAAACATATCAAAACCCCCCTGATATTTATAAAAATACTACAGTCACCCCCTTAAATTTAACACATAATTAAACTTGATGGTTTTTTTTTGTAATTGTGAAACATCTCTGTCTTTCTCCCTTTTTGTTCTCTGAAGTGGCCAATTAGGCAATTATAGTGTTTTTCTAGCCCAAAGTAACATGTGGGTATTTGATACAATAAATGAAGCAAAGGTTGTATATGTTTTAATTGCAGTGTAAATGTTTGATGTCATAAATTCCCCTAAGATTGCTTTTTTTTTTTTTAATTGCATTGTTTGAGTAATCTCATCATAAACAACAAACATTTCAAAAGCCCCATGATATTTCTAGAAATATTACAAGTTTACCCCTTATATTTAAGGCATAATCAAACTTGAGGGGGCTTTTTGTAATTTTGAAACATCTTTGGGTTTTTCTGTAATTAGCCCAAACCTCAGGGGGGTCTTTTAAAATTATCCCTTTTGAAAATGAGGGATCAGGCAAACCTGAATGTATGACAACTTATCCACCAACTGCCCAATAAAAGGACCGAGTAACGCAGTCGAGGCGGATTCTACCACACCGTAAGCTGCAGCAAGAAGTAAAGAATCTGGCCACACATTAATCATGTATAAACCAACAGAAAATTCCCACATCCTGTCATATTTTGACAACACAAATTAGTTTCATCACATGAATTTAAGGTTTCAGAAACAGGAAAATCAAGTTGGACAAGTTCAAATTCTTTAACAGTCTAAAGATTTTCATTAAGGATTTGATGGAGATGTCTTTTGGTGGATTCTTGTTCTTTTGAGGGCTGTGATTTAAAACTTAATTTTAGCTGTATGTATTTTTATTATTTGATCTTAAGGGTAGTATTGTAATTTTATATCATTTTGATAAGTTAAGAAGGGTAGAGAAGTAATTCAATTACACAAGCATTCCTCGATTCATATTCAATGAAAAGTAATACCCGTGGTCATTGGGCTAACCTCAGTAGTTTCATTCCTCATCAACAAATTAAAACGGAAGTAACCGATCAAAAAAAAAAAAAAACGGAAGTAGGGAAGATATAGAAAAATTAGCCAGGGGAAGAAATAGGAAAATTAACCAAAGCATGTGTCATGTGTGGCATTATAAAATTGTCATGATAATGGCTAGGGGTGGAAATAGGCCCGACAAATAAACGGGCCTGCGGCTTGGCTTTTCCGGCCTAGCTGGCCTATTTCATAAATAGGCCAGGACAAGGCCTTCTTTGGCTTCTATTTATGTAAATAAGTAGGGCCAAGGCTTTTAAAGTAGTCTTTCAAGCCTAATAGGCCGACCTATTTATGGCCTATAAGTATAAAAAATATAATATATTATATATAGTTTATTAATATTATTCTTTTTATATAACTATTTAATTATAATAATAGATAAAATATATTTTTAAAATAAAAAAATATGGTTCGTAGGCTTTTAACAGGCTTTTAATAGGCTCAGGCCGGGCCTAGGCCTTTAAACAGGCCAGACTTGGGCTGAAAAAAAAGCCTATTATATTTAACAGACCAGACTTAGGCCGAAAAAATGTGAATCGGGCCTAGGTCGTCCGACGCAAAACCTAGCCCGGCCTAGTCTATTTCCACCCCTAATAATGGCTAACTCTATTGGTCAATAAGATTACAATTTGCTGTACAAAGAAGTTTATAACAATTAGCCATTACCATAGAGTTAGCCATTACAATTTTCTAAAGCCACAACAAAACGCAAGTGGGGAATGAATAGAAAAATTAGAAAAAGTAAATTATCATGGCAATTTTATCATGCCACACATGCTTTGGCTAATTTTTCTATTTCTTCCCCAATTCCGTTTTTGTCATGATTTTTTGAAAAATTAGAAAAAGTAAGTTATCATGTAAATTTATTTTTCTGATTTTTCTCGTTTTTGTCAGGATACTTTGGGCACCCCTTCTTTTGGGTCGAAAGAAAAAGTTTGCATTTATTAGTTTGGTTTTAATTACTTTCTCCACTTTAAACAATGAAGAAAGTTGTATTGTGTATTGTGTTCATGTTGTCATGATTTTATTACCAGTACTGTTGTAAAATTTGAGGCTATTTTCTCTTCTCCTATGCTCGATAATTTTTTGCCACAATTTTTATTTTACTGATAGTAGTATTTTTTTTATAAACTATTTGTTATTTAAATTCCGGAAATCTACTTCATTAATATTATTATGTTGTCGCAAATGACATGCCTTTAAGATTCTTGACAGGTGGTTCTTGTAATATCTTAATAATTGTTACGTATTATGAGTGAATCGTTTTTTTTAATGTTTTACGTTCAGCAGTGTTTTAAATACTGTACCGGTGATTAAACCGGTCAAACCACTGATATGCGGTTCAACCGGTCGGACCG
Organism: Rehmannia glutinosa; assembly: GCA_016081115.2. Classification (NCBI taxonomy): domain Eukaryota; kingdom Viridiplantae; phylum Streptophyta; class Magnoliopsida; order Lamiales; family Orobanchaceae; genus Rehmannia; species Rehmannia glutinosa. The sequence goes on along the minus strand of JABTTQ020003344.1, from coordinate 325,499 downwards.
GACCAGTTTTATTAAATATATTATATAAAATATTAATGTAATATATCTATATATATATAATAGCAGAAGTCCGAAACTTTTATTTTCCCGCTCTTTTTGCTTATCTATATTAGGAAACAATTGTAAACATTAAAAATGGTAATAATTATAAATTCTTATATTAGGGAAATATTATAAGAAAATTATTTTAATTATATAAATTGGGAAAATATTACAAGAAAAGATTCTAAATGGTATTCCTATTTTAGATGTATAAAAATTAGGAAAATTTTATTTACTGGTATTCCTACTTTTGGTATATAATATCACATAATTTGGTATATGGAATACCATTTATAAGATATACTTTATATATAATATATAGATTTTAAAAATTATAAATAGTATTTCACTATAATTGATATTAGTACACGTCAGTTTTTCTTAAATATATATTACAATGATTACAATGATTTTTTTATTCTATACATCGTATCTTCATCAAATATATTGTTTATTTATTTCAATGGTGTCGATGCAATTTTGTACAATATAATATTAATTAATCAAGTTTTTAAATACTAATGACTATTCAAACATTCCTAAATTATTTAATAATAGTTAAAATAGACGAATCTATATCCATATATAATAGCAGAAGTCCGAAACAAAAATTTCCTACTCTTTTTATTTCTTAATATTAGGAAACATTGTAAATGATATTCCTACATTATTATATATGTATATAAATTAGGAAAATATTATAAGAAAATCATTGTAAGTATATAAATTAGGAAATATTATAAGAAAATATTGTAAATGGTATTCCTACTTTATATGTATATAAATTTGGAAAATATTATAAATGGTATTCATATTTTGTATGTATAAAAATTAGGAAAATTTTATAAATGGTTTTCCTACTTTATTCCAAAAGCGAGTCTATACTATCAATTTTATCTATATATATTATTCATATTTTAAAAATTATATAGTCTTTGACTATAATTAATTAATTATATTATATTATAAATAGCATTATTATTATTATTACTATGATTCTATACATCGCTTTTGTTCATATATAGTACTATGATTACTTTGATTCTATATATCATATCTTTATCAAATATATTATTATTTGTTTCAATGGTGGACATTACCTTTTTACAAAGATAATATTAATTAATCAAATTTAAATACTAATTGATTATTTAAACTTTCCTAAATTGTTTAATAATAGTTAAAATAGACAAATTATGTTCGACTTGAATATATATATAAGAATATTTTATGTAACTTTCCTAAATTGTATAAAATTATCTGAAATGTGTGTTGGAACAAGTACTATAAATACAACATCCGATGTTTCTCTATGTTCAATTACAACTGATTTCTTGACTGAAAAAATTATGTTTATGACTATCGCACAACTTCTTGAAAATAATGAAGTAAGTGTTAATATATACTAAATAAATAATTTAATTTATAAGTTTTTTATTTATTAATTTATTAATGCACCAAATAAATTTTTATTTACCATGATGGTTGTTTCTGGACATATTGCACAATAGCACAAGGGCGGAGCCAGGACGATTTAATAGGGTGGGCCGATACACGAAAATGGGATGGGCCGGATAGAAAATCCAAGAAAAAACAATACAAATTATAATTAATTTTTTTAAGAAAAAAAATTCTCACTAAAAACTTTTTTTTTAAAAAAAATGGCTGGGCCAGGGTCCAGGTTGGCCCGGCCTTGTCTCCGCCTCTGCAATAGCAGAAGTTGAGACTGAGAAGAATTGCTGGTACAACTCATGCTCTCGATGCTATAGAAAGTTATATAATGATGGTGAAAAACTTAAGTGTTCAAAGTGTGGTGTACGAGATGGAAGTGGGAGCTATATATATTTTACCTACATTATTCAATATCCTTATTTGGTGTATACTTAAAAATATTACATAAATAATGCACCAGGAGAACAAATACTCACGTGAGCAATTTCATTGATATTTTTAATTTCTTTATGTTATTAAAAAAATGAATTAACTATTTAAATCTTTTAGGTACAAACTTGATTTGCGTGTAATGGATTATACTGGAAATGCTCTTTTTCTTTGTTGGGATAAGGATAGTGTTGATTTGATTGGCAAGAAAGCATCTGAGACCAAAGCAACTATTGTGAGTTTTGTTATTAGTTAACAAATTTTAATTATAAATTTTGAATTAATTATTTTATAATTTGTATCTTAAAATTAAATTAAAAATTTCTTATCAATCAAATCTTATGCAGGACATTGATCCTCAATATGTTCCAAATGAGAACAATGGTTTGGTAGACAAGAAGGTCATGTTCAAAGTGCAAAGTAAAATAGATTCAATTAACAATTTCAGAATACTTTTATAGTCTTAAAGTTGACTATGGTTCAGAGTTCATGTCAAGATTTCAAGCAACATTTATTGACATCCAGACATGAACAGTTTATTAATTTGCGCTTGACTATAATGAGCAGGAAATTTATATTCAAATAGGTTGATTTTATTTTATTTATATTATTTTGTCACATGACTCGGAACCTAACTCTAGAGCCATTCATTCTGAATCCAATTGGTGATAATGTATTAAGTTTATGTTGTTGATTGGATCTGTAATGCATTTCATTTCTTTCATTTGAAATTTGCATAGATAAGCAAATTAATGACATAGTACTTTAACATGATCATATTGATGTTTTTGAACTACTTCTTTACTTTATTTATGTTTGAATATTTTTTATGTACTTTTTTATGGATAGTTTCTATGAATAATATATTATTATTAATGAAATATTTGTTTTTATGTCATGCTTCAGAATAAATATCTGGATATTTATTTTGTATTGGTTCAATTGCAATTAGGTATAATTATGTTAAATCAATATTTTGTTATTACATTTGCTTTTTTAATACACTTTTATTATATACAACTATAAAAGATATTATAATTTTTAAATAAAAAGTCTTATAACCTTTGAATAATAAAAATGTCTTATATATTTTGAATAAACAAGTCATATTTAATACCAAAATGACATCAACCTGTATCAAAAGAGTTCACTCAAATGGTGAAGCTCAAAAATCCATATTACAAGTCAAACTGTTAAATTACATTATATTCTTTTTCGCTTTTCGAAATTCAACTTCGAACAATATCGTCGGCCAACATAAATATTGTAGGTATTAGCTTTGTTGGTAAATATTTACCTATGATGATTTTAACTACTCTTTAAAATAATTTTAATACTTACATATAGATGTCAAGTCATTTTAAAATTATTTTAATCCCCAAACTATATTGTCCAAAATTTGTCTCATTGTTTGTCAAGTCATTAGTTCAACTATTAGTGGCGTCAAAATATTATTCAGAAAGAAATGTCGTGCTATTAAATGATTTCTTGATGATTAAAAATAAATATTTTATTAAAAATAAAAAATATACGAATTATATTATAAAAATTAAAATTGAAAACTAAAAATAGAAAATAGAAAAAAAATTATGCAAGAAAAATAATTCGTCTATTCACTTGGTGCTATTTTTATTATTATTGTTAATAAATGACCAATAATTTATCACTCTATAATTTATTGGTACAAGTTCTATTTGTATATACCATCACACCTCTTAAGAAAAAAATAAGGGAAAAACAAAATGAAATAAAGAAAAAAAATCCCACTCATTTTACTTCTTATATTCGGAAATATTTTATTGTACAATCCTAACCATTGATCTTGCTTTGTCCAAAGATTTTGTATATATATTAGTAAAATATTGTAAATTGTATTACTATTTATAATTTTACCAAAAGTTACCAAATATTAGGATTTTGCAATAATTATTTAATATTATAAATGGTATTCCTACTTATCATTATAGCAAAAGTATCAAATGTTAGGATTTTGCAACAATTATTTAGGAAGAAAGATATATTACGATCTTCCAATAGTTATTGTAAATCAGCTGCTCTAAAATTCAAAAATTTGCTAAAAGATATGTTACTTATAATAATACATATGCACCATTATCAATATTCCTATGATTATGTACGATCAATTCTATATATACGTTATTTATATCTTAAAAACAATATATAGACTTTGTTTTTTTATGTTTCAATTGGACGTTGACTTTTTTCTGTATTCCTATGTTATATGTATATAAAATAGGAAACTATTATAAATAGTATTAAACTAAGAAAATATTTTAAATCATATTGCTATATTATTTTATATATATGTATAAAAATTAAGAGTCCGAAACAAAAATGTCCTGCTCTTTTTACTTCTTATATTCGGTAATATTTTAAATTAGGAAAATATTGTAAATGGTATTCCTACTTTATATGCATTAAAATTAGGATTTTTTTAAAATGGTATTCCTACTTTATACCAAAAGTGAGTTTGTACTATCAATTCTATCTGTATAAATGATTTTTTTTTTTTCGATAGTGGACATTGCTTTTTTATATACTATAATATTAATCAAGTTTTAAATACTAATTGACTATTCAAATTTTCCTTATTGATCAATAATAGTTGAAATAGACGAATTACGTTCGAAGGAATATTTGTAGGAATATTTTATGTAATTTTTACCATTGATTTTTTATGTTTCAATTGGACGTTGACATTTTTTGTATTCAATTAATCAAGTTTTAAAGTACTAATTGCTTTTTCTCTTAACTGCTCAAATGATAATTATTTTTTTAATCTATAAAACTTTGCATCGTGTTTTATAATCTCTTTTGATTGATTAGTGATTCACATTGTTGATCAAAATGAGATAACATACATAGAGAGCAATGGCACGATTTCTATTCTCTATTTCAGTAGTATCATATTTATATTAATAAATTTTTATGTGTTTATTGTTGTCTAATGTAAGTTATTTATAAAAAATATAAATATCGTATAAAATTGTCTCTTTCCTATGTCACACAAAATTATTACCGCAAAAAACACTATTATTTGTAAACTACATCAAAATTTCAAATGGTTTAGGGTTTTTAAAGTTTTTTTCTCTATTTAAAGTATACATGAGGCAATGCTTTTGGAATTTATCCTTAATACAAAACAATGAGAATTTCTAGGTAAATGATGAGTTGTTCGACATAAAGATATTGAGCATTAAATATCAAATAACTGGACAATTATTTAAGCATCACTTAATCATTCTTAATCATATCTTAGGGTTCATATTTCACTATAAAATAAAGCCAAATTAAGATAAGATTAGTCATATTTTAGTGTTTCTTAATAAAAATATTAATGGCATTACATTAGAATCAAAATTAGTAGATGAGTTTTTCAACTTAGTACTCACATTTCAATGGAATAGAATAGGAAATGGAGTAGTGTTAGGAACATGAAATCTAGACTTAACTTTACCATGCCACAATTATTTTTTTCTTAAGAAATTCTTGGAATATATATTTAATTTAAAATAAAAACACTTGAATTATTAGTTTTCACACAATTTTATTTAATATTCTATTTTTCTAATTTTTCTTTAAAATTGCAAATTCAAATGATGTTATTTATAGTTAAATTAAATATATTTTTCAATTATATTTAACTTTTAATTTTTAAAAGGTGAAATTATATGTATAAATGGATTGAATCTCCAATTTCTTTCATTTAAAGGATTAAATTTAAAATTTAGAAGAAAAATAACGATTGAATCTCCTAAGATTATTAGTTATGTTTATAATATGTGTTTAAGAAGAAAAAAAAATATTTTAGGAATTATTTTCTCAAACAACCATATGTTATGACAAAAAGTTTTATCTAGCAAAAACTTTACAAAATTATTTCAAGTCGTCCTTTCATTCATATGGATCATAATAAATTGTTTATATGCATTTTACATCATTTTACAAGATTGAAAAAGAAAAGTTGAGTCGTCCTTGCACCAAAACTTGATGTGGTCGATTCTATAAATGATATATGACTTCATTGAACGACGGAGAATGTAAGATATATTTGAGTTCTGACAGCGCGTGTAAATCATATTCAAATGTTAACCTATTGCAGGATGTGCACGCACCGGAGTGCCGAACATGAGTTAAAGTTGAAGTTGGTAATCCAATGATGTTGTTAAAGAATATAGACCATTCACTTGGTTTGTGCAATGGTATTATGTTGGTTGTTACAAAGCTCGATGATCACATTTTGAAGGCAAAGATTATTACAAGAAATAGTGAAGGTCAAAAGGCATTAATTCCTCAAATGACAGTGACTCTACCCGATCCGAGTTTGCCTTTCAAGTTCCAACGAAGACAATTTCCTTTGATTGTTTCATATGCAATGATTATCAACAAAAGTCAAGGACAATCTCTCTGTAATGTTGGACTTCTTTTGAAAAAACCAGTATTCAGTCATGGTCAATTGTACATTGCTATATCCATTGTGACTAATCGTACGAGTTTAAAAATCTTAATTTGTGATGATGAGAATAAATGTAACAATAAACTACAAATGTGTATATAAGTTTTTCATAATTTGTAAATTGCATTTCTTCATTGACATTATTTATGGAGATTTGATACATTTATTAAAACAATGCCGTGAAGAATTTTGTTTAATAATAATGTCAAGTAATAATTTATTCATCAATACAAATTCAATATGAAAATATATGTCTCACATGTGTATATATACACATATATATGAATTTTGTTATAGAGAGGTAGAGTGTGTGAGAAAGAGAGTGACCGATATAATACCAATAGAAATATATATATATATATATATATTTTTTAAAAGATAAATATAAATAAGCTAAATTTGACATTTAAGGCTATAGTTAAAAATATAAGTTTGATATAAAAATATTCATTTTTATTTACTTTATATGAATATTATTATTAAAATAAAGTAATAAATACCAACTCATTGTTAGTTTCATTATAAATTAATAATATTAAAATTATAATACACGTGCAACGCACGGGTGGAATTACTAGTTGATATAAAAAGAGAAGCTAGTTATATATTTTTCATTTTTTATTTTTTATTATGTAATTATTTGATTGATTGTATATGCCTACATATCCAAATTTAGAATATTTTGATTGATTAGAATTCTTGTTTGAAATTGATTTGAATCTTAACATAAATATTGAATAATTGATTTGAAATCTTGTTTAATTTGAATTATGGCATAAATATGGTAAATTAAGTTTATAATTTCTAGTTCTTATAAAAAAAGGTTGAAAATAATAAAAAATATAAAAAATCCGATTTAACCGGTTTTGGCCGGTATGGCCGGTTTTGACCGGTTTTCGCCAGTATGACCGGTATAATCGCAAAAATGGAATTTAGGATCTTATCGTACCGGTCCGACCATCGATATCCGGTATAAACGGTTCAACCAGTCGTTAAGGTCCAGTATTTAAACATTGGTTTTATGTACTTAGTTTGGGGTTTTGCCCCGACGTATGGACTTGTTATACCCGATGAACCAACCGGCTCGAGTTTTTGACTCATCTAAGTTGTGATTTCGGGTTTATTATGGAATGATTGTATTTTCTCCTTTTGGGGTGTGACATTTATGATTTTTTATATAAATATTAAACAATAGTTTTTTATGAAAAAAAATATATTTTTGATAGTTTTTAAATTATAAAAAAGAACTATATTATGTTGCTAAGCTTTTTCCGTAGACCACTTTAATTTATAATAAACTAATTAGTTTCATAATTGGATAACTTGTTTCGTTCATTGTTATATATTGGGAGGATATATTATGATGATTTATTCCATGTCACACCTTGAGGAGCACCCCAGATTCATAATAACCATATATTTATTATTGAAGTTCACAAACAATCACGGTCCAACGTGTATTATATGTTAAGGTAGATACTACACATAATATATAATATTCTCTCAGGAATAGCATATACAGCGCCATAGTTAAGGATAACTATGTTGCAAGTAATTCACACTAGTAAATCTTTTGGATTTTGAAAGATTTTCCCAAGAGAGATTTTCGTGATACTAGGTCTGTCGGTCCATACTTATTAAATAAAATAAAATATGAGATATCTTTTTTATTTTTTATTTTTATGAATATATATTTTTTGTGGGGTAGATTATTTAGGTTATACAGAGTCCTAAATAACCTAAAATTTAAGATGTTATTGGATAACGGCAGTGTCTTAGTCTGATTAGGAGAAAGAGAATTAAGTTGGCGTTTTATAATAAGGGTTAATTAAAAGTGCCCTTGAGATTTGATCTAATTACAAAAAAAAACCTTGAGGCTTTATTTTGTCTAACATTTAACCCCTTCACAAGCAAGAAAATTTCAAAATCCCCCTTCATATTTATAAAATCATTACTGTATACCCCTTAATTTTAACACTGAATCAAACCTCAGGGATATTTTTTGTAATTTTGAAAGTTAGCTGGATTTTTTGGTAATTAGATTAAACCTCAGGGGTACTCTTTGTAATTATCCCTTATAATAATAAAGTAATAAAGGCAACGCAAATCATGCCAACAAATAAACTTGATCGACATAAATTATCGGTACTTTGACAAAGAATTTGAGAGCAATGAATGGCGGTGAAGGTGTGGATGGATATGGCTATGACCAAGAACGTGAAGCCGAACGGGCTCGACAGCGTCGTCAACGTGAACGCAGGGGCGGAGGCACCCTATGCCAGCACTGGGCTCAAGCCCAGTGCACATCATGAAGAAGACCCATTTTAGTATTATATTTTTTATATTTTCCATAATTAGCCCACCACAAAACTTAACCAAAAACTCAAATTCACTCTAAAATTTAAATTCATTTTGAAAATCAAGAACAAAAAACTTAAAACTTTTGGGTTATCATGACATGCATAGAAGCTATAATTTAATTTATCATTATTATACTTATCATGCCACTAATTTTAAACTTTTTTGTATTAGTAGTTTATTAGAATATGAATTTTAAGTATCAAGTATATATATTTTTTTAAATATATATATATATATATATATATATATATATATTTAAGGGCCCAACACGAACGATTAATCACCCCTTATAAGTGTCATCATCTAGTATGAAATTGAAAAGGTATCTATTTTTTAGCTTTTTTTTTTAATTTTTTTGGCTTCTTGTTGTCTTATGGCAAGAAAGCAAAAAATATTGAGAATGGAATATGTCCATTTGATTGTTATTTAAAAACATCATTGTGTTTTTTCTCCTATAAGATAGTTTCTACTCTTTATTGAGAAATAATATATTTTTGTAATAAATTGTTTTATATATTTAAAAAAAATTCTCCATATATAGTTTTCTTAGTGAAATTTTTATTTCTTAGTCCACCCTACTACTAATTCCTGGATCCGCCACTGCGTGAACGTGAAATCGAATCGGCTCATCAACGTCGTATACGTGAAATCATGGTTGGTGGGGCAGATATCCAAGACCTATATAGTGAAGCCATCGATTGGCAAGCAGTGTTTCAAAGACACGAAGCTGAACGGGTTCAACAACAACGTCGGCCGCACGAAACAGAATGGGCTCAACTACGGGCTCGACACGAAGCTGAATTGGCTGAATTGGCTGAAGCCGAACGGGCTCAGCAACGTCGGCGACAAGAGATCTTGCGTGCTTCTGCCTATCATGAACGAAATTTAACTTTGAGAATGGATGCATTGGTTCAACAATATATTGCTCAACGGGCTCAACGACGACATGAAAACGAAGCCTCCGATATGGGAGAATTGATTCGACAATTTGAAGGTATAACGATGAGTGGTTTGTCGGAGGAAGTGATTTCGCGATACCTGAAAACAATTAGAGCTGTTGATGATGAGGGAGATCCTAAAATATGTCCAATTTGCCATGACAATCTACATGATGATGATGATAAGAAGATGATTGCGATTTTGGATTGCGGGCATAAATATCACTCCTATTGCCTCAAACTGTGGCTGCAACGCAAAAATACTTGCCCTCTCTGTCAAAGGATTGCCATCGCGCTGTGAGGAGTTGATCATGATGAATTTGATCTGTTGCATAGGTGGTTCTCTTAATATCTTACTACTTGTTATGTAATGAGTACTGAATACTCTAACTTTGATTCTTTTATGTTTATGGTCTATTTAATAATTTGCATTCTAAAATTGCCTTAAAAACTCAAACCCTAGCCTCGTTTTGTCTCAAACTCTTCTTTTGCATCTCTTTCTTGTTGTTTATTGTTAATGGATGATTTTTGGATGGGTGTTTTTTGGTCTGAAATTAATCACGGCCATCTATATCTTTTTATTTTTATTTTCTAGATAATAAGTAATTTCTCACGTAGATGTGGGTTATTTGTTTTTCTCTTATTTGTGATTTCGTCGTCTTGTGCAAATTGTAATTTTCATCATATTGTAGATCTGAAATCATAGGTGGTATTCTATACATTATAGAATTAGGCGAATAAACAATGTTTGTCATAAAGTATCTGAATAAATAAATGAAATAGAACAATTAATCTTTTCAAAGCCATGAAATTTTGCTGAGGGAGGTAGAAACTAATGCCGGCGCTTACCATGCAACTTGCATTTGCTAATAAAATAACAACTTTTATGTCTCATATTTATGTTGTGACTTTGTGATCCTCCTTTGATTGATCATTATATAAGCGATATTTTTTGGCCTTTTCTTTTTCTAATTTTTCTTGTTTTTGCCATGAAAAATGACTTTTAATTTGGCACCCCTTTTGTTGGGTCGGAATAAAAGGCCGCATTCAGTCCGGTTTTCACCAGTTGTTTCACTAATTTTGAAATTAAAATCAAACAATTATATTTTCAATTTGCTAAATTTTCAATCCCACGAACGTGAATTCGGATTTTCTATTTCATTTCTTGTTCCACGTCCTTGTATTGCATCATTTCGATATATGACGCATGTCTCCATGTATATATTGAAATAATAACAATGTATATTTCCCACTTTTCCGGTGATCTCACTGAAGGATTTGTTGGGGATTTTTCAACACTTTTGCTCGTCATTTTCATTTCACTTGTCTTTTTGTTGTACATTTTACTAAATTATCTACCATCACACATATGAAATATACCATCACACATATGAAATATGTTTTATCCAAGATGTCTACAAATTATTAAAAAAAAGATGTCTACAAATTATGCTTTAAACTTACTTTCCATTTCAAAATATCATGGAATATATTTATAAATGTCACATATACTATTAATACTAATATTATTATTATTACAATCATGTAAATTTATGTGTTAATACAAGATAAGCATGCAATTACTTTTTGTTCATGTAAAAATAAAATGGTGTGTTTGGGAATCTAAATCGTTTCGAGAGTAACAACTATTTGGAAAATGTATATCATTCTTGTTGGGCTTCATTTTGCAGTGTTTGTTATGTGTTGTGGGCTAAGACGATGTTTGGATTTATAATCACAATGTTCCTTCTAAATCTCGGATCATATATATATATATATATATTTATTAGGTACTCAAAAAAATAGAATAATTTTTTTGACAATAAAAATAGAATTAAAAAATTAAACATTACTGCATGTAATAGCACCAAATAATATTAAAATTTGCCAACTACCTTCCCTAGAACCTAATAAATAATAATCATATATTTTCGTTACCATAATAACTTTATGCATATTTGGGATTAATTATTAGGGATAATTATAAAAACACCCCTGAGGTTTGAGCTAATTACAAAAAAAACTAGAGATTTTTGTAAATTATAAAAAACCTCTTGAAGTTTTATTCTGTCTTACATTTTTCCTCTTCTCATAAGCAAAAAACATATCAAAAACCCCCTGATATTTATAAAAATACTACAATCATCCCCTCAAATTTAACACATAATTAAACTTAATGGTTTTTTTTTTTGTAATTTTGAAACATCTCTGATTTTTTTTTTTGTAATTAGGCCAAACCACAAGGGTGTTTTTGTAATTATCCCTAATTATTATATACCGGGAAGATAATACTAGTCAAGGTCTTAACTCTCAAGGATACCGCTGTTGCAAGTAATTCATATTTCAAGCTGTAAATATTTTGGAATTTGAACTCTGAAGAATAGTTTTGATAACAATATTGGAAAGTAAGTACGTGAGACGTCAACTTGTATAACACTATATATAGTGTTGTTGTTGGTTAATACTTATAAAATAAAATAAAATATGAGATATTAATGTTTTATATTTATAAAAACATAATTAATGTCTAGAATTTAGGTTTTATTTAACACAATGATTTGAAAGATTTAATTTGATCGTGTCTAACAACCAAACAGAGTTTGATGAGGAGAAGAAAACTTGGTGATATAATAAAAGTAACGTAGTTATGATTCATTCAAATTTTTTATCAAAGAATTTCAGAGTTATTAAGTCGAAATTTATTGGACGTGATTTAATTGGCAATTTTTTGTCAAAATTAATTATTATTTTGGTTTGTGGTTATATTGAACATGTTTGTATATTAAGTGGGTTCTTAGAGTTGGAGTTTGTATAAAATAAGGATTATTATCCACATTTAGTAGTTATTAATTATATATTATATTGCGGATGGATATAAAAAATTTCATGGTCCAATCAAACAACAATTGTAATAGTTTTGGAGTTTTAATTAGGATAGGAATAAGATTTATTTGTAGTCCTATATATATAATTGGTAGAACGCCATTAGAAAAACAGAACTAGAGCACCGATATTTTTGTAGATTAAATCTGATAATTTTTTATAGATTAAATCTGATAATTTGGGGCAACAAGAATAATGAATGGTTGGACGCAAACCGCAGTGCTTCGAACACACGAAGCAGAATGGAACGAACAACGCCGGCGATTAGGAGAAAGGGGAACTACGCCCGGCGACATGCAGCAGAATGGGACGAACAAATCCGACGACACCAAGCAGAGCGAGCCGAACAAAGCCGGCGACACGAAGCTGAATTGGCCCAACAACGCGAAACCGATTGAGCCCAACAACAACATCAACAACATCAACAACAAGAGGTCATCATCTTGCACTATGATGATGACTTGGATATGGGAGAATTGATTCAACAAGATGAAATAACCATGAGTAGTTTGTCGGAGGAAGTGATTTCGAGAAACCTGAAAACAAGGAATCCTGATAGTGAAATAATTAGAGACGATGGAGATCCTAAAATCTGTACAGTTTGTCAGGACAATCTACGTGATGATGATCGGACGAAGATGATTGCGGTTCTGGATTGCGGGCATGAATATCACTCTTGCTGCATCAAAAAGTGGCTGCAACGCAAAAATATTTGTCCCCTCTGTAAAAGGATTGCCATTAAGCTGTAAGGAGGTGATCATGAATTTAATTTTGACGATCAATGTTTAGATGGGATGATAATATTGTCTACTTATTTGGGTGTTTATTAATGTTCTTGTGTTGATTGTTTTTGGAAGAGATCTTGCAATATCTTACTAATTGTTATGTATGAGTGAAATATTAGCATAAGAAAATTTTAACATATATTTTTTTTTAGTGAAATCATCTAGCAATACTGAAAAGAAAAGGGATATAAAAATCTCTATTTCACTAAATAAAGACAGAAAAGTCAAAGTTAACGATGAATTAAGACAAATTATTTTAGACTCAGTCTTGAATTTATTCATTAAGACAAATTGAGTGTATTGACACGAAAAGAGTAGAAAACTTTTAAAATATTACTTTGAAAATATAATAGAAAAATATCTAGAATATTACTTGAATAATATTTGTAAAATATTCTACTAAATATATGTTTTAGTAGATGAGTGCACTAGATGACACGTAACCTTTAAAATAAAGTAATCTTCGCCATTGGTTATGAGAGTGTCCAATATAAATAGGTGTGATCTTCATTCATTTTGTATCAAACCAAAGAATCAATGAACTAATTATTCTAAAACATATATTATTTTATCAATATTATAATATTTTCATTTATTAAAATCGCCAAACCGCTCGCAACCACCAAAAGCGCATCACGTCATTGTAAAATCATAGATAATTTAGGAGTAATATTTTCTGACTAAAAAGTCGCTCCTTTTCAACATAGGAATTCTTGTTACCTAAAATTATTAATTGATAATCAACTATTAAAAGTAATGAAATAATTAAAATTAACTTCATTTTCTTTGATTTTAAATCTATTTGTGTCATTTAATCACCCGTTGTAATGTTTATTTTTGCATTTTATTATTTATATAGATTTTAGTCATTTGAATCTATAAACAATAATTTGTTTTTTTTTAATATACACTCCATGGAAATCAAGAAAGGGCTTGTTACCGTTAGGCGGTGGTTAATCGACTCAGGGTTTATAAAAGCACTAATCCATCACATTCAAAAAATTACAATCACAGTAACCAAGAGATCATCAGTGAAAATTCAAAATAGCAGTGACAGAGAAAAGCCAATAGAGGCTAAGAAAGGGTCCAAGAACTCATTCATCAAGAAATCAGAATAATCGTTGAGATGAATCAAGATAATCATCATGTTGTGCCATATGTTCCTCAAAATTTTGACCTTCAGAATCCAGATAACCGAAAGATATATATCCATGGCTAGCTTGGGACACTGCCGACTCCTTTCAGTGTTTGAAGAGTTTTCACAATTTATTTTATACGTGGATATTCAAAGTATTGACAGGACAATCAACGTACAAGTTACAACCCAAGATTACTACTGGGCTTGGTATGTGGTGGCACTTGGCCACCATGCAATGTCACATCACTCAATTGTAGTGTTTTTCTTTTTTTGACAAAAATGAGTGAAAAGTGATTGTTTTTGTTTTTGACGGAAAATTCGTGATTGTTTTTACCTTTTTATACAATGCTAGTCGCTATATTCCTGTCTTCGCCCTTTTTGTTCTCTGAAGTGGCCAATTAGGCAATTATAGTGTTTTTCTAGCGCAAAGTAGCATGTGGGTATTTGAAACAATAAATGAAGCAAAGGTTGTATATGTTTTTATTGCAGTGTAAATGTTTGATGTCATAAATTCCCCTAAGATTGCTTTTTTTTTTTAATTGCATTGTTTGATTAATCTCATATTTCAATGGATTTCAAATCCTTAATTCCTATTTTGAGTTATTTTTTGAGTCATTGTAGTGGACTATTGAGTCATTTGAAGTCTTTTTCACAAATACTCCCATCAAATCCAAATTAACAATCCTTTAAGGTTTATATTTAGTATTTACTCAATAAATGCCCCCCTCTTGATGTTATTATAATATGCACAACTAAAAAACAAAAATTAATTGGGTTTTTTAATTGAAAAATTTAGCTGATTGTTTTTTGTTTTTTTTTTTGGTAATTATACTAAACTTAAAGGTATTATTTTGTAATTAACAGAAAAAATAATGACTACGTTTGCAAAGGCTTTCCATTGTACTAGTGTGATACGGACCTTCCACATAGGCCCAACTGTAAAAGTCTTCCCCAAGAAACTAGCCCAACACCGCCCAATTAAATCCTCGGGAACCCGCCCATCTTCGTCATAGAAAGTAAACCCTAGTTTCACATAGAAAGTAAAAGCTTTTGAAAATGAGAAACAAGATTTGCAAGGAAGAGAGCAAGATTTGCGATTTCTTCTTCAAAATTACGAACCCTAGTAGAGAGACGTTCGAAGGAGGCGAAATTGAGACGTGTTAGAAGGAGGCGCAATATTGACGAAAGGACCTTGGTTCGACAATAAATCTCATTTGTTGCCTCAAAATATGGATAAAAGTTAGTTTTGATTGTTCTTTCATGTAATTCCTGTAATTTTCATTTTCGCAAAATGATTCGATTAACCAATTTTTCATTATTTTTGGAATGTGTATAATTTGAATAGTTTCAATTCCTCGCAAGTTGTATTAGCGGGCAAAAACATGGGCAAAACCGTAGGCACCTAAGTGAGCATATGTATTTTTTTTTTTTTTTTTTTTAGCATATGTATTTAAGTGGGCGCTTGCATGGGCACTTGGTGTGGGAACAAAACGCTTATACCCTAATTAGTGGGCATTTGGGTGGTGTTTGAGTGGGCAATTGAGTGGCAGTTATGTTAAATATCAAATATTATGGGTCGACAAGGGAACTGAACCGGTAGTGGGCATTTGCGTGGGCACTTGGGTGGACAGTTACGTTAAATGTCAAATATAGTTTGGAACAAGGAAACTGATTTTTTATATCTATTTCTTATGGGATGGAGTTTGGGATTGTGACATAAGTACATTCCGATGGAGGTTTACAGGGAAGCATTCCAAAACCGTTCTCTTCCCTTCAGAGTTCACGTACACTGAATTGTTGCGGAAAGCTTATCTTTTTTCTAAAATCAATATAGGGTGAAATAGAGTTGACCAGTTGGTTTGGCTATGAACATGTTGATCCCTTGCCACCATGTCCAGTTACCGATGATGACAATGTCAGACTACTTGTTCGCATGAATAGCGAGAAACCTTTGTTTGTTCCAATTTAATTGCTTAGAAGGGAAAATAATAAAAAGAAAGATACTTTTGAGTCAGCTAGTAGCAATCAGGAGTTGTTGTCAATTAAAAAAGAACCTATTATTAAAGAGGATCTGCCACGTCCTATGCATAAGACCAATAAGCCTAAGGCCAATAAACGCAAAAGGGTTGCAATTTTATCACTATAGTGGGGGAGAAATTGTACATTGATATATGTTCTGGTATATCTGATAATGAATCATTTTCTTGGTGACTGGAAATTGACAAATCAAGCAGTAGTTCAATGCTTAAATTATGTCATTCTATCCATGGAAACAAGTAATAGATTCTTGTTTTGGGGTTCCAAATTAGTTTCCAAATACTGAGTATTTGGTCTAAGATGGTCTTGCAGACCATTGAATCAGCACAAGTAGCTTGTCCAAGTGAAGTAGATGCTTCCTCACACGATAAATATGTAGACTGTACAAAATAGCTGCCAGCGTCACAAGCAGGAACGATAACATCGTCAATTTCCAGAAATCCTACATCAGAATGAATGAGAAATTAAAGAAAATAGTCGAGAATCAGAAGTTGAAAATGTTTGGTGAAATAGTTGTAAAAATTCTTGTTTGTCTGTAAAAGTCAAACCAGAAGCAGAATTAGATAACACTTTATCTTCGTGCCTTTCGATTACGATTAAATGAAGTAGAATTAAAAGCTGACAAACACTTTTCTTCAGTGATTGCGAACACTCCCTTAAGTCCAAAAGCTGTGCAAAAGACAATAACCTTTGGATTGGAGATTATTATGCCCATAATATAAGTCATCAAGTCCAGGGCAGACTGAAGTGAGTTTTGAACACCGCCAACGACACAGCGATCGGATTCGGCTACACGATCCTACTCAAAGAAATCGTAAGAGAAAAAATCAGAAACTTGAGCAAGCATCACAAGAAATAGATGAAAATGCTATTTATTTTCAGCTCTTGAAATTTTATATAAGTTGTTCTTCCTCATGCCTGCATTTGCTGAATCACGGACAAATCAAACATCCACAATCCGAGGCGCGATGAGGCAACACCACCTATAAGCAAATACGCTGATACGAGTTTTTCCTTAACGAATACTGAAGCAACGCATAACAAGAGACATGTCCACTGCATAGTCACGAAAACACACCACGGATCACAAAAAGCTAACAAAAAAAGCACTTTTATAACTTATTTAACAACTACTCTCTTTTAACTTATTCAACTTTTAGCTTATATTTGCAAAGTAGTACCAATTACGACAGTAAATCACTTCCTCTAAAAGCAGAAGTTCTTACAAACCACTCCCTAAAATATTCTTGACAATGTTTCTGCTAACCTGAGACCAGATCGACCAAAGACCTGTTCGGAGTGTTGAGAACTTGAGATACGAGATTGTAACACAGGGTACAGAAATGTTGCAGCTATTCCAACGGTAGCACCTATTCCACGCGCTATTCCGATAACATACGCAGGTATACCTTGCCATTCCAGTGCGGCGGTCATTAACGTTCCAAAACTGCAACACCAGTTGTTAGAAAGAGATAAGTAATTAACAAAGACCAGTCCTTTAAGACAGTGCATCATAACCTTAAGGGATGATTACAAAAACACCCCTGAAGTTTGGGTTAATTACAAAAAAACCCAGACATGTTTCAGAATTACAAAAAAACCCTTCAAATTTCGTTTTGTCTTAAATTTAAGGGGGGTAACTGTAATATTTTTGCAGGGTTTTTTTTTGAAATGTTTTCGAAAATCACCGAGAAAAATGTAAGACGGAATCAAACCTCAAGGTTTTTTTTTGTAATTTTCAAAGAACTCTGGGTTTTTCTGTAACTAGGCCAAACCTTAGGGGTGTTTTTGTAATTATCCCTAACCTTAACCATAAAGGGGTTACCTAAGTACAGTAAAATACAGCAACGCAAGAGCTAGTCCCGGGAGGACGACGTCTTGCTTAATATACAATCTCCATGCACTGATATAAGGAAGGTTTAGAAACTGCTCAATCAGAGTAGTCCCGTCTGAGCTCTGCTCAGATTCATTAGTATCCCGAAAAATCAAGCGTTCGTTTACTTCCCTCACGGGCGATCTTGAAGCCCTTCTCTGGCTGATTTCTTTTAATTGGGGGATCCCATTGTATACAGACATTAAAAGCCAATACTGTACACACACGGATAATACGTTCCAGAGTGCTAAGGCCAAAGCCGATGCGGTTAGAGATACAAAACTGATAATGAATCCAGTAACCACAGGAGCAAACAACTTGCAGCTTAGATCGATCCTTCTGATTATCGAGTTCATCTTTGTAAGAACTCCTGGAGATTGGCCTTCTGATATCACAACCACCCTGTAATTAAGTTGACATAACTCTTTATGTTTTTTCTTCTCAAAACTCAGATAGGTAGGTGATATAATTTAGGGATAATTACAAAAATCCCCCCTGAAGTTTGAGCTAATTACCAAAAACCCCTTTGAGGTTTAATTCCATATTACACTTCCCACCTTTATAAGCAAAGAAAATTTCAACCCCCCCCCCGACATAATCAAACTTGAGGGTTTTCTTGTAATTCTGAAACATTTCTGGGTTTTTTTTGTAATTAGTCCAAAACTCAGTTTTTGTAATTACTCATAGTAAATAATTTCACGAGCAGTTAAAAAACGTCGTATTTTCAGAAAGGGTAACTTATCGGCTACACATGTATCACCATTCTCTTTCAATCAAGATGGTTCCGGCCAGAGTGGAAAGAACACCAACAGCTCCGGAGATATTAATTAATATGGCGAGCGAGACGAACGCCACATTATTTGCAGACATCAAATCTTCATAGATCAGTATTGCAATTACCGCGCCTCCAGCAACCATAAATGAGAGATTTTGGCTCAATAGCCAAAGTCGGAGAACCTGTTCACATAGAAAACAATAGGAGTTTCACCATACATTATAAAAAGTTGAGAAGCATAAATTTACTACATACATGATCACGGAATATTAACTACGCGACTCAAAGACTAAATCTCTTCTACTAGCCTCATCAAATTGATGGATCAATGAACTAAAATTAATTTATCATCATGTGATATTTTTTAAAAGGGATAATTAGAAAAACACCCCTGAAGTTTAGGCTAATTACAAAAAAAAAACCAGAGATGTTTTAAATTAGGAAAAAAAACTATCTTACATTTTCTCCCTTCATAAACAACAAACATTTCAAAAACCCCATGATATTTCTAGAAATATTACAAGTTTACCCCTTATATTTAAGGCATAATCAAGGGGGCTTTTTGTAATTTTGAAACATCTTTGGGTTTTTCTGTAATTGGCCCAAACCTCAGGGGGTCTTTTAAAATTATCCCTTTTGAAAATGAGGGATCAGGCAAACCTGAATGTATGACAACTTATCCACCAACTGCCCAATAAAAGGACCGAGTAACGCAGTCGAGGCGGATTCTACCACACCGTAAGCTGCAGCAAGAAGTAAAGAATCTGGCCACACATTAATCATGTATAAACCAACAGAGAATTCCCACATCCTGCAATGTTTGATACCGCAAAAATTAATTTCACGACATGAATTTAAGGTTTCAGAAACAGGACAATCAAGTTGGATATAATTAAGGTGGACACAAGTTCAAATTTTTTTTAACAGTCTAAAGATGTTCATTAAGAGTTTGATGGAGATGTCTTTTGGTGGATTCTTGTTCTTTTTCCATGTGTTAGTCAACTTCTTTATAAGCTAAAAAAAGTGATTCTCAGCTTTAATTGAACTGAAAATAAGCTAAAAAAGGTGATTCTCAGCTTTAATTGAACTGAAAATATACACTTTGAGCTAAAAAAGACTGCCTTGCATCAAACAGGGTGAATTCATATATATGGTTAAAAATAAAAGCACAAATCTTAGTTCAAATTTTTTTTGACAAGTATAACAAGTCTCATGCTAAAATAGAAAAGCTTTGCACAACTTCAAAGGAGAAGATTAAGGGACTGTTTGCAAACTCAAAAAAAAAAAAAAAAAGTGATTATCAGCTTCTACGTGGAAAAATAAAATCTGATAAGTAATCCACTCGTAAATTATTCAAGTACAAAAGGGAAAAACAGAAAATAACATAAAAATCATATTGTTTATAGAAATTGCAGAATCAAAAATCATTCCATGCATAGGGCCATTTGGGCAAATAATCCCTAGATCTTGAAACATTCTTTCACGTAAAAAGGGCAATAAAAAGATAAATAATTTCAGAACATTGAAATTTCAATAAACCTGGCACCCCATCTGGCTAAAAAATGGCCGACATATAGATTTAGAAGTAGAGAGGAAGAAAATGAAGGTGGTTGATCCAACAGTGGCACATTCATCATATTTTCTGTCTTTTTTAGCTTCTGTGACCAGAAATGCATGCTAACGTTGTCGTTTTTGCTACTGAGATACTGATGAACCCCAGATCATGATCTTGACTTGTTTTTTATGGGTCAGAGAACATACGTGGGACAAGTCCTGCTCAGGTTAGATGGGGTTTAATAAATTGTTAGTTGGTGACAGAAATTAATATCTGAGGTGTTGGCAATTTGAAATATTTTATAAAGCTACTAAAATAAGAAATTTATGGGCATATCAAAAACTTGATTTGAAAAATGTAATTTTATTTTTAATAATAGTTGTGAAAGACTGACAGACAGTATAGTTTTTTTTTTTTTTTTTTGGTTAAATTCAACTTTAAATATCATGTTAGGAAAAACTCAAACTTGTTCAAAGAAATGACTTTTTTTTTCATTTTGATTCGATTCCTCATACATCATGAACTCTCAATGTTTTTAAATCCATGTAAAGTTTTGAGCTTTTTAGTTATATTGCAGCTGTTACCTAATCTTTTTGTTCATAGGATTAATGATCTAATACAATGAATGGACTAGAAAATCTAGAGGATTTACAGATGGGTGGCGCTATTGACACCGCCAAAATTGATGAATACACCCACTCCATATAATTGCAAAAATGGCATTCACTTGCCCTTACTTAAAGAAGTTCTAAATACACCATCATTCAGCCACGTTCTTCTTCTTCTCGAAGAAAGTTGATTTTCTTTTGTATAAATCCTAGATTTTTTCAACGCCCAAATTGTTGAAGATTCAGACAATAAAGTATTCATATCCCTAAATAATGAATGTATATTCTTAGTTTATAGCATAAAATATGTTATTTCTCAAATTTTTAGGTTGAAAAATACTGTCGAATAGTAGCAGTGCGACACTTGGCAACACTATGACAAAAAATTCATGTGCCATCGTGCCACATGACACGATCACAAAAAACCCATCGTGTCATCGTGTCATGTGGCATGAGGCAGAAAACCTATCGTGTCATTGTGCCACCTAGTGTTTTTATGAAATGATAAAATTGGAAAAAAGAGGGGGGTGTATTTAACAATTGGGTCATATTTTAAAAAATAGAGAAGGGTGTATTTAGAATGTGGGTGTGTTTAGAAAAAAAGGGGTGTCAATAGCGCCACCCTTTACAGATAGCTTACTAGGAACAAAAACTTAAAAAAAATTAATTAAATACAATATACTAAGATTGGTTCTTGTCTTTATCCGGTAACCATTGGGGCATCCGTCAACTTTATCAAAAAGATATTGTTTGGCGTAGGTGGAATCTCTCATTTTTTTAAGATGTAACAAGAAAATGAAAGCTTTTTCAACTAAAAATACGCTTGTCGGGCTGAGTTGAGCCACAAGAAATGAGGCTCAATGAAATCTCAAAGCTGGTTCGACCCAATTTCAAGGGTCGGCCCATTGGGCTTGGGCTGGCACTTAAAAAACAATATACTATCATAGCTTTGTTCGGCATAAAATTTGCCCCAAAACTGTTTCAATGAATACTCACAAGTCACATGTTAATAATCCCTCATCAGAAAAATTCACATGTTAATCACAGCAGTCAATCAAACAATTCGTTTACACAATTTGATCTCCATGAACAGAAACTTGTATGTAATAAGGGTCCCATGATGGCACATATCCATCATCACCCAAGAATATCCACAACCCAATTAGGAAATCATCAAGGACCCTGCAAAACACACACACACAAATCACTCAACAACACAAGTTTCAAACAGAACAAGCGAAAAGTGGTAATGAATCAATGAAAACAATATGCTATGAATAATCCACAGGCAAAAGGATAAGCTATGAATTATAAAACCATGAGTTACTGTTGAATACTAGTAAAACCATGAGTTAAAACCATGAGTTACTGTTGAATACTAGTAAAACCATGAGTTACTATCCCCTTCACATGACTTCCCTCCCCCTACCCCTTAATGGAGATGTAAAAAAACTCAATATCACCAATTAGTGCCGCAACAATCTTCCTCCAAAATTTCTCAGGATGTCACGAAAAAGAAGAAGAGGTCAACACAGGGGCGTAGCCAGCCCGCAGAGTTACCCCTAGCTCAAATTTTTTCCCCATAGCTCAACTATTTTCATCATCATCATCAACTGCACTTTATCCCACTATGTGGGGTCGGTGGTGTGAAGTTTATAGTGTCAATTAATTGTCAACTATTTTTTCCCCTTAAAAAAATATATATAATTTTTTTTTTTTTTCCATAGAAAAAATGGGACCAAAAAAAATTTGGGGTGCGCAGGGGCCTGTCTACGCCCTGGTTCAGCACCACTCTTCTCACGAGACCACCATGACATCAATTTATTAATTAAATCAAATCCATGAAATTGCAGCAGAAGCATGTAATACAAATACGGGAAGACCATGTCATTTTCTATGGAGGAGACCAGAGATTCGATCTCCTAACCATCACTTCTCGCCATCTTGACTCAATGCTAAGCATGTAGCAACTAATTGCATACAAGTTTTACTAGTTGCATCAACTGATTGGAAAAAAGTCGAAGTACCTTAGCAAGATATAGAAATCATATATTTAGCCCAACAAATTTGTAAAATTTCCCTGAAATGGTAACAGATATGGGGATCTGAAGCACACGCCTTATTGCTTAATAAGGTCTTTTCACCTAGCTCATCAATTTTACAATTCCTTTTTAGCTCACTCCATATTGTGTTAGACATTTTGATATCATTTGTTATGTGTAACAGGGGTAGTGGTAGGCCGGTGTTCGAGATCTTTCTCCAGACAGGCATTCACTTTGATGATGCAAGTTATACCTAAGGTATGCAATGCAGTTATGGCCATGTTTGGAGGTGCATCAATTAGGAGGGACTTATAATAGATAGCTTCCTCTCTTTATTTTATTGGTCGATTTAATACCTTTTTTCCGCCTTTATTGATAGCACACACGGAGAGGTGTTAAACATGGATGAGGCATTAAAAGTTAAAACAAGACAGCTCGATGGATTTAATTTTTAATGCCACGTGTAATTGGTTTGACAAGGGATGCTCTTGCAAAAATTGGTTAAAAATCATGCTCTCATGGGCAGTGCCAATCTCTTGAAACAGATTAAAGCAGAATAGGTTTATAGTTAAACATATTTAGGACATACGACAAGATTTTACGATTTTTCCATTTCTACAGGAACGTAACAACTTGAAAAACGGTAAGGAAAGCTTTGACAAGCTATACAATCATTGCAGTTAAAGTGGAATCCTCTCATTTAAAAAGGAGTTCAAGAAACAGTGAAGGAGTTCAAAAAACAGTGAAGGCATGAAAGTGCACCATTTGTTGTGGGACTGTAATTTTCAATAAAAGCAAATTTTCAAGAAAAAACACAGGCATCAGCAGAACATGTGTGAAGCGATCAATTCCATTAAATTCAGAATCTAATATGTCTCAATGATTCAAAAATGAAGTGATTCACAAATCAACAACTTCACATAACAAAAGGACAAAGACAGAGAAAACTAATCTGAGAACAAATAAATGATATAGCAAACCAGCTCACCTTCTATTTGTATAAAAGAAAATGATCAAGAATCACTGGCTAACTCATCAGAATCTGAATCGCTCGCATTGTAACCTACAAGAATCACAAACATTTGGTATTCACTTTTAATACAAACAATAAACAATCTGAAATACAGAACAAAAAACATGCAATTGTGTGAGCACACCAACAAACAACAAAGGGGATAAGGAGCTCACCAGGACGTTTATTGCTAACTTTCCACACTGAAGCCCTCGTTCTTGAAGCCCTCGAAATCCAAAAATTCCCCTAAATTGCCACGGTCCATGAAAATTCAGAAAATCAAGATTAGGTAAAGACTAAAAAAATCCACAACATTATTGTTACAATCACGAAAACCATAACCTCCAAGACAGTGAAAATGATTTAACATCAAGAATCTTAAAGAAAAAATAAAGCGAGCGAGCGAGCGAGCGAGCGAGAGAGAGAGAGAGAGAGAGAGAGAGAGAGAGAGAGAGAGAGAGAGAGAGACTTAAAAGTACACCTCGTCAGCGTTTTTGGGAACACCATAGCCACTATAATACATCTGGCCCACAAGCACCTGCATATTGACATCACCAGCTTTCGCCTCCTTGAGCGTGTCTTGAAACCACCGCTCTATGCAATCGGAAACAACCTCCGATAGAGGCAGCCGCGGCTGCTCGGCCGTACCGCTGCCTTTCTCCGCCTCCATCGTCGTCTTGTTCCTCTTCGCTTTGTTACTGTTATCGTCGTCGTTATTCTTAAGCTCCCGCTTTCTGCTCCCCCGTGTAGATGATTTTCCCATGTGAAATAAGAAAAGGGAAATAGGCGTAATTCCTAATTATTTATCCATTTTTTTGCACTAAAAAATTCGGGAGATTTTGGGAGGGTTTTTTCCGAAATGGAAGATGGAGTATATTGCTTTCCAGTTCAGTGTCAGCCTGTCAGGGGAGAGGGACGACGTCGTATGACGGGGTATGACGTGAAGACCACTTCATTGACTTCTTCTCTGATAGAGTCAAAGTAAGTTTTGCGTGGAAGGACATGGGCGGGCTCCGGAGGATTTATATTGGGCCGTGTTGGGCTAGTTTCTTGGGGATGAGTTCCACTGTTGGGCCTATGTGGAAGGTCCGTATCACGCTAGTACAATGGAAAACCTTGCAAACGTAGTCATTATATTTTTTTTGTTAATTACAAAACAAATACCTTTTAGTATAGTCTAATTACAAAAAAAAATCAGCTATATTTTAAAATTAACCGGCTTCCATTTTTTTTTTTTATTTTACAGATTATAACATCAAGACTCAAGAGGGATCATTTATTGAGTAAATACAAATCTTAAGGGAGCGTTAATTTGGATTTGATGGGAGTATTAGTGGGGAAAAAAATCCAATGATTCCATGTTCCACCATAATTACTCAAAAAAGGCTCAAACTAGGAACTAAGGATTTGAATTCCATTGAGATAACACCCAAACAAGCTCAATGAAAATGTTATTATGGATATTAAAACAGTTCCTTCATCCAAATGCAATCTAAGGGAAATACATAATTTTGAATGATAACTGGATTGATTTCCTTTTTATAATTAGGTTAAACCACAAAAGTAATATTTGTAATCTAAATCGTCACATTCTAGAGGGTAATCTATAGACGAACAGCTCGCCCAAAAATCTGCTTCAAGTCCTATCTACTTACAGCATTTCATCGACAAATTATTGAAGTAAAATTATCAGACAAATTCAGATACAATTGTTCGATGGAAATGTGCATGTAACTATTTCAACGAAATTATATATACTTCACGTATACTGTTTAAGAATACATCATCTAAGATAAGTGGGAAAATAACTGCAAGTATACACCACGGACAAAATTGAATACAGTATGCTTTTACACTTGTAATTTGTTACACCAGCTGCAATATATAACATCAAACATTTACACTGAAATTAAAACATATACAACCTTTGCTTCATTTATCGTATCAAATGCCCACATGTTACTTTGGGCTCGAAAAACACTATAATAGGCCACTTTGGGGAACAAGAAAGGAGAAGGCAGGAATCTAGCATTGTAGAGAAAAGTAAAACTTGTCAAGAAAATTTTATACATTGAAGCGCTAGAAAATTTACCCCCTCGGATAATTTCTTACGAATCACTCCAACTATCATCATCGTCTTCATCACTACCAGCAAAGGCCTGTAATATTCACCACTATCATTAATAAATTTGACCTGATTGACACAAAACTGGAACATGAATGATGAGCAAAGAAAAAGATAGAGACCTGGCGAATTGCATTTGCTTTTTGCAAAATTGCAGCGACTTTGAGGTTGGTGTTAGGACCCCGAATGCTAGGCCGTGACGCCATTGCCGGTTTCAGGTTGAAGGACTGACCAAATGAAGATGTTATTATCTTCTGAAATAATGTATGCATAAAAAAGTTCATATCTGATAACTCTTACCTTGGTCCTTATTTGCTCCAACAGGGAATCTCTTTCATCAACCTTCTGTATTTGAGGCCTAACTCGATCTGTAACTTTCCTCAGCTGCAAAATGATTTGAAATTGTGAACTACAACACTTTCACTTAACTAATACTGTGCCTTTCATCAAAGTAGGAGATAAAAAAAATATGAGGTTCGGGCTTATTACAGAAAAAAACCCAGAGGTTTTCTAAAATTGCAAAAAACCCTTTGAGGTTTGATTACGTCAGTTCTCCCCTTTAAAAGCAAAAAATATTTCAAAACCCTCCTCATATTACTGGAAATGTTACAGTTACCCCCTTTAATATAAAACAAAATCAAACATGAGGGGGCTCTTTGTAATATTGAAACATCTCTGGGTTTTTCTGTAATTAGCCCAAAACTTAGGGGGTCTTTTGTAATTGTCCCTTAAAGTAGGGAAGATGATACTTACTTTGCTCTTATCAAGTGCATCAACTTCATCGAAAAGAGGATTGCGAGGCCTGGGCAGTTTCCCAGTTCGACTCCCGTTTGCAACTCCATCTTCCTCAGCTGGTGATATAAATTCACTCTCTGAAGTTGGCATGACTAATTGTTGTTGCTTGTTTTCACTCTTTGGTGGAAGGTCACTTGTCTCATGCACAGGGTTGGGTTTCACACAAGAAAAGCTCTTTTCAACCTTCTCTTCTTTTGACGCGGGCTCGTTGACAATTTGAATCATAGAGTGTTTCATCACTTCAGGCGAAGAGGTATCATCATTGGTGGATGTGGTGGGTGGGGAAGAATCAACAGCATCGGTGGGAGTGGTAGGTGGATACGAACTAGCATCATCAGAAAAGCTCTTTTCAACCTTCTCTTCTTTTGATATGGGCTCGTTAGCAATTTGAATCACAGGGTGTTTCGTCTCTTCAGGCGAAGAAGTATCATCATTGGTGGATGTGGTAGGTGGGGAAGAATCAACAGCATCAGTAGGAGCGGTCGGTGGATACGAACTAGCATCATCAGAAAAGCTATTTTCAACCTTCTCTTCTTTCGATGTGGGCTCGTTGGCAATTTGAATCATAGGGTGTTTTGTCTCTTCAGGCGAAGAAGTATCATTATTGGTGGATGTGGTAGGTTGGGAAGAATCAACAGCATCAGAGGGTGTGGTCGGTGGATACGAACTAGCATCATCAGTGGATGCGATCGGCAGGGAGATTAATTGTGGGAATAATCCCTTTTGCTTCATCATCTCTCCATCTGTAGAAGACGAGGCATGCTGAAGCTTCCCCATCCTCCACTGAACTGGAGGGAGAGGCGGCAATGGAGGTAAATCAGCCATCTGATTTGTTTCAGAGAAAGGATTACTTGGAGGAAAAATGGAACCTAATGGATCCTTGGGAAAGCCAGGGGCATCAATGTGGTGGTTTATAGGCAACAGAGGTGGCACCTCTGAACTTATTTCACTTGAATGCAGTAACTCTTGATGAAGTTGACTGGGTAGTTCTTGCACGATTGATTCTTCAGCATCATTATCAACGGATAAAGATGGAGCATCAGACACATGATTTTCAAGACCACTTCGCTGGAAATTCACCTGTTCTCTATTTAAGAGACTTTGTTCCACAGGTGACTGAATAGTCGCAGGATGTACCAATTCCAAGCCGTCATCAACTTCAGATTTAGGATGATCATTATTATTAGTGTCGCATAAGACTGTTTCGAAACGTGAAGCTTTTGTTTGGTCTACTTTTTCCACTAGGTCTGATTCTCCATGATTTTCAGAGAGACATTTCTTTTCATTCTCAAGTTCATCTAGACCTGAATCCTCAAATAAATGAATATGCTCTTCTACCAATTTATTGAGACCAACCGGTGAAGGGACGTCATCTTTTATCATATTATCAGAAAGTGCAGGCACAGCAGAAGCCATATCTACAGTATTTGATTTTTCTGCCTCTGAATCAGACTCATCCAACTGTATATGAACCTCATTCAGTGATTTACGGTCAGCAGAGCTTGAAATTTCAGTAAATTCTTGTCCAGTGGAACTTGTCCCATCCATTTCTACCGAACCTGATGTTGCTGCAGGCTCTTTAAGATATTCTGGAGTACAACATGAACTTTCCTGAGCTTCTGAATCATTGGGTGGATTGTCATGTGTTATTCCTGTGCCTAGCAACCCCAGAACTTCACAAGATTTGGGAGTTTCAAGTACAAAAGTTTCATTTACTGTCGTTTCTTCTTCAGGAATAACATCTCCCTCATGTGCATCAAGACCTGCCTGTGGCCAATCAGGAGAGTTTGCTTGGTGCGACAACATTGAATTTTCTGAGCAAACCTGATTGTCGATGGAGCTATTAGAGTGGTTGCCTTCACCATCAATAGCTTGAGCATTGGCTGGTGATGTTTCCTCGAGTTTCTTCTTAAGAAAAGCCTCCATGAAAGATGGAAATTGATTTGGAGAATCAGTAGAAACACCAGAATCCTCATTATCCAACCCGTCAATTAGTTTTTCTTCTTTGGAAACCATAGACTTGATGTTGTCTCCATTATGTACCATATCAGGATAATCAGATGGAACGTCGTTGGGCAACTTTTGAAACTCACCATCCGATTTACCAGGAATTAGACTTTCGGAAGAAATCATCTCACTTGGAGTGCCATTTGTATTCTGAGTACGAACATTAAACAAATTATATGTGGAAGCCATATTCTGTACCAAATTTCGATCCTCCTGATCAGATTCATCTTCATGTAGAAAATCCAAAGTTACTTTATCTGAAATATCTATGGTATGACAGTATTCATAAGGGACTGTAGATATACTGGGTGTTCTTTCACCATCCTGCTCATCCACTAGATGTTCTCCAGCAGAGGATCTTGGAGAATCATCTCCTGACCGCAAGACAGGATAAGAGACACTCAGAGAACATGGTGGATCCATGACCAGGTTTGCCTTCTTTTCTTCATCATCCAAGGTAGAGTCCATTTCATCTAACTTAGGTCCCTCTATCACATTTTTCCTCACAACTCCTGAATCAGACTGCGTTAAAGCAGGTATGGATTCATTCGTCACCTGCTCATAGTCAGACTTGTGGTTGGTGATTGCAACTGCATTTGGGCATGTATCATCAGAAACCACAGGTTTTGGATGCTGATCCACTGGAAAATCTTCATCGGCAGTTTTCTGGTAAGATGATGCATCAACAGTCTCATCAACTTCAGGGATATCGGCGGATGGGAATCTTCTGGCAGAAATTGTTTCTGATTGTGGGGTTTCAGCTAAAGTGCTCGGAGAATCAGAAGAGGAACTAGAAATTTCTTTTCTGGATGAGTTGTTGCCCTCATCAGATATTGTTGACTCTCCAGTAGATTGAGAATCAGATGACCTGGTATGAGGATATTCTTCATTTGCATCCGAAAGCAACGGTTCATTTTTTATATGTGAGGAGGTGAAGTCATTCTTCACTCTCAATTCAGACTCTGCTTCTGACTCGATGGTTGAGGGGGCATCCACATAATTGTCTACCTCACTGGCAATATCATCGGACTGGTAACCAGTTAAGCTGCCTTCTCTATTGCTTTCTGCATCCACAGCTATAACTTTTTCACTAGTCACCTTATCAAGAGTTGATGAGATGCCGCCATCTGTTGCAATACTAGGATATGAATTCGGTATCTCACAGATTTTATCATCTACGGGAACCTCACTTGGCTCATACATGGAAGGGTTTTCCATAATTCCTTCTCTATCTGGAGATGAAGGAAGACTTCTTTTTTTCCCTACATTCTCGCTGTCAGGACTCACTGATCTGACTTCAAGTACATCAAGCCCACATTCATTGTGATCAAATGCAGTCAACATCAGGGGTGATGAGTCCACAGTGACTTCATGAAGCACTTTATGATCTGGGGGAGGAGACTTCAGTAATTTCTCCATGTAACTCTTTCCAGTTTTTGAATCAAATGGAAATCCATTTAGCCTCCTCTTTAATTTCGCACGACGAGAAGGGTTGCTAACACCATTTTCAGTAAGCTCCTCCAGAAAAAGCTGATGGAGTCTGTAAGAGTTAGAATGAAATTGAGACACATAATTTTTCATTATCAACTGAAAATAATACTATATAGCAAAAGAACTATAATAGATGTCTCACTTGGTATGTGCCGTAGGTAAAACTTCAGGGGTTTCTCCATTTCTCCAGCGTGGCCCTTTCTTCTGTTAAACATGCAATCAATAATTGCCAAGGAATGCATGAGGCATCGGCAGCATAGGCAGTTTTAAAAAGATTCAAAAACCTGAAGGGAAGTTTACATATTCCCAACATAGAAGAGAAACCAGCAGGGAACAGAAATGAAGATTCCTATTGCTGCTACAAATTCTCAACATTCAGATTTATCATGAGCCAACATCATATGCTGATCACACATTTTAGGTGTCAACAAATGTCAGCCATATAATCTCAAGCAGAAGACATACACATAAATAGAAGAGAAACGATGAAGATTTGAAATGAACGGAAAATATCATCTGACATGTTTATTCTACTCAGAAACACTCAAACACACATCCAAAATACATGAGGCAGTGTAGACTTGATATTTTATATGGGGGATATCTTAAGTTTTGTGATGAAACACACACAAGTATCATCACTGCAAAACTGCTATCAGTGAGCAAACGAACTCCTAGGTTTCTGTACTCTTGCTTTGTCACTAAAAACTGCAAGTCTTTCTAAAGGAATTACCTTTGCTTTGCGGATCTTCTTTTCCCTTGGGATATCTGCATTAGTCATTCCCGAGGTTTCTACTTTAAAAAATGACGGATCCGTGTAACGTTTTAGACATGCACCAGCACCCGCCACATCAAACCTATATTGATGATGTTATTTTGAGATAATATTTTTGGGCGAGACAGATTAGTCAAACTAAAAGTGAACAACAGATCATACTTGTCTAGAAGGAACAGCCGAGGAGGGGCCCTGCATTCTTCATAGGAATCCATTATGAATCGAGGTAAATCTCCTTGTGTAACTAGATTCTGGTCTATTCGTAGATTAGGATGCCAATCAACACCTGCAGCATGATATTTCAACAACATTACCTAGCAAGCAGCTTCAGGCATATTTGACAGAAGATGCAGCACAAAAGAGAATTCATTTCTTAAAGAATGAAAAACGCCAACAACATTAGATGAACAACCACACAGCAAGTGTCTACCGCAAGAAGATATTATTACATGAAATCATGAATATTATTGGCGGTAGGTCTTGATAAATTATGTAATAAGCACCTGTAACCAGGTTCAGTAACAAGAGCCAAATGAAGGATCCAATGCAAAGAATTGCTTCAAAGAAACAATAGAACAGTGGTTGATATAGAGATACAATCGAAAGATTAGCAGGGTCTAACCAGCATGATGAAAGAATGAGGAATGATCTGTCTGGGAGAGAAATGCTCTCTCAATGGAAGGAACCTCAGTCTCAAGTTGTTGAACTCGAATCATTAAGCCATGGCCTCTCGCAGCGGTTACCATCACTTCTTCATGTAGATTATGAAAAACCTCTGCAGCAAATCTTCAGTTCACAAGAAACAAGCAATTAGGAGGCTCTTCCAACTAAGTGTCAAATTATTCATAAAAGAGAATAGAAAAGTTAAATTATTCCTATAAAAGTTACTGCAACTTCAGTGACAAATTCTAGGAGAGTCAGTTTAGCTTATGAGAAACATTAAGCCTTTACAAAAAATTTCCTAACCAAGCACTATGAATTTTAAACTCCATAAGCAAGCCATGTAACATTCAGCAATAACAGGAAAAGCACAACTACGATTTCCAAGTATGCCGATCTGCAAATTGATCACATAAAACAGCGTCTCAGAATCGCACTAAATTTATGCTAAATGTATTACAGTATACAGAAACATCATACGGCCAAAAACTAGCATGTGTATACATATTTCGTGAAAGCAGACAAGTATGTGCCCACAAACGCAACCACCAACTTGGTGAAAACTAGTCAATTGAATTCGTATGTTTCAGCCGAGAGATTGCATTATGCACATAAGACTTTCTTTCATAACCGTATAACTGAAACAATATATCCAGCAGATTATAGGCAGTTTCTTTCTTTAATCTTTCTGGCATTCTATTTTGCTAATCATGCAAGAGCCGGAAACAACATTGTTAAAAAGATATAGAAATTTTTCGCTTTAAGCTGTAATCCCCAGCTGCTTTAGTGCTCAGAGCACCATCTAATTCCACATAAGCAATAGAACAGTCAAACATTTCTAATACATATTTTCCAATTAACTTATTATTTGGATTAATTGTGTGCCAGCAATCATGCATGGATACAACTAACAACCAAATGCCTGAATAAATTCTAAATAACACAAGTAGTAAGGCAATTCTCCAGCTTCTGCTCACCGTGCATACATAACAACAAACCAAATCAAATTCAAATTAAAAACATCTAAAACCAAGACTATAATTTCCAGATCTCAAAAAAACGAAAGTAAAATGTACCACAAGCATCAATATCAAACCGACCTTCATAAACACTAATGCCTCACATTTAACCCAAAACACCAAATCGCATCCAGAAAAACGATAAAGAGTGACAAATTCACAAAATGAAAATCTAAAACCTAACTCGGAGGATGACAGAGATGCTAACACTAAATTAACGTCCATAACCCCCAAGTTTTCTCACATTGAATCAAAAACACAAACACTCAAATAAATACAATAAACTAATAAAGTCTAAATAAAAATTTAAAAATCCAAACTAACAACTCACTGACAAGATGCCAACTTATTAGTTATCTTCATAAAACCTAATTACATCTAAATAACAAGAATTCAAACAAAAAAAGGAAACAGAGAAATATACACACACACACATATATATGCGCTAACAAATTAAACTAAAATCTTCGAACTGTCAAGATCAGAATTACGGCCACATAGCCACTAATTGCCTACATTTCAATCAAAACACCAAATTTCCAACCAATCACCCACAAAAATTAAAAATAACAAATAAAAACTGAGCTCACTCAGCGAGGTCACCGAGCTGGCGAAGAACTCCGACTAAGCCAGCCATGGAGACGCCTTCAAGCAAAGCCTCCGGATCATCCTTATCGGCGGCCCGGTACAGCTCTGGATCGGCTAAACTATACTCATTCCTTATCTCGTATCTACTCATCGGCATTTTTTCGAGTTTGCTTAGCTCAATTCAAACCCTAACCGAATTTGATCAATTTCTCAACTTGCAGTTTCACCACCTCAACCACCGATAAATATAAATGCTATATATATAGATAGAGACAGCTTTTTTCTGTTAATTAATTTTGGTGAATATGCGCTGTGAGGAGGAGTTGAGGACTCAGGCAAAGTACTGTTGACTGTTTTAAATAGCTTACAACAAATACAATTTTCTTTTTATTCTTAAAAATTATTTTTTTTTTTATTTTGTTTAGGAGTTTTATATGTGGAATTTAAGTTACTTGAGATTTATCTGTTTTAGGGATGATATTTTGGAAATACGCGAAAATGAAATGTTGGACTTGGGAATTGAAAAATAAAATGCGCCCCGGAGCGCAGGTTACGAGGCCGCGTCTCATGCCGGTTATGGTGGGGTTGCAGTGTATTGGATCATGTATTAATTCCGTAAAAACTACAAATCATTTAAATAATAAAATTTAGAAGAAAAAAAAGGAAATTTGATTGCTATTGTCTTGTTGAAGCAATTAAAAATAATTAGATCTGTCAAGAAAAAATTAGATATAGAAATGAATTTCAATCGAAATAAAACATTTGGATAATTAAAATAATTTTGTTCTCATTATTTACATTTGAATTAGATCTATATCTCTTACTATAGATATTATTACTAGAGGTGTCAAATAGATCAACTAGGTTGTGCCAAATGGGAAATTTGGGCCGAGTCGGGTCAATTTATAATATGATTGTTAGTTTTTTAGCCTGACCCATAAAGATACACGTGAAATATCGGCATAGTACAGTGCTTTAGACTAAATGAACGGGCCAAATACGTCTGGTTCATTTAATTTACATTTGAATTAAATCTATATCTCTTACTATAGATATTATTACTAGAACTTTCAAATGGGTTGGCTAGGCCGCTGAGCCAAATGGGAAATTAGGCCGAGTCAGGTCAAATTATGACATAATTGTTATTTTTGGAGCTCGGTCAATAACAATACACGTGAAATATCGGAACAGGTCGGTGTTTTAAGTCGGATGGGCATGTCAAATAGGTCTAATTTATTTCGAGCCTCTAAAAATGCAGTCTGATCCGACTTTTTTTCTGGGCCGATCAATTCGATCCCATTTTGATAGCTCTAATTATTAAAAAGTTTCATAATTGTTGTTCTTTATTTTAGGTTGTAGCCCGAGCTAATTTCGGCCTAAACCTCAATGTGAGGCTTCATGGATCATGGCTTCCATTAAAAGCCTATATTCTACATAAAAGATTATATACGTTATTAAAGGCCTTTCCTTTTATGCGGCCTGTGGGCCCACTAAGCCTTTTTTCCTTGCAAAAAAAAAATGAGTTTATGGGAGTCACGGTCACCCACCTAGAGGCTACAAGTTATTTTCTTGGGAATATATATGTTTGTTAATTTAAGGTTAATGACAGTTAGGTTATTATTAATGGTGTGCAAAATCGACAAAGGTGATGATAACAAAATTGACATATCAATATGAAGGTTATTATATGGGGTCATGATTTATATTCACTAAATAGTTCTTTTTGTTTGAAAATGGCCTATATAATAATGACTTTTATCCATTGATGGGGATATAATGATGCAATCTTTTCTTTAAAGCTTTGGTTATTTGGATGGGAAGTTTTCCACTATGGGCATACATGAAAATATCAACCAAAGTCATTTACTTTATACCAAGAAATCTTAAGTTCAACAAATGTTTGTTAGATAATGTGCTTGTTGTCTAAGCAAGTGTTCATTGCATTGGGGAAAAGTCATTATATAGTCAAATAAGATTATTTCAAGATGTAAAATCTTAAGTTTAATCGTGATAAGGTTGTTACGTGGATAAAGTACAAATCTAATTTTACTAATAATATCAATTCATTGAAATATACGCGGTGCCACTATTATAACCATATATAGTCTATGGACGCTTGTAATGTATAAGATTCATTTTACTGTAACTAAATCTGAATTTTGGATTGGGGGCGTCTGGTTTATATTTTTTTAAATGATAATAGCAAATATTAATTAATTGAAACAAACAAAATTTTCACCATGTTGTTTGGTTACAAAGAAAATTAACATTTTGGCATTTCAATAATTTGGAAAGTATGTGGTAACTTAGAAATTTCAGAAGTCCTAAGTCACTAAAATGCACTTAAATGAGATATTTTCATTTTCTTTTGTTGTGCATTTGTTATCAGATTGTCAAATAAAATATAAGTTATTAAGGTGACTATATCACCACCATAAAATCCATAAACTTAAATGAATCAATTCTATTTCTTCCCATTAGACAATATCCCACGTTATCAAATTCGATAACCAAATTCTGATTGGACTATATTCTTAATTAGATGTAAATTGCACCTAAAGTCATGGTCTATTATGGAATAATATTGAGAAAGGTGAGACGTCCAATATGTTAATGGACCTTAAGGCTTAAATGGGCCGTCCCTCATGGGTGTGTGACCCAACAAGATTATGACCACTAATTCATGGGTTTTTCTGGCGAGTGATGAATCAAGGTATATTAGTGGTCATAATCTTGTTCTGGATGGTGGCGTTACTACGTCTAAGAATTCTGTTGGATTGTAGGAGGCCCATTATAAATGGGCCTAGTGCCCAATTTTGATATGGGCTATCCACTTCTGTACGAATATCTGATCCTGTTTACAGCCCATATTTCACATGCATGTATGATGTATCACGTCATTCCTATTTCACATTTATCCTCTGTTCTAAAAATTTCCGCCTAACCCCAATTAATCCCCGATTAGGCGCTAGACTCCTCTTATCCACCTACAATTCTTTTTCAGATTAGGCCCCGCCTAACCCCGCCCAGATCTCGCCTAAACTCGATTAATCATCACCTGCGCTAGACCCCAGCCTGCCGCCTAGCTAGCGCTTTTTTACAACATTGTTGATTTATCATCCCTTACAATGAAAAAATGGGAGCCAGTTTTTGTGACATGTAGAATTAATTTGGAAAGATTGGAATACATTTGATTATGACAAGATGAATGATTAAGGTGTAGCCATTCATCATCAATCACAACCACATGAACACCCAAAACTGAAATTAATGTGTGCGCGCCAGAAGAATATCTTTCTCCACATGTCTATTATGTAACAACAATATTGAAAATGGGTCCTTGTGCAATAAAAATTGATTCAAATGTTAGGTAAAACCAGTGCCAATTTTATCAGCCAAACCAGTCACAGTAGCCACCAAGCTATACAATCACACATAAAAATCAGTAGTCCTAAAATCAATGTTCTAAAAAGCGCTAGGCGCTAGTCGGGCGGCAGATTTGGGCCTAACGCCTAGGCGGGGACTAATCGGGGATAGACGGGACCTGAGCGGGGTTAGACGGGGCCTAATCGGAAGAATAATCTATGCGGACAAGTGAAGCCTAGCGCCTACGCGGGGATTAATTAAACTCCTTCCAAGTGCATGCATGTATTTTCCAAACAAAGATGTACCAAGAAAACATACAAACACAAGCACATATTTTCCCCATTTTCAAGCCATGCTGAAAATTTGAAGATGTCAGAAAAAGAAGATCCCATCATTTGGGGGTAGTGAGGATCCAACTCTGATTCAAAATTCATTGTACGGACAAAACTTTTTTACCATGGTTTCTTTTTGTCTACTGGAAATTCTTAAATGCAGCATGGCCCTATGTTTTTTACTAGTCCAAATAATTGTCCTATTCTATTCCATATGAGATGGAGAGTCTGTCACAAATTGCTGTCCAAAAGAGTCAGTTTATGTATGTGACATTGATATGGCTGGGCCAAAAATACTATTTCACTCTCCAAATACACTCAAAATATCAATCAGGCCAGAAGACCCGTGTCTATTTATCCGGTGCCCGACCGACTCAAAGTATGGGTTAGGGCGACCTGCGAACTCTTGATCAACGCGAACTCTTGATTGTCGATCAAGCTACTTGATGTGACTGGAGAGCTCATGGCATGTGAAGGTATCATGTATGTATGACCTAGGTGGATCAATAGTATATAAAACCCCATAATTCACGTCACATACAAGTTTCAGGCAACCTAATGATCTGAACTGATTTAGGCATCGGAGGGTCTTAGATAGGAGAATCCCATCTAATCTAATAATGTATGTAGTGTTTCAACTCATCTCGAACTAAAAGTGACGCGGACAGAAGTACATGTGATTTCTCATCCCAATTAGACACCAAAAAGGATTCACAAATTGGAGTATTAGAGATCAAAAGAGTATATATTACCAAAGCCGAATAATTTTCAAGCCAAAACAATAAATTGTGAATAACCAAAAGAAACTGGCATGAAAATGGTAATTAATTTTGTAGGCCAAGCACAAGAAATTCACTATACGACGTACACAAATTTCACAAACTATTACTATGTGAATTTGTAAACATCTGGTACCGGTGCGAACTGAAACATCTTGTCTTGTCATTTTTCCTATTAAATTTGTCCCACTAATGTTTGACCACACCTACTGTTCTAAAAATCTCCGGCTAGCCCCGATTAGTCCCCGCTTAGGTGCTAGGCTTCCCTTATCGCCTACGTTATTTTTCCGATCAGGCCCTGTCCAACCCTGCTTAGGTCCCGCCTAACCCCGCTCAGGCTCCGCCTAAAAGCTAGGCCCTAGTCTGCCGCCAACCTAATGAGTCCAACCACATATAAGGTTACACTCAATTTCAAAATTTGTTCTATAAATACCCTTTTTACTTGGCCATGTACCATGCAAGAATCAACCCATTAAGCTACTTTCACTCCCAAAACATTCTTCTTACAATAAACCCTTCTCCCTTCTCTCATCAAAATGGAGTCCCAAAATGTCAGAATTTCAACGCCGGAAAACCCGAACACCACCACTGTCCGCAGCCTCTACGAGGCATTAGCAAGCGGAGACACAAAAATCTCAAGCCTCATTGCCACTGACCTGGACTGGTGGTTCCATGGCCCACAGAACTGCCACCACATGATGAAAATGCTCACCGGAAAATCCTCGCCGTCGGATTTCAAGTTCGAGCCACGGAGCATCGACGCCATCGACGACGAGTGCGTGGTAGTGGAGGGGTGGGAGGGAGATCAGGTGTACTGGGTGCATGTTTGGACCCTGAAAGATGGTGTGATAACTCAGTTCAGAGAGTATTTCAACACTTGGTTGACGGTGAGAGATTTGAGGCCGCCTCTCGGTTGCCTGAGATCCACCACCACGCTTTGGCAGAGCCACCGTGAGGACCGGTCGTTGCCGGGGGTGATGCTTGCCATTTAAGAGAATGTGTGTGTGTATACACAAATATTCCAAGTGTTATGAAATATCTTAAATGAAAAATTGTATCTAAGCTCCAATACTCATCCTGCTGTAAATTTATATTGGAGGAATATTGAACTGAAAATGAATGAGTACTTATTTGATGATACAAGTCCTAGCCACAAAGAATGTATCAATAAGTAGTTTCAACATAAGACATAAATTGAAAACTCAACAAGGTAAACATTAAAGCCAGTCCCAGTTGAAACAATATAAAGGCAAAACAATTAAGACACAACAACGAACCCAATAGAATAGGTTACCACAAAACAATCTACAAAGATCTTTCAGATCCCAAATCAAGCAGTGTGCGGAAGAATTTGTGAGGATACACGGGAGGTCGCTCTGCAAGTGCCTACACCGGAAAATCAACCATAACTGGTTAGGAAAATTACTTCAAAGTTGACATAAATTAAGTAAAATTATCTTTTTTAACAACTGAATTTCTGCTGAAAGATGAAACGAGATATTTTTACAGTCACACAAAAGCTTTATTATACGTAAAGGGCCGTGTATATATAATGCAGGATCCGTTCAAATAATTTTGTTTTTCATGTTGGCAACATTTACACATGCATTTCCATAATGAACATTAAACGGATATTGTCAAGATTAGAATAACCACCTGATGGATTAGGACGGTGGAAGGTGTCATCCCAGGAACTGTGTTAACTTCTATGATTAACACCTGGAACAGAGATAACAGAAATTAAATACCGTATTATATCACAAAAATCTTGACAACTTAGATTTATAAGTCAATTACTACAAGTTCCTAAAATATTGGATATGTTTTCAAGAATACTGATTTCTCAAAACTCAACAGTAAAAACTCATCTGATGGTTCTGTATGGAGTAAATTTAGCTCAACTTACCTCACCACTGTCAACATTGACAAATGCATCAATTCGCGAAAATCCCTCCAATTGCAGGGTATTTGCTATGAGTTCGATATGCTTTTTACATTTCTCAAGGGCCTCATTACTGCTTTTACGAAAAAGAACGTGCTTAGTAACAGAAAAGAGGAGAAAGGACAAACTGATATTACACGAGCTATTACATGAAGACACATAAAGAGAACTAAAATAATATCAGAACGGTTCATATCAGTTTTTCCAAAATATGCAGATCTGAAATAATATCAGTTTTACAAGGGAAAATATCTTTCTATTTGTTTACAAACCCGTTGAATTGGAAGAAGTGATGGACATGAAACAGTGCAATGCAAATACATACATAATACCTAAGACTATAGAAGTTACATGTAGCGAGTACATTGTAGCATAACAATGAGGTTAACCGTATAAATATAAAGATTTCAACTAAGGGAACGGCAAAAATCAAACCTTATGATAGAGAGCGGTGGTGGTGTCAAATTGATGCCAGTTCCACCTGACAACAAAAAATAACTGCATCATTATAATTTTTTAAGGGATAATTACAAAAACACCCCTGAGGTTTGGGCTAATTACAGAAAAACCCACGCATGTTTCAAAATTACAAAAAAAAACCCTCAAGTTTGATTCTTTCTTAAATTTAAGGGGGGACTGTAATATTTTTATAAATGTTAGGGGGGGTTTGAAATGTGTTTTGCTTGTGAAGGGAAAAATGTAAGACAGAATCAAACCTCAAGGGTTTTTTTTGCAATTTTAAAAAATCTCTGGGTTTTTTTAGTAATTAGCCCGAACCTTAGGGAGATTTTTGTAATTATCCCTTTTTTCAATGGGGAAGGCATCATATTCTTATAGTCTATTTATTATCATCTGGATAAATAAACAAATTCATTTTTAATCTGTACGACCGAAAGCCCAAAAACTTGGAAGATCATCCACACTGAGATCGAATACCTTGAAATTTCTCCTCGAGTGATAATATATCTCCAGATTCTTTCACAGTAATGCTAGGTGTCAATGACCGCATTGACCCACGTTTTCCTATAACACCAACTGTTATTTCTACCCATCGGCTGTTTCCTTTCCACAGAAGATCGTGTGTGTTTCCAGAACTTAATTGGGATGAAAAAGTTATCTCGTCAGTCTCGATGAAAGGCTCGAATATCAAGAGCTCTGGAGGAGGAATTGGCATTTCAATCATTCCATGTGTCTGTAATTAGTTCATGGGAAAATTTTAACAAAGTTAAACAAACATTGAATGTTAAAACGATATTTTTATCTAAAATAAGTACATTCCATAATTATCAAAGTTCAGACAAAGAAACTCAAATGTAGATCATGAATACCTTCGACAAACTATTAGGATGAATCCGTGGTAGACGACTCTCCAGTGCTTTAATGTACACCGCAAGGTCCCCATCACAACTGTACCGTGAAATGGTATACATTAATCATTTCCATATCAACGGAACATCATACAGTCTGTGAATATTCTATCGCCTTAAATGTATTCTCAAATAACAGAGGACATATGTATGTACCATAATCTTGCTACTCCAGTTGAGCAACCATCTCTAGCTGGTTTAACACATAATGTTTCTGACCGAAGTTTTGACGTCAGCTCGTGCCAAATGTCAAGAGGGGACATTTTCAGTAAATCCTCTTTCCTTCTTACATCCTTGGCAATTGTAAGGACACCATGAGGTGAAAGCTGAAACCGAAATATATGGTGTTTGTTAAACAGTATATATTATGAAAACCATTGATAATCTGAACACCTCCAATAACATGCCAGGTTACTGTAAATGATAGCTCAACCATCAATATTATTACCACATAAAAGGGCTAAAAAAGGAAAAAAGAAAAACGAAAAAGTTATTCGAAATTTATACTGTAATTAACTCTAGATGTAATTTTAGTTTGCCCCCCCCCCAAACTATGCATGTTTTTCTACTTTGTCCACTTAACTTTGAATTGTTCTATTTTACCCCCATAAACTTTGCGAATTGTTGCACTTAGCTTGTAATTTCCAAATTTACCCCTAACTGTTAATGGATTGTATGCAGCAATTACATCTCGAACATTTACTTGGATCAATTTTCTCTCAAAATCTCATCATCGTTAGTCAATATACAAATAGTATTAAATAATAGTAAATTTTAAACTAGACTATGATACCATTTTCAAATATCACAAAATAAATTAACCATAAAGGTTAAGAGGTAAATTTGGAAAGTATAGGTTAAGTGCAACAATTTGCACAGTTCAGGGGGGACAAGCATATATAAAATGCAAATATAAGGAAATCAATGAAAATCTCATTGTAATAATCATTCAGACAATGTAGTTACCGTACATGTTGGAGGGCGAGGGATGTAGCAACTTTATCCATACATGTCTTGGAAGCAATGACTCCAGGTCCTTAAATTTGAACATGGCCGATGATCAACTTTGTATCACAGAAATAACTTTAAAAAAAAATGTTCCAAACATGTTCGGAATCTGAGTAACAATAAGGAACAGGTTTTTCCTACCAAACTTCATGATACAAATATTACCTGTATAAGGAACTCCCTCAGCCTCCAACAATGATTGGAGCGTGCCATCTTCACCTATTCCTCCATGAACTGTTCAGTGGATCAAACAATCAGTATTTTTGCTAGGTAACTGTTAAATAAATGAATTTTGATTCTCTACATCAAAAAAGAAATCAAATTAGTGTCCAAGAAGTCACCTCAAACATTAATAACTTTCAATTAAAAAAAAATGGGATAATTACAAAAACACCCCTGAGGCTTGGGCAAATTACAAAAAAAAAACAGACATGTTTCAAAATTACAAAAAACCCCTTCAGGTTTCGGTTTGTCTTAAATTTAAGGGGGGTAACTGTAATATTTTCGTAAATGTCAGGAGGTTTTTTTAAATGTTTTTGAAAATCACCACGAAAAATGTAAGACGGAATCAAACCTCAAGGGTTTTTTTTTGTAGTTTTCAAAGAACTCTGGGTTTATTTGTAATTAGCCCAAACCCCAGGGGTGTTTTTGTAATTATCCCTAAAAAAGTCCATGAATATTGAGATTAATAGATTTCCTTGGTGAAAACAACAGTGAGAATAGGAATGGCAACTAGAGAATGCAGAGAAATAATTTAAGATAGAAACTGAATATAAAAAGGCATGAAATTCTGACAATCAAGTGAACTTGTTGAAAAACCTGCAATAAAAACTGTTGCCCCAACTTCTTTAGCTTGCTTGATCCATTGGTCGAGGGAATATCTCTTTGGTAAATCATCAGATATATCAAACCCTCTAAACCACTCGTGTTTCTTCAA
Organism: Rehmannia glutinosa; assembly: GCA_016081115.2. Classification (NCBI taxonomy): domain Eukaryota; kingdom Viridiplantae; phylum Streptophyta; class Magnoliopsida; order Lamiales; family Orobanchaceae; genus Rehmannia; species Rehmannia glutinosa. The sequence continues at coordinate 281,901 of JABTTQ020003344.1, read as the reverse complement.
GCCGTCCATGATCTCATCCATTACTTGACTACGCAATTGAGATGTCAACGCTGCCCGAACAGGCTCAATTGCCTCGATGCATGCATCAAGAACTTCTTCAGTAGTATGTCTGAGCACAACAGAGTATCTGTGCACCAAGCAACAGCAGTGTGTTTAAAGGAAAAATTTGACATGTTAACTTTTAATTTCCAAAAAATAAGAGAAATCTATAATCTGGCCATCTTTAGAATGAGAATCAAGGTACACCAATCACCAGAATATTAAAATGCAACCAGTCAAAATGATTATTGACACACACAAAATTTAAAAAATAGAAAAGAAAAAAGAAAGATGTTGTGAAACACTTTTTTACAAAAAGTACCCTTGAGGTTTAACCTAATTACAAAAAAACCCAGCTAACTTTCAAAATTACAAAAACCCTGATATTTTATTTTGTCTAACATTTACCCCTTCGTAAGTAAAAAATATTTCAAAATCCCCCCCCCATATTTATAAAAATGTTACAGTTTACCCCTTAATTTTAACACTGAATCAAATCTCAGGGGTACTTTTTGTAATTTTGAAAGTTAGCTGGGTATTTTTGTAATTAGGTCAAACCTCAGGGGTACTTTTGTAATTATCCCTAAAAAATATGCTGTTTGAGGAAATACAAGAACTGTTGGAATGCACTGATTGTGCATTACGAGTTCAATTATAGGATTGTCTGTGTTGTTCACACAAATGTTACACAACAGATTAAATAGAGATCGAGTTTCAGTAAGTTGGCATGAAGTGGGCAACGAAACAATTAAGCTTGACATTAGATATTTAAAGCACAATACAATATGAACTTACGGTAAGGACCAAACCATCCTTGAGCTTACTCCCAATTTAGTCTTATCCGTGTCCAAATTGGATGAGTACCCTTTTGCGGGGGCAAGCAAGCATGGCGTCACTTCAAGCTGTAACAGTAAATTCCAAATGACATCAGCATTTACACAAAAAACTTATAAATCACTAAAATATCAAACTAAGAGTAATTTAATGCTATGCCATAACTTATTCTCACAGAATACTTACATCGTCAAAAGCTTGCAGATTCAACCAAACATTTGTTCCACTCATAAGAGATACTTGCCGTTCCGAAGTGTCTCCACCAAAAATAACAAAAACTTTCCGCGGATCTTGATGTTTTGGAAAAGCTTTGTTAGTTTGTGAAGATTTTGTTTTTACAGAGGGACTTGATACCAAACTATATTGGCGAAGGTTTGGAAACCGCAAGCAAGCATGTTGTATTACAGTGCGAAGGATATTAGAGTGCGAAAATCCAACCTGCGGATGATAAGATACGTAAGATGTAAATCACATGAATCCACCGTCTACTTATGCTTTAATTGTGGTCATGCATGCAATCTGCGTAGGATTTTTTTTTTTTTTTTTTTTGACGACCCAGAGTATCCCCACACCAGTCGGGGGCACAGACCCCACACTTCCTTCGGACTATGGGACATCCGTAAATCTGTTCCTTATAGATCTCAAAAAAAAAAAACTCTGTGGTTTTAAGCAAAACGAAAGAAAAATAGTAGCAGTATGAACCATAACAAAAGTACCTTTGAAGCTTGCTGAAATAAGAAACTCGTTTGCTCCATTCCACTAATCTGGAGAGGAAAAGAAAATAAAATCCTGTTACATGCAAGGAAAATTAACAAACAAAATCAAAACTAATAAACATTGCTTAATAATCTCACCAAGTTAATATCAGTGAATACTATTGTGCCTGACTCAGACCGTCCGAACTTATTGCTTGTAAGGTAACCAGTATGAGCAGAAGGTGGCAAAAACCAACCATCAATTCTAGCAAAATCACGTAGGCCAAGTTGTTGAAATAATAAAGAAGCTCCTTCACGAATATTTCTAATTACATCTTCCGGAAATAGAGGTGGAGTATGGTAAGCAACCTGCCATGTTTGCAATGTCGTTTAGATTTGAGTATTGGAAATTGTTCTAAAGCAAAATGTTTCGTCAAACACTTTCGTTAAAATTGGCCTCATTTGAAACCAGAAGAGATACAGTATTCAAAACTCCAATGCAGAAAGATTACTATAGTACATAACGACCGAGTAAATTAACAGGCCACGTGACAATCAAACAATTGTTTCTTGTAATCTTAATTTACTCTTCATACCTGCTGTGTTGGTAGATATTTCCGCCGATAATTAAAAATAATATCTTTTTCATTTGAATCAACACTGCCATGAGCTTGGAGTTCCACCTAGTAATTAAGCCATCAAGTTTATGTTAATTGTTAGATAATTAAAAAACAGCTCATGTGTTTGCATCTTCTTTATTTTGCAATGAAGTTATTTAATTATATGCAAGAGTATTACACAATAGTATTACTGCATGTAATACAATTAATGCAATTACAAGATAGTTTGAAGTTGCGGAGATATGCCATAGATAAGAGAAGGGAGCATATACCTCCGTTGGGAGTAGAGCAACGGGTTGGCAATCAAAACCAGAACCCACGTCAAGGACAATGGTTGTAAATTCTCTACCTCCTTCCAGAAAAACTTCTATGATGACTTTATCATCGATTCCCTGTAAACAAGGAAACTTAAATTGAATGTATCTAGTGAACCAGGATATTTCAGTCTCACAAGGCGTGGTTAATTCCATTACTGTGACCAGAAATGTTTCCAACCACATGAATGTGGTCAATTATTAATTTAAAATATTTATCACTTCTTTTTTCATATGATTGTTTGTATTTCAGAGCATAGACGTAACGACCGGGGGCTAGCCCAAACGGAATGCCCAAGGAAAAAGCAAGTTTGGGATAGCCCCCGGTCGTTACAAAAAAGGCGCCTTTTATTTTTGTAACGACCAGGGGCTATCCCAAAGAAAATGCCCGTGTGGGATAGCCCCCAGTCGTTACAATAGATTCCCATAAGTCATAACCAACACTAATTAATTACCTCTGATATAATTGCATTAGCTTTTGCTAGAGAATCAGTAACACCATAAGCAACCGTAACTCCGATGCTTGATCCTGCTCTTGTTGGCTTTACCTGCAATTATTGCATGAAAAATGAAACTATCAAAGAAACTTATGGAGACATTGTGTTTATCAGTATCTCTAAATGCTTGAATGCAAGAAAACAGTCTTACCACAACTTTTCCTTGTTTGGCATCCAGATTATTTTTAGTAAACCATGTCGACAACTCAGTCTCTTTCAATTCACTTCCCTGAAATCAAAATAAATAAACAATTTTACGAAAACAACACAAAAATCTTGAGAAGCAACATAACATGCAACCAGAAAGTTACCTGCACTAAGAAGCTGGGTACGGTAATAAATCCTTGTTTGTCAAGCTCCAAAGAGGCATCATACTGCAAATAATCAGAAGTAAACAAGATATCAGCATTTAATTACCAAATAGGACCCCATTTTCAAATTATATAACACATTTAACATAACGACTTTTTCATGCCCTTTCGGACCTAGGATACCTTAAACACGTTTCTCACCATTCTATCATCAGAACGGATTCTGTGTTTCATCGAATTATTCCACCATTCAACATATAAGTGGCATTGTTTCATATATATTTAGCCAATATCATTGATTAAATTCTTTAACAATAAAACCTTTCTACATTCTGAAAGCATATAGTCAAAAACCATCATATTAAATATTTATCCCATAAGATACTCCCGTCTAACAAAGAAACCGAAGCTCAAACATTTGAGACAAATATTGACTCAATGAACGAGAAATTTACTTTATCAAATGCTTTACGACATTCATTAGACCGCGTCCCAACAAATGGAATGTTCGCTTTCTCCAATAGCTCCTGAGAAGTGCATCACACAAAGAGATAGCACAATGTAAAACTAGTGAACTCTATTGAAAAATCTATTAGCAAATGAATATAACTTTTAAGTCATCACAATCTCACTTGAATTCCACCATCTTCACCAAAACGGCCATGTATAACGGGAAACACTATGTCCACAGAGGTGGCAAGGTGTTCGACGAAGTCAGACAACGATTTGAAACCTTGGGCGAGACTGCAATCATAGTGTTTAATTTAGTTAAGAATTCAATTCATCAAGAATGAAATGTATAGTCCCTGACAAGGCTTACCTTTCAAGTTTGAAATCAAAATCTGCAGGTGTGTTTGAGTACACCTAAAAATCGTTAACAAGGAACTTAAATATCAAGATTCAAGATTCTACGAAGAGTTTCAGAACAGGCATCAAATATTCCAAAAGTAGCATGAATCATCTTCAGGTAATTACGGAGAGAAACCAGAACACGAACCCGACCAAAAATTACTGAGAGAAACCCGAACACGAGAAACTCAAACCCGAACATGACTGACACGAATTTGACACGATGTTACCAATTTGCCTAAAACGTAATTATTTTATAATTTAATTTAGTTTTTATCATGTATTTTAAGAAGAACCCGAAATCAACTCGAAACCAAAGACGAACCCGACCAATGAACTCGAATTGCCACCCCTAGCATTAATAACTTATTATTTATGGCGCACTTCCATTTTCTTTGGTTCCCTTCGCAAAAATGATTCAAACTTTGATAATAAAACCACATATTTCTCTTTCCTTTGAAGCTAAATCATGATTCATTTATATTCAACAAAGAAAAAGAGTAAAATCTGAAAGATAAAGACAGAAAGAAGCTTGGTCACCTGAGCAGGGGATATGGCGTAGGCATTGAAATTGCAGTCAATGTAATAACAGCTCACATGCAAATCATCCCCCTATTCTACCACAGTCCACTATCAGTCAAAGTTCATAAACAAATAAACCCAAAAAAAAAGAAAAAAGAAAAAAGAAAATAGCAGACCTGAATATGATCGAGCACTGACCGAGCAGAGTTGAGCGAGATCCCGCGCTCGGCCGAAGGCCCGCCGCAGATAAGCCCGACTCTCAAAATCCTACCTTTCTCATCGTCGGTTCGATCACGCGCCACCTTCGACTCCACCGTTGCGGCGGCGGAGGCTTTCACCACCCCGACGCCGCAAAAAGGGCGTTCGCATTTTAGACTCCGTTTTGGTGGAAAATCCAGAACGCCGTGAAAGCGAGTAGAAAACAGAGGTTTCCGAGGCAGGGAGTCTCTCTTATTGGGAAGGACGCTGGAGTTCAACGGCGCAGAAGAAGAAGCCATTGGAGCTGAGAATAGTTAGTGTGTACGGAGTGGACAAACCAGCGATGACCATATATGCAAACGCATACATACATTTACATAGTTGTAGTTAGTATTATATTCGGCCGGCAGCGAGAGCGGAGGCGGGTAGGGTGGTGTGTTTTTGTCACTGTTCTATAAATTGTTGTCTAACTCCTATTAGTCCGTGTCTGGCCCCCTTGTCCGCTTATTCTTTTGATTAGCCTGTCTAGTAATGTTTTTATATCCGGATGGGATGTCGAATCGGACAAACGATTGGGTTTTTCACTATTAACTAACTTGGATAAAAAATCGTTTGACCTATATATATGCATATATTTATATATATACCCATATATATATAAAACGTTAATACAAGAATAAAGATAAACACTATATTTAATATACCTTCAGTTAAATATGAAGCGCTGGATGGTTGGATGCAGTCTTGCAAATTGCCAAGACAAATATTAGTTTTGCATATTACAACACAATGCACATAAGAGCTGGAATTAATTATGAATTTTTAAATTCCATGGATTGTGTTTTTACTTTTTAAAGTTCTAGATTTAGTAATTTACTATTCATGACTTATGCAATTACTTATTTTATTATATTTCTATTCAAATTTTGTAATAAATAAATAAATTTTCTTTATTCTTTAAAATAACGGGTCAATTGGGTTGCTGGTTCACCAGGTTTCGTCCGGGTTTTACAGGGTGACAATGGTTTTTTAGCCACCCGATTTACATATATAACCGGATCGGACTAGCAACCGGTTCCCGGTCAAACCGGCTGGTCCGGTCCGGTCCGGTTTTCACAACACTAGTCTAACCCCCGCCCAATCCCGTTAACTTCGTCCAGGCTCCTAGTATGTCGTTCGATTAGCGCCTAGCATTTTTAAACACGTTTGTTGGTGCTTTGGCTTTTTTTTCTTTTTTTTGGTAAATAAAATGATTATTACTGATGATCGCTTTATTACTATTTGTCTTTTTTGCCTTGTTTATGTTTGATTTTATTTTTTCTGCCTTGTTTATTACTGTCTGAATTTTTAATTTTAATTTTGACTGGAATTTTTTGTTTTCTTCTTAACCGAAATGTAATCAAGATTTAAAATATTAAGAATAGTCTTGAACGGTGGTTGTTGCATACGAATCCATTATCCATGAATGGATGTTAATAATGTTTATATTATTATCTCCTCAATGATTTTTTTTTTTAGTAAATCTCATCAATGATATTTAATATCTTGATGTAATATTTAAATTTGGTGACTCTCTATATTTGAATTGTTTTTAAATATGATGGTTATTATTATTATTTTGGGGGAAAAGGTGGCACTGAATTTGAAATAAGTGCAAGCAGAAGCGACAAATGACCACCAGTGGAGAGGTTAATTAATTCAGGTGGATGGAATCTATTTCGTTCTTATCAATACGACAACCATCACGACAACATTTTTTTTTTTTTTTGAGGAAATCACGACAACATTAAAACTGCGTCAATTGCTGAAAGGAAAAAAAAAAAAAAAAAAAAAAAAAAGACGCAAGAGTGCAAACTGCCAAACTCAAACAAGAGAGAAACCCAGCAGAAAAACCAGAACAAAAAACTAGCAGAAACAAACATGACTGAAAACTTCACTTAAATAACATTCAGATATTGTGGTGGATTTCCAACTTTATTTGATCAATTTTTACTACTGGACATTAGCCAGCAAAATTGGTCCGGCCCATCTAACCCACATATGAGGATGGATTAGACTTCATTTTTAGAGGCCGAAAAATTGGATCTTCTTTAGTCCGGCCTAAGCACCCCAATGCCTGACAGGCCCAACCAAATTTCTGATCAATCTGGGCCCATCCCGATTTCATGACTTGGCGCAATGGGCCCCGACCAAACCTAGCCCAAACCATTACTAGCTCTAATGAACACAAAGAAAAAGAAAAAATCTAAGTGAATATACAATAAACACAACAATAGCAATCAAAAAAATTACAAGTGGGCATTGCCCTCAAAGTCTATCATATTAACTTTATCACGTATACAGCTACAAATAACTTCTATAAAGATCAAAGATTCACAAGAGAATAGAACTGGCAGCCCTAGTGTCGACATTGATGTGATGACTTGTTATCAATATTTTGTTGCAATAAATTTAACAAAGCCGGAAAAATCAGCATTTGCCTCAGGTCAGATCATCCTCCTCGAGTTCTTTCGACTTTATACTTTCTTTCACCCTCAAGAGGAGTGTGGTCCTCCAAGCATCCTGAGGAATAACATGCAATTTAGATTAATTCGACAGCTTTATGGTTGGACAAATGCGAGTTCATTCTATGAATTAGTAGTGAACCATTCTTCATGCAAAAGAGAAAATTGTATAAATTTGCCAGAGACCTGTCTTTCTTTCACTGTATAATTCATCAAAACAAACATAAATTAAATAGCAAAATGAATTTACCAGTTTGCTTATGCTATCGAACTCCTTGACTGCAACAGTGAATTTTCCTACATCTTCCTCGTCGAACGCAGCAGCCAAATCCTGACAAGCACACACCATCATTCTTGCTAAAGATAATAAATGTCAAAACACTTTTCTCCATAATGACACCGCTGCATTTGGAGAAATGTGTTAAAAATATTAATATTGACCAAGCATCTAAGTCCTCATCCGAAGTAAAGATAAAGCATATTGCAGATTTGTGATAAAACTGCTACAACCAACTAAAATAAAAGTAACCACTTACAGCTAAAAGCTTGCACTCCCGAGTTCTTGAAAAGGTAGGATCCAAGTCCTGCATCGGCAGTTGAAAATGAAGTGAGAACTAAGAACTACCAATATGAAGTAAGACTTAAAATGATGATGAAAAAAAAAGTATGCCTGGTATCTTTCTAGCGCATTGGTTATTGCTACAACATCTCCTTTACATAACTGGCAGATTCCAGCATTAAGAAGATGTCCTCTAGCTCCATACTTCAGTAAATTATTGTTCAGGGAGTAGCGTGCTATCTCTTCGTATATATCAATTGCCTTTTGGTACCTAATCGAAAAACAAAAATATTTATCCACATGGATATGCATTCATATAATTTAAATGCTTCAACTGGTATAGCTGATACCAAAGCCACATCCTACTCAAATTTGTTCTGTATTTCATTTCCTATAACTCAAAACTTCAGAATGTGCGTTCATTTCCGCTTTCTTAAACCAGTCACTTCAACATTTCAAAAAATAATAATAATAATTTAGTGGGGGTTACTTACTTCCCTAATTGAGCAGAAAACTGTGCAACCTTTTGCCTGCACTGACTTGCCGATGTGGTAACTTCCTCAGTTTGATAAAGGTCAGCAGCCCGCTCAAAATAAGTTATTGCTTGGTCAAAATTCTGACCCTGCTCATACAACTCGCCGATTTCCTAAAAATATTCGAACCATGTCAGCCACCCTTTGAATGGTCTACAAGCACTCCCTAAAAGCCTCTATAAAAAATATCAAAACAATTCATGCAAATCTGCTTACAACAACAGCAATCTAGAGACATGACAGATGTTGCATGATGTAAATGGAGATAAAATCATGATTCAGGAATCATAATCTATGTATAATCCAATTGGAAATATGTTTTGCATAAACTTTACCTTGCAGTACCTTGCACCCATGTTGATTCTGTTTATTTCCAAAAATATATTTACTGCCTCATCTAAACATGATATAGCCTCTGCGAAAAAATCAGACCCAAATTAACACTACCATTTACAGGCTAACTGCTTACGTTACACAAAACATCCAAACATTCATTAACCGAAATCGATTCAACACAATACATACGTTTGGGAGAAGTTTTCTTATAGCAATTTGCGCCATCCACATAAGCGCTAGCAGCTTCGTGCTTGCTGCCCGACTGCAATGAGTTAAGTCATTGACATCATTCATTGCTCAATTGCATCAACAGAACATTAAAAATGGAACAGAACTTCACGAACCTTTAAATTACAGTTGGCCAATTTGATATAGACTACTGCAGCTCTGTCCCCTGACAAGCAATAGAATCGTAAATTATCATCCTAAGCCTTTCAAGAGTAATTGATCATAAATTCTCACTTCCAAAAACCACAGCCAAATTATCAGCATGTGCTTGCTACAGTACTTATGCATACAAAGCATCGAACCAAACTCAAAACCGCAAGCACTTTGCTCAATTAGCGTACTTATCTATTACTCCCAATTCTCAAATTCTTGTCACGTTTCTCAGTTGCGAAATAATAGTTCGGGTAATCAGATCTATTGCGCAAATCCAGAAATTCAAAACTAAGAGTAAATCAAACTAACACTCCTGAATAAGAAAAACGAAAAGATACATGATTAACTTGCAAATAAAAATCATCAACTAGCATGACAAGTAACGAAAAAGCTGAGCATATAAGTCGAAAGCTCACATGATTTGGAGAGTTTAAAGCAATTGGCGGCTTTTTGGTAGAAATCAGCGGCGTCCTCATACTTGGAGCCAAATAAACCCCAACCTTTGATTTTCTTCTCCGCTTTCCTCTCGAATTCCTCGCCTTTTGCAATCTGCTGAGACCCCATTGTTGCTCCGTCCAAAGAAGGAGAACGAATCAAATTTTGCGATCGGAGTGGATGACTTGTGAAAACGAAATGGAATCAGAAATGACCGTAAAATATTTTTCCTGCCCTTTTTTTTTACTGTTTTTGGCGGTGAATTTGAAAATTTTAATCCGAAATGAATGAATTCTAGTAAAAATAAATCTACAAAACCAACTTCCTATCTAAACTGCTGTAGACTCTAAGCCCAATATTGGCAATTGGGGTTGCTACTTGTGGCCCAATAGGCACTCAACGTTTCTCCGGTTTACAATATTCATCTTGGACCAAACCAATTCAGTAAGGTCATATAGCATAGAACATGTACAAATTATTAAAAAATTAACAAACTACTAATAATTCTAAAAATAAAATAGTAAAATAGTAAGAAATAAAATAGTAAATCTAGCCTAATATTAAAAAACAAACGGTGTAATATTGGCAGTGAGAATGTACCGCGCCAATAGGCCCAATATTGCCACCAGGAAACAAAGCATCTGGGTCTGGACAGCAATCAGATTTAAATATTTCTAGGTAATATGTCAATTTATAATAATAAAGGAAAAGCTAAAACATCTTCAAGTGGGCTCTGCTATTTATTTCATAAGTTTAGGAAAATTGTATAACTGGTCTGATTAACTTGGCTTCCTTAAACTATTGGTCCGCCAAGTTGTTAAATTTTGGTCTTAGTTCAGTAACTTTAAAAGTTTAGGATATTTAGTCCGATTTTCGTTGAAATTTTTTAATTTCACCGGAAATTGCTGATTTTGACCGAAATATTGATGTTATGGACAATAACTTCGGGACTTTTTCAATGTAAGAAAATTATCACGTGTTCAGAATATATATTTTAGTTATAAAATAAAAATAAAAATAATAACAATTAAGTGGTAACTAAAAAATCGAATTTTGATGAGGGGGTCGCCGACTTGTCCTTTTTATTTTATTTTTTATTTTATTTTTTTTTATATAACTAGCGAACACGTGATAATTTTCCTTCAAATTGAAAAATTACCTAATTTGTTGTCCATGTCATCAACATTATGGTCCAAATTAACAATTTCCGGTGAAATTAGAATTCCAGCGAAAATCGACTAAGTGTCCAATTTTTTGAAGTAGTTTAAAATAAAAAAACAATCTTTAACAACTTAGCCAACCAAAAGTCTAAAAAGTCCAAGCTACTGAATGAATTTGATAATTTTCCTTTCATTCCATCCACTTAATTATTGATGAATTTTTTCTTTAAAAGTGAAAGTTAAATGTGTAGGAAAAAAGGTAATATTTGTGTTGATGTGATGGAGAATCTTTGTCGAGTGTTGGTTGTTTGTGAATTTTTTTGTGAAAATAATAGTGTAAAATATAATGCAAGAAAATAAAATAGAAAATGAAAAACTGAACAAAAAATAGGCAATATGGATATCATTTTACACCCGTGTTATCAAAATTAATAAAAATGGTAATAAATTTGAAGAAATTATCGGATTTCTTTATATGAATAAAATGAGTAAAGAGAAATAAAAAAAAAAGATAAATAAGTTAATTCTGAAAATAAATTATATTTTCTTTGAATTGTTTTTTATTTTTTCCACAAACAATCGCACTTCCAACAAATTTTTCACTCAAAAATAAAAATTCGGTAAATAATTCCGCAACCAATAGCAGTAAGTAGCTTAACCTTTGGTGGTTTGATAATGTAGTAGTGGTAGGGTCGAGGAATTCCAAAATCGTCCATCTTAATCACCATGATTCCATCTGTGTCTATACTATAAATCCCAACCCAATAATTTTCAATGGAAGATATATATCGTTCAGAATTGGACTCTAGTCAATGGAAAGTGATCCATCATTTACTTGTTTCCTCCTAGGTCGGCATTCGTAAGTATGCAATAATGTAACGATTTTCCGAATTTCATGACTTTGGATTTTGAATTTAAAAAATGGAATTACAAAAAAGAAATGTGAATTTAGGGATTTGTCGTTGGGACTCGTCTTAATGGCATTGTTCTAAAAACAGCTAGGCGTTAGTCGGACGGCAGACTGGGGTCTAGCACCTAAGTGGAGTCTAGGCGGGGTCAAGTGAGACCTGGGCGGGGTTAAATGGTGCCTAATTGAAAGAAAAGTATAGGCAGACAAGAAGAGTATAACGTATAGGCGGGGACTAATCGGGGCAAAACGTGGACTTTTAAAACAATGTTTAATGGTAGGGAAAGAACATGCGAAGCTGGTGCCTTTTTAAATTGAGGGGACCTTGCAAATGTGGTCCTCTAACTATATGATATGCAAAAGTTATTTTTATAACTCATTTTTTTAACAATAAAGATAATAAATATTGTTTAAAAAATTACTGGGTTAGTTTAAATGATTATATGATCTTCTTTAATTTAGTCTCTCATTTTAATTATTGAATAATTTATTATAATTTAGTCTCTCTCCTTCAAGCTTCCCACTGGATTTTCAATTTCCAGCTAAAAAAGTCCACAAATTGCAATAAACTCTTGGACACATGATGTAAATTGCAAATGTCAAATCAAAGAGGACCAATTTTGCATACCTTTATAGTTATAGGACCAATTTTGCAATTTCCCATAAGAAGAATCAAACATTAGGGGCTGAAAATATAATTTCCCCACCATTTCTTTTTTTTTTCTTCTTACATGCATGGTACTTTTAAGGAAACACAACAGCATACATATCCGTCAGGATTGGAGTCCTATGTTTTTCCTACTGATTAGACTCCCAAAACTATCATTAATGGCTGTCACTTTCTTGAATAATTACGCTATCTGTCTTAACTCTTAATTTCAGATTCAAAAGATCACTTAATTACTGATTGAATTTGAATGATAATCTAGAAAGTGGAAAACAGCAGTAATATATACACCTATATGTCGGTCACCCACATATGTTAATAATTTTAAAAGAGAAAAGAAATTAATAATTTAATTATGAGATAATTAAAAATACTCCCTTGAGGTTCAAAAATTATCAATCAAAGTTGCAAATATTCCCTTTTACAAATTGCACATATTGGGATATTTGTAATTTTAAATGATAACTTGTTTTTTTAATTAGACTAAACCTTAGTGCACTTTTTGTAATTACTTCAAAAACGAAGTAAAAATAATTAAACTCAGATATATGGCAAGTAAAAATGCAGCCATGGATTATTATTTATTTGTTGATCACATGCTCACAGTATAAAAGTTTTCACTGTATGATTCTAAAATCATTAGTTTCAGATGCTACATTACTCATGTCACATTAAAAAGGCAATGATACGCCAGTCAACAGACAAATGAAATTAACTAAACCTGATCTATTAAAAAAAAAAGTGGGACCATATTTTCACTTACATCCCATCACTTAGCCATCATCCCACTCATATTGGACTGTTTGGACACCCTTGGTTTATATCTTTTAGGGTTATTTAAAAAAAAAACATTAAGGTTTGGGCTAATTACAAAATTAAAAAAATCGCTTAGTTCGATTTTGTTTTAAATATAAGGAAGTAAGTGTAATATTTCTATAAATATAAAAGGGATTTTCCAAAGTTTTTTGCTTATGAAAGAGTAAAATGTAAGACAGAATCGAACCTCAAGTTTTTTTTTTTTTAAGTTTCAAATTTTTTTGGAATTTTTTGTAATTAGCTCGAACCTCTAGTGTTTTTTTGAAATTATCCCTATCTTTTATGGTTGGAAAGATAATTGCCAATTAATCATGTTTACAAAAGTGTCTGCCACTTACCGCGAGTTTGTAGCTGAAGTGGTATGCTCACCATTTGTAGGGGTGTTGAGCAGGGTTCGAACATTATATCTTTCAATTTCTTTGTAATTTATCGTCTCCTTTTCAATCATTACTCTCAACTTATTAAAAAAAACATTGATGCTACTTTTTCATCTTAATCCATGGGGTGTAACAGCTCATTAACCACTAATTGCAATTCTTCTTATATTAAAACAATCACCCCCATAGATTTTCTGATGTCAAGTATAGTTATGAAATTGACATCTCTGAATATTAACATTTTGCTAATATAAGCACAGACAATATAAAATGTACCAGCTTGTAGCTTTTTCCCTGGAATCAATTCTTGATTGTTATTCTATATATGATTATTGTCTGTATTTCATTATCTCCTTTCTCTGTCAGGTCAATTAAATGCGCTTTTTAAGCTTATAGGAGACAATAAAAAGTTACACAGTTGTCACATTCACTTTTTCTATGTTTTTTTACAGTTCAAAATATCAATACTTGGAATAAAGATTCTTGAATAAATAAAGTTATAAGGGTATATACCATAGTAAATTAGTTAGTGATGTGAGATTAGGTACACAATATTTGAAGGGCCTTTTCATAGGACCTAACAAGCACAAAATTAAAAGGTGTTTGCAATCTATATATATCCCCACCACCAATTTTTTTTTAGCATGTACCCTTTTCTCCAGCCTGGACCATTTTTTTTTTCTGCTGTAGATTAGATTATAGTTGTCATTTGTTTTCTCATAGGCTGATCAAGATTTTCGCAATCTTTAATGGAGAATATGGATGTCTATTCATAATATTGCTTTTTAATCTCTCTACATAACCCATACACAATTAGGGGTGACAATTCGAATCATTGAGTCGTGTTGTGTTTAGTTTGGGGTCAATTTCAGGTTATGTTCAAAATACATAAAGGTTAAATTAAATTCAAGATATTATGTTTTTAGACAATTTGGTAACTTGATGTCAGATCCGTGTTAATCGTGTTTGTATTAAGGTTTCTCTTAGTAACTTCGGGTCGGGTTCATGCCGTGTCAGAGATTGCCAACCTGCACACAAGCTATTGGTAATCAGACAATATTTCAAGAATATAATCATAAAAACAGAAGTCCCGCAAATCTGATTCAACAATTTTTTTTTTATATTAGGAGTAAAATTAGGACTTCATTTCTTGTGTATAGTCTTATTTTTTTATGACTTATAGGATCCCACGAGTTTTCGAACTCTGGATTCTTAATTGTTTCACCTCCTGTTTTACCGTTGTACTTGCCCGCATAGGCAACGACCTATTTTTGTGTATAGTCTTGTAACATAAGGTGAGATATTACAAATTGTATAGTACACCCACCGTAGAGAGAAAAAAGGAGAGACGTGACTAAAAAGCAAGATAATGTGAGAGAAATTATTTCCTCCCTACATTTTCTTAAGACATGAGAAGCATCTATGACTACATCAAACCAACAATAGAATGGAAGAGAATTATTATTTGGGATAGTTACGATTAACATGGGCGGAGCCATGTGCTCCCAGCACTGGGCTCAAGCCCAGTGCAAAGTTTTTAAAATGTCTATTTTAGTATTATAATTTAAACAATATTCAAAATTAGCCCACCCAAAATTTAATGTAAAATTCAAATTCACCCCAAAGTCTAAATTCAATTTAAAAATCAAGAATGAAGAATGTAAAACTTTTTGTGTTATTATGAGATTGATGCTATATTTAATATATTTTTGATTTTTTACTATTTTTGTGATCCTTATTTATCATTTGTATATTTATCATGTCCTTACTTTTAAAATGTACCTAAGTATTTGTATTGGTAATTTATTAGAATATCTATCTAGTATCAAATATATTAAGAAAATCATATATTTTATTAGTTAATGGTCTAACGATCCGAACTAAATCAACTTAACAGTTTTTCTTATTGTGTTTATCGTGTCGTACCATATTTTTCTCGTATTTTTAGTGCATCGTGTTTGAGTTTAAATAGTTTTAGGTCCAATAAGGTCATTGTGTTGTGTTCGGCTTGAGCTTATCGTGTCGAGTTGATATTTATCGGACCGACACGAGCGATTTGT
Organism: Rehmannia glutinosa; assembly: GCA_016081115.2. Taxonomy (NCBI): domain Eukaryota; kingdom Viridiplantae; phylum Streptophyta; class Magnoliopsida; order Lamiales; family Orobanchaceae; genus Rehmannia; species Rehmannia glutinosa. Next base: position 266,287 of record JABTTQ020003344.1, on the reverse strand, counting down.
CACCCCTAAGTGCCATCATCAAACATGAAATTAAAAAGTTATCTATTTTTTAGCTTTTTTATATTTATTTATTGACTTCTTGTTATTTTGGTTTGCCCCGCCCCACCCCGCGCCGCCCCATTTGTCATCCATGTATATAGATAATTTTCTTAGTGAAATTTTTATTTTTTAGCCCACCCTACTACTAATTCCTGGATCCACCCCTGGTTACGAAAACTACCTCTGAGTTTTGTGGTAGTTACAAAACACCTAGAAAAATTTCAAAATTACAAAAAAAAAAAAAAAATAAACTGAGGTTTTTTTTCTGTCTTAAATGTAAGGGGGTAACTGTAATATTTATACAAATGTAAAAGGGTGTTTGAAATGTTTTGGCTTGTAAAGAGAGCAAAATGTAATACATGATCATATACAATTCCAGGATTGTGTATCGAATAGGGGTGGCCATAGTTCCGGAACCGCCAATTCTGGTTAAAAAATCGCCGGTTCTGATTCTTCCAAAATGAGGAACCAAAACCCGAATTAGGTTCCATTTGGTCCGTGGTCGCCCCTAGTACCGAATGTTTGATAAGCAAATATCTCTGTTCGTTTTCTCTTTATTTCCACCAAATGTTGGAATTAGAGCTAATTGCTTAAGCATTCTATCTTATAACTCAAAAGGCTACATTAGTAGTGACAACATAAATATATTTTGATGATTAAAATTCTTTAGTCAGTCTTTCAATGATAAGATAGCGGCATATGCAAAATTCGGATATACAGATGCATGTTCTGTGGCAACAAATGATCTAGCCATCTATGTTAAGACACAAAAATGACTAAAAAATTACGACGTTTGACAACACTTGGGCAGTACACAATCTCTATATTACAGAAACTTGTACTGTCTTTCTTAGTTGTGAATTGTGATTTATGAATGAACTAGGAGAGCTACATCACAATGACCCTTTTTCTCTGTTTGCAATGGTCCATTGTGTTCCTAGTACTCCACAACACCGATCAACGTCTCACCCGCTCATTTTCCACTCAATGACGGAGCCAGAACTCCCTAACGGAGTGGGTCAATACACGAAAATAGAGGTCACAAATAGAAAACTCAAGAAAAATCTTTCAAATCAACACTAAAAATATTTCTTTTTTAAAAAGAGGGGTGGGCAAGCCGGTCAGGGCCCAGGTTGGCGCACCCTGGATCTGCCAGTGTTTCCACCATCCCCTAGTCAATTTTAATTTTCTGAATGAAGTGGTCATTTGATATAATATTAGCATTAGAGTCGCACTAAACAAGAGATCCTGCTTTTAAATCACATCACAACCAATAAATAATCGTATGGACTTGAGGGAACATGTTATAATAATTAAATATTAAATAACTCAACTCTATGACGGGTTAAGTTTTTAGATGATGTGGTCATTCAATGCCAACCAATACTACTACCAAGGAAATCAAAAGCATAGAAATTCAAAGTCCAATACATTATACATAGCATAAGGAAAATAAAAGGGAAAAGGAAAAAGAAAAAGTTAAAGACACTTAGAATTTTGGATTAGACAAAAAAGGGTCAAAATAAAAAACACTTCGACACTATATCACTGGTGATAGATACAGGGCACCTGCAGGATTCTGTTCTAAAATGCAACAATCTTCATGCACTTTAACCACTTAGGTTCTGTAACAACTTTTTTGGTGAGTTACGGGAAAGAAGGGGGAAAAAAATAAAGAAATTCATAAATACGTTACAATTCAAGTTCCAAACAAAATGCAGACAAACTATGCAGATTACAGACTTTTTGTTTGCATTAAATCTGCACCCAACTCATGATTAATAAATGAGATAATTACAAAAACACCCATGAGATTTGGGCTAATTACAAAAAAACCGGTGATTTTTGAAATTTACAAAAAAAAAAAACTTGGGGTTGATTCCGTCTTATATTTACCCTCTTCATAAAGAAAAACATATCAAAAACCCCATGATACTTATAAAAATATTACGATTCTGCCCTTTAATTTGACACATAATCATACCTGATGGGTTTTTTTATAATTTTGAAGCATCGTTGAGTTTTTTTATAACTAGCCCAAACATTAGGGGTATTTTTGTAATTATCCCTTAATAAATTGATCTTTCTCATAGAGTTAGGGATAAACTAAAAAACTCGCTTGAGGTTCGGGCTAATTACGAAAAACCCCAGAAATTTTTGAAACTTACAAAAAAAAAACCTTTAGTTTTCCGTCTTACATTTTCTCTTTTCATAATCAAAATATATTTCAAAAATCCCCTGAAATTTATAGAAATAACTCAGAAGACAAGATGATCTCACCCCATTAATATAACACAATTAAATCTGAGGATTTTTTTTTTTTTTTTTGTAATTAGCCCAAACATCAGGGTCTTTTTTTTTTTTTTAATAATTATCCCTATATGTTATTCAGCTCCAAGAATAAACTTATGGTTCAATTACTTTTAGAATTTCTCATACTAGCCCACAAGAAAGATAACTGTACTGATATATCGTACTATGTTTCATGACAAACAAAAATGTGATGTGACAAATGAAATAAGCAAGACCCCAGTACTGAAATATTTGGAACAATTTTCATAATTGTATTGTTTTTACAAGACCTGACAATGCCCTAATAAAGATGGTAGATAGAGCCATTGAAAGAGCGTTAATCTTAGGCCAGTGCTTATTTGTACCTTAGAAGGTGGGAGCAATGATTTCATTTGTGGCTTCTTTCATTCAACTCCATTAAAATTTCACTGTTTCCTAGTATCAATAATTTTGAAAAAATTGAATGTGGCATCAGAATATTGTTCTTGGACTTAATTATGTTACAGTCACGCACAAGCTACTTTTATTAAAATGGCCATATTATTTTGGCACATTCTATATCATGTAAAATTACAAAAAACGCCCAAAGGTTAGGGCTGATTACAAAAAAAAACCTAGAATTTTTTGAAAATTTCAAAAGAGCCCTTGAGGTTTGACCGTTTTATATTTTTCCCTTTATAAGCAAACAACATTTCAAAAAACCCCTTGGCATTTATACAAATATTATAGTTACCATTTTAAATTTAGGACATAATCAAACCTGAATATTTTTTTGGTAATTTTGAAATATTTCAGAGTTTTTTTGCAAACCTCATGGGTGTTTCTATAATTACCCCTAGAATTTATAATGTAGGAGGCTTCAATTAGATATTAGCATGGCTTTGCAAAAAGGATGAACCCATCCCTAACCTGCACGGCTGCACCTAAAAGTTCATGGAGGAAGTGAACCGCGGAATATGCTTCAACAAGTCAGGGTTCTGAGCTGCTTTAGACTGAGTCACCACACAAGAAATCCTCCTTCAACTTATTATCAGACGGATTCGAACCTCCACATTGCGGGTGCCAGAAAAGCGGATATCATAACATCTAGGTGCTTTGCACCAATTGAGCAATGACCGGGGTATTAGCATGGCTTTGCAAAAAGGATGAACTCCATCCCTAACGGCTTCCACTGCCTGCCCCTAAAGCTTCATAGAGGAAGTGAATCGCGGGATATGTTTCAACGAGTTAGAGTCCTGAGTTGCTTTAGACTAAGTCACCACACAAGAAATCCTCCTCCAACATGTTATCGGCGGATTCGAACCTCCACACTACGGGTGTCAGCAAAACGGACATCATATCAGCCAAGTCCTTGAGCTATGCCCGGGGGCATTAGCATGGCTTTGGACATTTGTAGACTGTAGTTATGTGCATCTTTACTTAATTCGACAATTTAAATTGAAAAACTAGTAAAATTTAATTTTCCCTTTCAGATCCAATTAAATTTAATATGCCATGGTAATGCAGAAAGTAAATGATAGCTTTAGATCCAATTAAATTTTGATCAAGACTCCTCACCAGAAACTAATCTACCGTTTGTTCAGGTGTTACCAGCATATGATTTTGGATGAAAGTTAGTGGTGTAACATCATTTGTATTGTGAAAGAGGGTGGTCCTGTTTTTTTATAGAAAGCTTTTTTAGGTTGCAAAAATAAGGTCCCACTTCAACTAATATTTTTTCCAACATTATATTATATATTAATAATTCGGTCTTGTCCATGGCCACCCATCCCCATCCTCGCCCCGTCTCGCCAACGGGAAAAAATTCCCATCCCCGATCCACCCACGATTTACATCACATGATTCACACACACCCACACGCGGGTCGGGGATGTGAGGATTCCCCGCCCACCTATCTGTGTGTGAGCTATGCCCGGGGGCATGGACACACACCATTCTATCATGCACCCTTGAGTTATCTGCCTTTGCAATATATTTTTTTCTGCAATCCCTAAAAAGGTTCTTTGCAAACATGGATAAATTGTAATTTTAGTCATGTATAGCTTTTTTGTATGTTGGTAATAACATTCGTGCAGAAATCAAGATTTGCAAAAACGAGATGGTAACTTTGGAAAAGACTCTCGATTTCACAGAAACAATATGTCTACCAAATTTGTTCATTTTCGTTATATGGCCATCATATGATTTTGGATGAAAGTTAGTGGTGTAACATCATTTGTATTGTGAAAGGGATGGTCCTGAAAATCCCAAAAAAAGCAATACAAATTATAACTAATTTTTTTTTAAAAAAAACTATAACTAAATTTTTTTAAGAAAAGATTCTTGGGCCCTTGAGGGATCTGCCTTTGCAATATATTTTTTTCTGCAATCCCTAAAAGGGCCATCCTCAAACATGAGTTTTTATTTACATGTAGCTTTTGTCCCAATCAATATATCATCTCACATATGGAGGATAACCAAAAATGACATTTCCACATCACGTGGTTTTGTCGAAATGTGGGCATACAATTTTTTTGGCGAACTTTTCAATTTCCAGACTGACACTGTCTTTTTGCAAATCATAATTTTTATATGACTATTATTGTCAATCCCTATAATTGTTGGACTAAAATTGCAATTTAGTCTTGTAAAATTGAGTAGAGAATTGAAAGGCGAACTTATAAGCTTAGTCGCTCATGTAACTAAAAAGACTATTGGGAGTGTTTGCAATCACTAAAAAAAAAGACTTCTTTTTTTGGTTGAAATAAAACACTTTGTAGTGTTTGTAAATGCCAAATCAATTTCATTTGATCATAATCTAAAAGAGTAACCATGTAAAGTAATGGTCATGTATGGTTGTATTTCCAAGCCCCTTTTTCCACTTTCCAACTATTTCGGAAAATAGATTTATGTTTGTTTCAAAAGTTTTTCAATAGTAATGAAGTTATTTCCGAGGTTTCACTTTTTATGGAAAATATTCTTTTGAAAATACAACCAAACAATTTTTCATTCCAATTACGCAAACCTGGAGGTAAAAATACACTTAGTCACGCAAACATATGTCAAAAATAAATTTGAAAAACTATAACTAAACATATTCTCATTTTCAAACAAAATTGCAAACAAACCAAACGTATTCTCAATTCTCACACAAAAACCAATAAAGTTTGAAAATTCATTTTCCAACACTAGAAACTGAAAATTGGACTTGGAAATACATCCATACATCCCCAATGCTTTAGATTTATATTTCTTCTTCTAGTTTGACTTTTACAAGCAAATATTTTCCCAACTTTTTCACCAAATAATCTTAACTTCTGATTCTATTTTCAAATATTATCAAGTTCTGATTCTCAACTACTTTTACTTATACCACAATAAATCACTTTGTCCAAAAATACAAGTTTTTCCAAAGACTCTTTTTTTTTTTTTTTTTTTGAGGAAATTCCAAAGACTCTTATCATTGAAATAACTATTGTAAAGAATCTGCCCCCTTTACACCCACCCACCCAACCAACCACTAATCCCCATTTTGCCCTTCATGTTATAAATAGTTGAGAAGGAAAGGGATAACTATTAACTACACTACTTATATATATTGCCTTGAAATTCCCTCAAAACATAACCCAAACCAAGTAATCAAAAATTTTGCATCTTCCCCATTTTTCAGAGTGAGTGTTGAGCAAGATGGAGAAGCAGGGCACGTGCATTACTAACTCATGCACACCAAAAAACGGACGGCTGAGATTTCTCTAAATGCAATGGAGTTAGTCCTTCATGTGCCCATCTTCCCCATCATGACCACTCAATCTTATTTCATAGATCAGAATTTCAGTTCCAGGTAAATGTGTATATAACGTTGTCATGTAATAATGTTCATTTGGTGAAAATTTCATTTGAATTTCATAAAACCAGGGATGAGGTATTTCCTTATTGTCCCTATCTTCACATCAATTTGCAGAATATTTAGCTGGATTTTAGCTTTTAATGCAGCAACCACTATTTTTAATGCTGATTATATTAATATATCTTGCTAAAAATATTTTGCGGATTTTATTTTATGGCCTTAATTAGATTTGTTTTTTCTTAGATTGTGTTTGTAAACTCATTTTAAATATATCTCACGCTAAAAATAATAAAAAATTAAAAAAAATGTTGCATATATGAATTGTACTGATTGTCGGTAATTAGAAGAAGCTTCCCCTAAATTATGCAGCAAATGTTGAATTCAAAGATATAGGTTCTTGAGAATTGGTAGTATTAGTTGAATTCAAAGACATATGGACCATTTCTTTTAATAAAAACAATACGGCTATTGTCCCACGATAGATATTGTAATTAATTAGAATAAAATGAACCTAGCTCATTACTCAATCTTGGGATGATCTTCAAAAAATGGGTCCTGATCTGGAGAAGTGCTTTTCAGTATCACTCCCCACATGTAGCCGCTCTGTTGTAAAAGTCGTCGCCTCGCTCCGTTTAGTCTTCGCCTAGGTGCTAGTCTTCCCTTATCCACATACGTTTTTTTTTTCGATTAGGCACCCGCCTAATCATGCCCAGGTTCTGTCTAATCCCGCCAAGGCTCTATCTAGGTGTTAGGCCCCAGCATGTAGGGCGGATTCAGAAATTTTTCACGAGGGGCACAATATAAATATAATTATAATTTACATCAAAGACAATTAGTGAGCACACTTTTTTTAACATAATATATAAAAAGCTTTTAAAAATAAATAGTAAATAGTAAATAGTAAAAAAAACTACATAAAATATAATCAATGGGGTATATTTTGATTTTTCTTAGCCTAATTAAAATATAATTTGTTTTAATTAAAAAAATACATAGTAAAAAATGAAAAAAAAATTATGGGGACATGTGCCCCTAAAAGGGGTAACGTGTGTCCGTGTATGCCAGTATGTTGCTCAACTAGCGTCAAGCCCTTTTTACAATATTACCTTTAGGCAAAAAAGGGGAAATAAATTATGCACTTTATAAATTGTCATGCACAAGTTAACATTTTAGTATCATGCATCATCTAAAATTATTGTTTTAATGGTTTTTAGTGGCATTATGACTGTGTTCAACCTAATAATCTACCAATTTGCATAAATTAATTGCATTAATAATCAATGCCACACCACAAATTAACTACAAGTTTTGGGTATCTAGTCATCGTCAACTTTTCAAGTTATATTATAAGCTTTTCTGGTATATATTGGACAAGGCAATTTCCCAAGCTTCTTCTGCAAAAGAAAATTATTTTGTTGGAGTTTTATATGTAAACACATTCGTTTTCATCCTCTCTTAAATTTTCACCTAATTAAGTTGTTGGATTTTTATTGTGTAAGTGTTAGAAATAATTAATGATGATACTTAAAATAAAAAAAAGGATGAAACCCATTCGTGAGGAACCATACTGCCCCTTCCTCTTGTGGAATAGGTGAATCGTGGGATATGCCTCAACGAGTCAAGGTCCTGAACTGTTCTTTAGACTGAGTCACCACACAAGAAATTCTCCTCTAACATGTTACCTGCATGAGATTCAAACATCCACGTTATGGGTGTCAACGAAGCGGACATCACATCACTCATATCATTTACCGGTTAAGCTATGCCCGGGACATGCTACACTAGATTACATTTGTGGACTTGTAGTTACGTTTCAACTACAAACTTGACCCGAATTTCAATTTTGAATCTGCCATAAACACGTTGTGGCCATATATAGGCCAAACAAAGATCACTAGCTAGCTATTTTTAGCTGGAAAAATTAGAACATCGGTATAGATTTTAATGTATATCACAAATTTATATACCAAATTTTGTATCCAAATAATTAAATTCAGATAGAAATTTTAAAATGGAGTTTTAATAGATTTGTGAATCTCCAAAGCATCTTCCTTCTTGGAGACAAGAAATTGTTCCTTGTAACTTCAATTTCTTGGACATGACGAAAACATAAGAAACTACTACTATCATTTTCACTTCAATCACAAGCAATAATGTTGTCAATAATATTAATAATAATAATAATATATATATTTCATGTCATTAATACGTTAAGCATGTCATTAGTGTAATCTAATGATAGATAATTTGATTGTCCCAAATCAAACAAGGAAGTGAGATTCAGTCCTGATCTGGAGATGGAGTCTAAACAAAGTCGTAAAGTTGTAGGTAAAAGTGACTGATGTTTGAAAATTATTACATTTGGTATTTGTCTTTTTGCCTTGACAAGAATGAAAATTTGACTCAAGATTAATTTTTTTTGTAGGTATTATCCTCACTCAAAGATTATTTTGTATTTTTTCACGGTTTGAAATTCCAAGATTTGTAGCTTGAAAATTCCGTTTTGAAGTGATTGATTTTCACTTTACTGATTATTTTCCCTAAGTACAAATTCATCCAAAATTATTGTCTCGGCCTTTATTTGGTTGAACAGGTGAAGATGGCTAACATTTCAAAGAACGAAGTTTTAAAAAGTGATAGGCGATAGTCAGACGGTAAATTGGAGTTTAGTGCCTAGACGGGGTTAGATATGACCTAAACGAAGTAAAATGGGGCCTAATTAAAAAAATAACTAAGACGGACAAATAAAATTTAACGCCTACATAAAGACTAATTAAAAATAGACGGGAATTTTTATAACAACGACAAATAGTCAAATTATGTGATTCTTACTTCTTAGTGGATAATGAAGACTCTTGGAAGGAGGACATCAGGAATTCAAGATGACCCTAAAGTGTAAGAAAAAGTTGGAGTTATTAAAGTAATTAGTACAAGTGATTAATATTTGATTAGACATTTAATTCAAATTCGGTCTGATCTTGTCTGATGACAAGTCTATCCAGTAATTAGAGGGTCCAAATTGATCTCAAATTAACTAATATCTGGTCATTATACAACCTTATTAGATTTAAATACGCAACTAGAGGATGGATGAGATTTTATGTTCCAAAAAAGCTTAAATTGTGGGTATATTAATATGATAAATTTATAGACATGACAATTATTTTTGTGGTAAAATATGAAATATGGATGATTGGCGTATGTATAATTATGACATTCGAGGACGGAGACAGGGTTGGGCCAGTCTAGGTCCTGACCCAGTCCTTTTTTTAAAATAAAAAAAAATTACTAGAGATTTTTTTTTAAAAAAAAAATTATAATTTTTATTAATTTTTCTTGGATTTTCTATCCGATCCACCTTATTTTCGTGTATCGACCTACCCTGGTAAAACGTCCTAGCTCCGCCCTTGATGACATTTAATGTACATGTAGTAATCCAACACGGTGATCAAGAAATGGAAAAGAATTTTAGAACAGAGAATGAGAATCCATTTCGCAAATAAAAAATATTTTAAAAATCTCTTGATTAAATATTATAATTACCCTCTTAAAATATTTCGTGAAATGTATGTAATCCACGTGAAGGATGACTGCACAACTAATTTGGCGTACGCTGACCATGTCGGCAACTTGATTTGTCCTGACCTAGGTATGCATATTGCAAGAGCTGTTCTTTTTTCTCTCTGCGGGAAGTTATTTTTTTTCTTTATTTTGCAATAAAACTTAGGGATAATTATTTAAAAAAAATGAGGTTCAGTCTAATTAAAAAAAATTAGCGGAAAAAATACTTAGAGCTTTGATTCTATTCTACATTTTCCCACTTTATAAGCAAAAATTTCAAAAAAAATTCTGACATTTATAGAAATATTACATTTACGATTTACCCTCTTAAAATTTAAGACAAAACTAGAATTGATGGGTATTATGTAATTTTGAAACATCTCTTAATTTTTTAAAATTAGCCTAATCCCCAAGTTTTTTATTTAATTATCCCTAAAAAGTTAAAAAAAAAATGTGGTTCATTAATTCATAATTGACAAGCATGCTACCATTGGAAATTTTTACAGAATTGCATTCTATGGATGCCTTCAAACACAAAGTGATGTTCTACATTGCAATCCAAATTCCACAAGACCATAACTTTATATCAAAGACTCCTAAGTCATGTAGAGATGCTACACCTCGTGTACATATACACTTGGTATGCATGTATCGTGGATAATACTTATTGTTTGTCCACACACCAAATGTACCATAAGTAACATGAATAATAGCATAGCAATCAGTTAGAAGTTCGATTTTCGTAGATTGGCAATCCTCTCAAAACGAAAAGTGAGACCGAGTCCTTCAATCAGTTCCCGCCATGCACAGCAATACATCCTTTACAACCGCTTCTCCAAGCAGTTCGACTGCTTTAGAACACAGACCAAGCTCGCACAACCAACGCACGATGTTATCCAAAGTCGTTCGCTGAGGAACAAACTTTTTATCGAGCATTTCCTTTAAAAAACAGCAAGCTCCATTCACATCACCATTGCTTATAAACCCATCAATCAGTAACTCGTATGTCTCTGGATTTAGTTGCACGCGTTTTTTACGCATTTCATTCACCACCTCTGTCACTCTATCCATCTCCCCAGCTTCACAGAGTGCTCTTAAAATCGCACTATACGTGCTCCAGTCGGGTGCACAACCCAACTCCTCCATTGAGTTTAGAATCTTTATTCCATCGTCTACCTTCTTTTGCATAAACAAACCACTAATGTACACATTGTAAGTGTAGATATCAGGAGCCAACCCTAACACAAGCAATTCATCAAACACCTTATCTGCTCTTGAAAAGTCCCTGTTATGGATTAACCCATCAAGCACCAAATTGTAACACATAATATCAGGCTTAACTCCATTCATCTTCATCTGTTTCAACAATTCCAAAGACTCCATAACTTTCCCCTTTTTCACCAAAAACCTAATCACATTGCACAAATCATCCTTTCTTGGTTCAAACCCTAATTTCTTTAAATCCTCCATAAACCCCATAATATCACCAACATTACAATTCAGCTGCCTGCACATAGTTGCAAGCATCAAAGAACAGATCTTTTGATCTAAACCAAAACCTTCATCCACCATTTGGTTCACCAAATCAAAAGCATTACTTACACTCCCTGTTTTACAAAGGGCTTTAATCAAAATCCCAAAACTTGATTCTTCAAACCTAATTTTCATCACCTGACTTTTTAACAACACTCGAGGAACCATCTCAAAACCCATTTTATTCCTACAAAGAACTGAAAGTAAAACATTCAAAACTTCCACAGATGGGTCACATCTAAAACTAGGTAACCTAAAAAATAGCTCCACAGCATCGTTAAACATATTGGTATCACCGTAAAATTTAATCAAATCGATAAAAACGCATTCGGGTGTCTCAAAGCTCTCACCTTTCTCAATGTGGCTGAGAATTTCTTGAATTTGGTCATGGCGGTTTGAGGGTCGTTTTTGAATCAAGATTTTGAAGAGCAAATGGTATGATTGGGGAGTGGGGTTAACTTCATAAGCAGAAAATGAGTTAATTAGGTCAGAAAGAAGTTGGGTTTTGGTTTTTCTGATTGATTGTTTGAAATTCTGCTTAGCTAGCCGAAAAGCAAAGATTTGGTCCCACTGCGTTTTGTATGGTTGGATTGGCCATTTTCTTCTCTTTCTGATATAGTAATTGTGCAGAGAAGAAGATTTTCTTGAAGAAGATGAAAATAATGCGGTTGAATTGCAGAAGATATAATTTATGGGGTGATTTGCATAAATTTGTTGTTGTTGCCGCCATGGATGAGCTTTTTCTGCTGCTATGACTCGCTTACAGTAAGCTATAATTCCCCTCGACATTTTGCCCCGAAATTTTATGGGCTATTGAGTAAATAAATAAATAAAGACATTAAAATGTAAATAGATGGGCTCCCATTTGAGACTGCAAAATATGACTCAATGGCCCAATAGTTATTAGTTTATACATGGACCACTACTTTCTTGTTTTTGGAAGCCCAGCCTGAAACAGCTATGAAAGGTTCTTTTTTTTATTCATTTTTTCTTTTTCCTTGGTACAAATAATATAATTGTCAGAATATTCAGTCTTACCCATTTCCTGGGTGCTTCTGTGACATAATTTTCGGAATCAAATTCCAAAGTTTTTATTCTAAAAGAAAAGAAGTTATTCATAACAATGTTCAAAGAAGTAGCACATGCGAAAGCAATATTATACATAAAATAAAGAAAAATGACTTTTTCAAACAAGAACAAACCGTTTTTTTAAAAACTTTAGTCAAGGATGCAATGTGAATACACGGTTCCAGCACACGGAGAAATTGACCTTGTCCGCTTCTAATAGTCAATAGACTAATATACTACAAGTTTATCCGGAACGACAAATACAAAAAAGAAAAAAAAATCCATTAAAAGCGTTCACTTTCCAAAACAAGTATGTCAATGCCCTCATGTGGCAAGTGGTCTCTAAGTTAAATTCCCTAATTATTAGGATGAGAATCTGGTAGGGTGGGTATCTTAATAATACCAGACTTGCCCTTCTATCCCAGGAGGCGGTCAGATCCATATTTTTAAAAGAAATATTGATTGTAAGTTTTAAATATACTTTTATTAGTTTATTAATCTTATCTTGTTTTTTCATTATTAATAATTTTTTATCTTATATTTTGTATTATAAATGCACATTATTTATAAAATTATCATTATATATGTTAATATAACATTAAGTACATAAAACTAGTATTATCTTATAAAATATACACGTATAGTATATCTTAAATATATTAAAAAAAATAAAAATATTTTTATTAATAGGATGTAAATAAATCTAAATATCATTCAAAAGTTATTTATAAGTATAATCAAAATATCCCTATTCATTATTTATAAGAATATTCATAATTTAGATAATTTATATAATGGACTGTATATTATTCGTTATAAAAATAATGTTAAAAAAGCCGTATTATTACTTCCGAACAATTATTTTCTATTCGTATTATATTCGTACATCTATGAATCTGAAAATTAAATATTTTAATATTTTATTGTTGAATTTTTTCACCATAATTTTTAATAAATATTCATAATATACTCGTACATATTAAATGAGAAATTATTCCCATCATATGTTTAAGTAATGATGAATAAAGCCTAAAAAAAAAGATTTTATTTCTAAATGCCTCACATGTCAATGAATCTATATGTTGAATTATTTAATACTTCTTGTCAATCTTATATAATTTTAATAAATATTCAAAATCTGTTCATTTGCATTTAATTATAAATTTTTCCCATATACTTGTTTTAAGTTACTTTTGAAGATTTTAGTTGTATGTGAGAAATCAAGCAAAACAATGTATCGTTTAACCATTGACAAGGTCACGAATATTATTTATTAGTGGTAGTGATGATTAGTGAGTTAAAAAAAATAAAAAATTAAATGAGATCAAGCATAGCTGTGCTCGCATGACTTGCAAGTTGACCGCAACATTTAATATTCACTTCCTTTTGGACGTTTTCAATTGAAAAAATCAAACCAATAATCAATAATTGCTCCCCCAATCCCCATTTCCTTGTCATATAAATAAATCCCGGCGCATCATCCCCTTCCCAAAATATTTCTACATACTTTGTGTATAACATATTTGTGTGCAAAGACTATAAAAGTCAAAAAAATATTCAAAAATAAATAAAATGGCGGGGACAAGTTACCCGGCGGCGCAAACTCCGATGGCCGTAATCAGCCCAACTTTCTGCGCAGGATACCCAATTGATCTCACTATCGTGCGCAAGATGATGACTTGGTCAGAGGGAAACTTCGCAGTTACTGACGTTAATGGCAACATAATGTTGAAAATCAAAGGCAAATTCTTCAGCTTCCATGATCGCCGCATCTTGCTCGATGCTGCTGGCAATCCTATCGTCACTTTCCAGCAAAAGGTAATTTTCTTTTTTAATTTAACTTTTTTTGTTGGTACCCGACATGATGACTTGATCTGAAGTTACTGAAATTAAGAAATCCAAATCTGACTAACACGAATCCGCCATGATGTTACTAAGGCTGAAAAACGAATCAAGCTACTCGATATTGATTCGAGATCGATTATTAAAAGTTTGTTTAAGTTTGGTTCGTTAGCATAGCGAACCAAGCTCGAACACATTTTTCCGTTTGATAAGATGTAAAGATCAGCTCGATTAGAAAAAAATGAATAAAATATATGTAAAAAAATCAAACTACTCGAGTTCGATTCGTGTTCGGCTCGACTAAAGCTCGTTTGATTAATAATCAAGCCAAGCTCAAACACAATTTTCAAAGCTCGATTAATTCACACAAGTTTGAACAATATCATATTTTGCTCGACTCGACTCCTTTATACCCCTAGGTATTACCAATTTGTCTAAAACATTGTTATTTTATAGGGATAATTACAAAAACACCCCTATGGTTTGGGCTAATTACAAAAAAAACTCAGAGTTCTTTGAAAATTACAAAAAAACCCTTGAGGTTTGATTCCGTCTTACATTTTTCCCGGTGATTTGTGAAAATATTTCAAAAAATCCATGACATTTACAAAAATATTACAGTTACCTCCCTTAAATTTAAGATAAAACGAAACCTGAGGGTTTTTTTTTGTAATTTCGAAACATGTCTCTTTTTTTTTTGGTAATTAATCCAAACTTTAGGGGTGTTTTTGTAATTATTCCTATTTTATGTTTTAATTAATTTTTGATGTATTTTAAACATAACCCAAACACAAACCCGACCTAATGACACACTCGAATTGGCACCGCTAGCAAAAGTAATATCTGATCTCCTTTTTACTGCTGTTAATTTCAGATGCTATCAGCACGTCGAAGATGGCAAGTTTTCAGAGGAGAGAGCACAGATGAAAAGGATCTGATATTTAGTGTGAGGAAATCAACATTCTTTATGTTGAAGACGAAGCTTGATGTTTTCATGGCTTCTAACACTACAGAGGAAGTTTGTGACTTCAGAATTGAAGGCAGCTGGTTTGAGAGAACATGTGTCATATATGCTGGAAACTCTAACAATATCATTGCTCAAGTAAGATCCATATCTTCTTCCAACATGATCATAAATTATAGGGATAATTACAAGAGCCCCCTGAGGTTTGGGCTAATTACAGAAAAAACCCAAAGATTTTTTAAAATTACAAAATTCCCATTTTATGTTGCACTTTACCCATTCATAAACATAAACATTTCAAACACTCGATTTATATTTGTAAAAATATTACATGCAGTTATCCACTTACATTTAAGATTTTTTTTGTAATTTTGAAACTAATCTGTTTTTTTTTTTTTTTGTAATTTTGAAACTTATTTGAGTTTTTTTGTGATTACCTCGATCCTGAAGGGTAGTCTTTTAATTATCCCTTATAAAAACTACCTGAATTTAGCCTAATTACAAAAAAAAAGTTGAATTATTTTTCAAAATTACAATTACTCTTCTTGAAGTTTTACAATTTACAAACACTCTGGTTATGTTTCTATTTACCTAACAAATATCTTTTTGAGTGTGTATTTCATAACATATAAACAAATATGGAGGGAATATTTAATGGGGTTTTTCGTAAGTAGGCTAAACCTTGGCGGATTTTTGAAATTAACCCTAAATCATTTACTTTTTTTCTGAACTTTGATGCTGATATATTTGATGGATGTGATGATTTACAGTGTCACAAGTGTTCTAATTACAAAGATTCCTTCATCTACCATTTTAAACCCTAATGGATGATTTGCCTTCGTGTTTTTATCGCTTGAAAATTAACATTGTAAGTGTAATACACAAACTGAATCATCCACACTTGTGGTTTATTTATGCAAAATTAACTAATTATGGTCTCATCCGAAACCTTGGAGGGGGAATTTTTGAAATTAACCCTAAATCATTTATTTCTTTGTCTGAAAACAAGTGTGTGTGTGTGTGTGTGTGAGATTGATTTCTTTGATGCTGATATATTTGATGGCAATAATGCAGATGCACAGAAATTACAGTGTCACAAGTATTCTAATTGGGAAAGATTCATTTGCGGTGACTGTGTATCCTAATGTTGATTATGCCTTCGTAGTTGCGCTTATCGTACTTCTTGAGGAAATTAATGAGGACAGACAAGGTAATTATTTAATTCAAGAGGACATCACAAAAAATATAAAGTTAATTGTTTGATTTTATTATGAACTTTATTGCTGTAATTCACTTTCATGTAATGATATTATTGCATAATTCGTCATTTGAATTTTGAACCCTTTTATTCTCAAAAAAAAAAAAAAAGAATTGAACCCTTTTGTTCAGTTTTTTTTACAGTAAAGGGGCAAGATTTCTCTTATACCCCACAGGGCTTTTTTCCGAATTTCTCATTTTCTGTTCCATTTTTAGGTGATTAAACTGATTGATTGATATTGCAATGCAGATTCATAAGCAACACGAATTTGGGAGCATATACACTTAAAGTGTGACTGTTTATCCGCAAGTTGATGGTTTTTGCTCAGAAGAATAAAGTTCTTTCTATTGTGTTTTTTTTTTTTTTTTGGAGTGAATTTCTATTGTGTATTTTGCAATTGAAATATTTGAATGAATAAAAGCTATGCGGCTTCTTTAATTGGAGCTAATGTACTTGTATTTAGGAATAATTATAAAAAATGAGATTTGGGGTTTGGGGTAATTACAAAAAAAGAAAAAAAAAATCAGGACATAAATCCTCTTGAGGTTTAGTTATAACTTATGTCTTACATTTTGCCCCAACCGTTGCTCGACCAGGCGTAATTTGATGATTTTGACAAATACTTAATAAATACACCCATCAATTTTCTAAGTTATTTGAACTTTTCGTCTTGTTATTTGTTATATTTAAAAAAGTTAAGGGATATAATTATAAATCTTAAGATGAAAACATAAAACATAAAGGGAGTAATTATTTGATATTTCATTACACTCATTTCTATTTTTGTTGAGAACCCACACATAAATTATTTAGAAAAAGTTTATTATTGTCAATTCATCCATAAAAGTCACAAATTCAGTCCAAACACCCCTCAATTAGTTCACGTTAGCTTTTATGATAAGATATCACCAAAATTGACAAATCTGACTAAATGTGTCATTTTTAAAAAGATAATGGTTGTCAAACGCTACCATTAATAATTAAAGGACTATATCTATAAATTGGCTAGGACCAAAAGTGTAATTTCGCCCATATAGAAATAGTGCTCAAAAGTTGTCATTATTCGCATATTTTGGGCTACAAAGTTGTCATTATTCGCTTATTTTGGGCTACTTTTTCGATTTGTAGTGACTGGTGACATATATATATAAAATTAGAAAATGACTCTTCTTTTTTTATTCTGAGGATAAACCAAAAAACGAGAATAAGAATAACCGCTTTTTCAATAAAATTACGGCCCATCATCCAATACCCTAAAATATCTCCACCGGTTCCGTATAAATATTTGCGCGTAAAAAGATCAAAACACTCTCGAATAAAAAAAAAAATGTTGGCCGGCACGAGCTATCCGGCTCCGCCGATGCAGAGTCCGGGGGCTGTGAACGTTATCAGCCCACACTTCTGCGTGGGATACCCTGTTGATCTCACCGTCGTGCGGAAGGTGATGACATTATCAGAGGGGAGTTTTGGAATCGCCGACGTAAATGGCAACATAATCTTCAGCGTCAAAGGCAAACTCCTCAGTCTCCATGATCGCCGCGTCCTTGTTGATGCTGGGGGCAATCCGATCGTTACTTTCCAGCAAAAGGTAATTTCATTTCCATTTTGTGTTTTTTTCGCCTTATATGCTTGATCTGTTTATCGATTGCGAAATCTAGGTCAGATGTGATTTTTCGTTTTTTTTTTTTTCGTTCGATTTCTTTGATAGGCCACGATTGTTAAGATATATTGATTGCTGTGTATAGGTTATACGATGGTGTTTGTTTAATTTTAGAATGGAAGGCTGAAACCGTAGGATTTCTATGTTTCTGAGGATCGCTTCCAATTTATAATTTTATATTCGAGCTTTTCTTCATTGATATAACATGATACATTTTCATTTGGTGAATCGATATCCCACCATAAGGATCATTAACATTTTCTCATGTTTAATCCAACATTTCGTTCATGATAAAAATGGCAGTAATAATTTTTCTTTTGCACTGCCTTCTACATGATTTAGGGAAAATAAATACATCCAAGCTCTGAAATCATCAATCCACATGCCAAAACTCCACCAATACTCGGTTCATTTAGGATAGAATTGAATATTGCCTTAATATACACTTACAAATCTATTTTTTTTTTTGTAGAAAACTAGTCATTTTAATTTATTTCATATGTTTTATGGATTTTCCGTAATCTTGTCTCCTTTTTCTGCTGTTATTTCAGTTCCTATCTGCACATAGAAGATGGCAAGTTTTCAGAGGAGAGAGTACAAGTGCAAATGATCTGCTTTTTAGTGTCAAGAAATCTTCGGTGTTTCAATTTAAGACCAATCTTGAAGTATTCTTGGCTTATAACACAAAAGAGGAGCTCTGTGATTTCAGAATTGAAGGTAGCTGGATGGAGAGGTCCTGTGTCATATATGCTGGAAACTCTAACTCTATCATCGGTCAAGTAAGATCCAATACCTTTTCAAACATCATCAAAACGCTCGTGAGCTATTCGAAACACGATTCAATAAAAGCTCATCTGAGCTCGTTTAATCAGGCTCATTAAAATAAATGAACCAAACTCAAGCTTAAAGATATTTGATTTTAGTTTGTTTTTTGCTCGTGAGCATTCTTCTTTAAATAAAATTATTTTTAAAAAATAATAGTTTGATTTTAGTTTTGTTTTTTATACGTTTACTTATGACAAAAAAATAAAAATATTTAATTAAATTTATTTGTTTGAATAAAATCATAGGTCTTAGTAGATATATTATGCTTTTTACAGATATATAATTTTATCTTTGTATTAAATAAAACAATAATTTAATTTATAATATATATTTACTAAGTTTGTTTAGGCTCGAAAAAGCTCGTGAACAATCAATATGTTCAATAAATTAAGCTCAAGTTCGACTCGATAATAAACGAGTCAAGCTCAAATTCTCAAATATTTGGTTCAATTCTATTGCAGCTCTAATCGTAAATCATATAATTCTTTCTCTAGATTTGGCGTGTTTGTAAGAAAAAAGATAGAGTTCTCTGATGCTGATCTATTTTGATGGCAATATTGCAGATGCACAAGAAACACACAGCGCAAAGTATTCTACTTGGGAAAGAGACCTTTGGGGTGACTGTATATCCCAATGTTGATTATGCCTTCGTAGTTGCTCTTGTCGTGATTCTCCACGAAATTAACGAGGACAGGTCGGGCGAGGATTAAAATCAATTTCAGAAGAAATAAATGCCATGGACCCTTGTTTGAACTTATAAGAAGGTTTGGGGTTTATAATGCATGTACTATGTTACTGTAATTTACTTACATGTGTACTCAATGTAATGGACATTGTTGTACAAGTCATTGGAACATATTTATGTTCTTAATGAAGACTTATTCAATGACTCTTTACCTGGATCGTATTCATGTATTCAGAAAGTAGAAACAATTGTCTTGAGTAGGAATTTTGTTTAGAATGGTAGTGTTTTAAAAGATTTCTTCTATCAGGTAGGAAAATAAATGTAGTCTTTATGGTTTTACTAATAGAAAAGTTGTATTGGGCTTGTTAAAGTCCAAGTGAAAAGAAAGTGGGCTCATGCATTGGGCCGTAATTCTCGATTCTAGAGGTTACTTTTCATGTCATAATCTTGCAATTGAGTTTTGTTTGTCACAGTGTGCCGATGCATGTCCCACAATTTCCATTACCAAAGCTTACTAATAATTTGAGTTGTAAAAATCCAAAGAAAAGTGGGTGCATTCTCCTTGCTTCCAAATGGACTGATATTTGATATTTCATGATTTGGCCACATATAAATCGAAACATATTAGCTTTAGTGGGCCTCAAAATTAGGTCATTTTAATGGTATAAATTACATTAATCTCGTCTAGGAAAATGATGTAAAGCAGAGTTCTTTTCGTGTGAAATATAAAGAATTGAATGCAATAAAAAACATTTTAATTGGTACATTTGTGATGCCTTCTCCAAGTAGAAACTTTTGTGTGGCGGTTGGTTTTATTAGGCTAGTGGAAGATGATCATATTTCCACATAAATAATCAGCCGACTATGTTGGACATTGACACGTTTCGGTAGCCGCTTGGCTAAAAATAAACTAAAATAAAAATAAAGTCCTTTTCAATTATTACATTATTACATATTATAGAAGTTCATATGGATATTGATGTGCAATTATAATAATTGTTAAGAAGATAATATAAATTAAAAAGTTTTAGACTTTTTTTAACCATAAAGAGTCCATCGGTATATCCATTTCTGGTTTGCTTTTAAAAAATTCATTTTTGAGATTGGTTTGTAATCACATGTTATTGTAGGTAAGGTTTCTCTGGCAAAAGCTTGACTGCTTGAAATTATGTCTCCCATTGTATTAGTTTCTCCACTCCAAAATTTATGTTATAGGATTTACTCGTAATATCCACCTAAACCCCTAGGTACGAACGAGCAACTTTATCCAAAATTATAAAAAGTAAAAAGGAATGAGGGTACACTTGTTTGGAAAGTGGTTCTGAGGGTACACTTGTTTGGAAAGTGGTTCTGATTTTGGACTTCTTGAGGGTGGGGTGAAAGTGGGGGTGGGTACGTAATCAAGATAAAATTCTACAGCATAATATATACGTGCAATGATGAATCTAGAAATAGAAAGACCCAATTAACGTTAATATAAAAATAAAATATAATATATCAATTCTAAAAATACTATAAGATTGGGAATGAAATAGACTAAAAGATTTTTCAAGATTCACCGATGGCGATGGAGAAGGGAAAAAATGAAAGAATTAAAAATTTGTTTTATTTTTCCTTTTTTCGTATTTTTTTAAAGGTTATAACATGTAATTATCAAATTAGAGATGTCAAATTGTTCGGGTAGGGTCAAAAAATTTTGGGCCACTATTTTGGGAGTCCAACTCAGCCCATGTATTAAAAATACACTTGATTTGTTTTGGCCCAACCGAGTCGGTCCGGTGTTTCGGGCCTAATGGACCGGGCTAAATAGGTCCGACTCTTTTCAGGCTTGCAAAATCTCAGCCCAGCCCTATTACAGGATCGGTCGGGCCACCCCATTGAGCTGAACTTCTTTGACAGTTCTAATCAAAATACCTTTTTTTTTAAAAAAACAATCCAGGGGGCCAGTGACCCTCTTGGCCCTAATATAGCTTCGTCTTTACATATGTGCTTTTAACGGTTATTACTTGCCTTATAAAATTATTATCTTAATTTTTATACCGTTGAAATTATCCATACAGTAAAATATGAGATAAAATACAATTTTATAATAAAATATCTAATTCGACCAAAAGTTGTGGTTTATTTATTTCTCCGTGTGCTGAGGCGCGGTGCATTCACATTGAGTTGGATAATATAAGCATGAAAGATCGAAGTTTTTTTTTTTTTGAATAATGATCCAAGAGAGAATGAAATAAAATACAGTGATGCTCTTGTTCATTGCCACGCCTCGTTATGGACGAAAATAATTCATAAATCACATCAAGTGAGTTTATTGACGGCTACAAAATCTGTTTTTTTTTCCAAAAAATATTAGTCATGTCATTGTAGAAATTCGAACCCGACATCTTCACTGAAAAGTAATATCCGTAGTCAGTAAACTAATCCAATGGTTCATCTACAAATCTGGGTTGGACTCAACTCAATCCAAATCGAACCGGATCTGTGTAAAAACAATGTGGAAAGAAATTGTAAAGGATATTATTACTTTTGATAGTATGGGGCGAAATTGAAATTTGGGTAAATACCCATCATAGCTTTTTGATGATCTGATAAATCTTATCATCACAAATAGAAAAAAGTCAAAGAGTATGATGTCCAAATGGAGCCCAAAATTAGTAAATAAATGGTAATGTTTGTATTGTAATAATTTGAGGGCCCTAATGCATGAACATTAATCTAATAAAAACTATTTTAAAAAATAAACTTTTTATTTACAGAAAACCTAGAAAAATATTAATAACTCAGAAAACTCATCCCATTAACTTTTATTGAAAAAAAAATACAAAATAACTTTTGTACATTGTTCATAGTTTTTATTAAGCTACAAAATAAAATTAAAAAAATAGCTAGATAGAATGACAGATAATTAACCGAAAAATTATTAATTTTCAAATAATTAAACAAATTATAGTTCAGCTTTGGAAATCATTATCCTTACTCATTCATGGCCTACATATCAATAATACTGCACTTTATTTGCCTTTGAATGATTTCATTAAATCATATGAGTTGGAAAGCTCTTAATAAAATGGCCATTGACCCGTTGAATACTGAGCAGTATAATAGAGAAAAGCCATCCGATTCTAGAATACTTGACTGCTAGTTTTGACCACATTTTTCCCCTTGATTCCTTTATCTTTTTAGAGATAATTACAAAATGCCCCCTAAGGTTTGGCTCTAATTACAAAAAAACCCAAGTTGTTTTAAAATTACAAAAAACTCCTTGAGTTTTAATTCTGTCTTAAATTTAAGGGGGTAAATGTAATATTACTAGAAATATCATGGGATTTTTTAAAATATTTTCACTACAAGAAAAAACCAGTTTACCTACAGATTTTTTGTAGGTAAATATTAAGAAAATTATAAAGTGTAGGTAAAACCATTGTAGGTAAAATATTTACCTACAAAATCTAAAACTGTCGGTAAATACCTACAGAAAATCTGTCGGTAAATTGAAAAACTGTCGGTAATCTGTCGGTAATTTGTCGGCATAATTTGATGAAAAATATTGTGTTTTATTTTGTAGGTATTCTGTAGGTAACTGTAAAATTTAGTGACAAAATCATTTCTGTCGGTAAACTAGATTTTTCTTGTAGTGTTTTTTGCTTATAAAGGGGGAAATGTAAAACGAAATCAAACTTTAAGGGTTATTTTTGCAATTTTCAAATATTTCTGACTTTTCTTGTAAGAGAGATTTTTGTAATCATCCCTTTTTTTAATCGCCAAATTAATATATAAATTAGAGGTCCATGAATTTGGCATTTTTTCCTCAAAAAAGAAAAAATGGCATTTTCTTCTTTGGATTAATTGTAATTTTTCTTTTTTGGGAGCTCGATGAGCCACCAACTACGATATTTACATTTTATGCTAATAATAATTGGAGTATGCCAAATAAATGAATCAAAAATTACTTTTTATTCATAGCCTCAAAAGGCACATAAATACATAATTAAATTATTCCTGTCAACATGGACTATCAATCAATCCCATGGCTCAATTCAATTTCAGCATATTGTCCTAATGGACATTCACTAAAATCCATTTTTCCTTGGACAAGTTGGATAAACTTTTTGTACTTTCTTGGAACCTCACCCTATTTGACAATAACCAATAAACAGCATAAACCAACTCCAGAAATTCACAAATCATTTGTATATATATTTTTTGTCCAATGTATTGACTTGTTTGGTTACTCTCTTATTCAATCATTCTACAAGGCATATAATTGTATTCAAAAATGACGAGCAATACGTTCCCTATGTTCACATTTAACTTATTTTTTCCAAAATCCGACAATTTACTTGTAATGTCAAAACTATGTTTATGATTCAAGTTTAAGTAGGTTCAATTTTTATCGAGCTTGTTGGAAAAAAATATTTTTGAGTTCACTAGCATTATTCAAATAAATTGTAGTTTCAATTGTTTTTACTTGTTTTGTAATGAAGTACACAAAATGTTAATTCCGTCCAATTTTCAACATCTCGAGAATTTGCCACATTTAAAATTCCTTCCACATAAGTAGACACAACATAAACACTTATGGTGAGAGGTAAAATCATAATTGTTTTCTGATTATTTACGAATTACTTAATTATACCATTTATTTATTATTAATTTATCCCCTATGGGTCACTTTATCATATACTGACTTAAGAGGCCCAAACTACTGTACAAAACCTAGGCTCAAACTTGTACTCAATGTCCATGAGGCCCAAAGTTTCATGTATAAATAATCTCTCTCCATTTATTTGTAGGTAATCACATTAAGTTTCACTTTAGATTATTTTCTAGACATTTGTTGGCTTAAGCATCAGATGAGTTTACCTAGAGCCCTCCTAACATTGTCTCTTTGTATTGCAGAGTAGTTCCCACTAGAAAACTATTGGAGTTTTTTTCATGAAAACATCCGATGAGGATGGGGGATTAAGGCAAAATCCCCAACTTGTGGATTATGATGAATGTGTCAATTACAAAGCATCCATTACAGTCAAAGGACTATTGGAGTTATCTTGCCTTAGGACTTGGACAATTGGACTGATAAAATAGTCGTAACTTGGAGCGATCTACGTTTTTAAGCATCATCAATTTCTAATCAATTTGCTAAATAATTATTCATTAATGAATATATATAATAATACAATATAAAAAGCTTATGACCCTCATATTATCCCCTACATTATTACCATTTACCAATCTCAGTTAGTATATAATAAAGAAAAGAATAATTTTTGACAGCTAAAAGAAAATAAAACCAGGCTACTAAATTAGAGTATTACCACTGTGTTTGGCCGCGAGTAACGCGGCGTAACATAAGAGCGCGTGTGGACAAGATGAGAAAAAAAAATGAAAATTGAAATAAAGATAAAGAATAATTCTTCCCTGAAAAATTCCTCAATAATAGCCATGTAAAAGTTGCTCAAAAGGGCAAACAAAAATAAGAGAAAAAAGAAAAAGAAAAAGCTAAAAACTTTATTTAATACAGAACAGCAGAAAGAAGAAGAGGAAAAAACAAATGCTTTCGAAGAAATAACAGACCACAATAGTCAAACCCACAAAATATTCTTGGGTTTTCCGATTATTCTTCAGAAGAGGCATAAAGAGAAGGGCTTGGGAAAAAGGAAGAAAAAAATGATCTCATCGATGGCTTCAATGTCATCATCTTCTTCGGCGACTGTGAGAGTTGAGAAAGCAACAAGCGAGTTTTTGATCGGACCCGATTGGACTCTGAATATAGATATTTGCGATACCATTAATTCCAGTCAGATGTATGTATTCATGTGTATATACGAGTATTTACATGTTTTTTGTGTCGATTATGTGGAATTTTATTGTTTTCATGCAAAGCTGACTTCTGTTTCATTATCTCTTTTGTTGGGTCATCTGGTTTTGTAGGAAAGGTTGAATTTCATGGGTTTGGTTGTTTTTTTGTGGATATGTTTTTTTATGAATTGATGCGTTTGTTCTGCACATATGTTGATTACTGATTTTTTGTCTGTCTATTGCTCTATATGTGTGGGAATAAGAACTAAGAAAAGGTTCTATTCCTATTATGTATTCTTTGTTTGGAGACTCTATTTGGGTGTATCAGACCAATTTCTTGATTTTAGGTATATGCGCTTATGAAATGAGAGAAAATTAAGGGAAAAAGCAGGAGAAATTTTCTGTTATGAAACTGTCTTGTGTTATGAAATAAAATGGAAAAGAAAAAAAATTGGGGGTGGGGAATTTGGAATTTCTTGATTGAAATTCTATCTATTTACCTTGTCTCTGATTATTGTTCTTGGAATTTATATAGAAGCAGCACTTTTTAAGGTGGATTGTTTTTGGTTTCATTGCTTTAGGCTGGCAAAAGATGTTGTGAAAGCTGTGAAGAAACGGTTGCAGCACAAGAACCCTAAAGTTCAATTACTTGCTTTAACGGTATAATGAGAAATCGCTCCCCTTTCGGTGTATTCTTGCTCATTACAAAACTTAATTTAGAACTTAAGGAGGATTAAAATGTAAAAAATCTTAACTCCTACTTCATAATAAATGCGTCCTTTGAAACGAGCTAACGTAATGTTTGTTTCATCCCAATTAAGTTACTTCCGTGTCTTTTTATAGCTTCTGGAGACGATGGTCAAAAACTGTGGCGATTACGTGCATTTTCAAATTGCAGAAAGAAATATACTGCAGGAGATGGTCAAGATTGTAAGGAAAAAGGCAAGTTCTCTTTGCATTACTTTTGGGGTATATTGGTAATGGATATCTTATGGTATTCTTACTTTGGGGCAAATATTTGTTAAATCTTTCATAATAGTTGAAGTGTTACAAGTAGCAAGTAAACCACTTTAAAGTGCTGGTCTACTAATATGCTGGTGGAACAGACATATTTGCTTAAATTTGCATAGACTTATTGGGTCTTGTAATGTTGGATTGTGAGATAGCACTCAGTGACATAGTTATATTTCCCGTTATAGCCTCAGGTTTTTCCTTTCTTTATTTTAATTTGACACTAATATTGCATATAAATGTTGACACAAGTATGTTAATTTGGTATTCAGATAGAGTCCTTAATTTGTAGGTATTCTAATTTCAGTTGATTTCAGAAGGTTTTTGTGAGTTTTTTTGCTGAACTTCAAGGTTGAGCTTCGGCTCTTTGCTGATATTTAAGTGAGCTCAGCTGAAAGTTTAATGTTGAGTTAATAGGGCACATAAAAGATATGTTTTATTTGTTATTTTTGATTGCGTGCTTCGTCTTTTTCATGTATATTAATCACGAAAATAAAGACCCCAGTCTGATAGGTTGTTTCTCAATGCTTTTTCAGACAGATATGCATGTGAGGGATAAAATTTTAACCCTGATCGGCTCGTGGCAAGAGGCATTTGGTGGGCCTGGAGGAAGATATCCTCAGTATTATATGGCTTATGAGGACCTCAGGGTAAATTTTCTTCTCCTGAATTTCCTTGTATCTATAATGATTCGATTTATGCGATACACGTATATGTATATAAATGGAAGTTGGTGAGAAGTTTCAAAATTAGGTAGTTGGAAAAATTTGTGACCCATCGATATGTGTTGGAATTTATGTGTGTTTTGTGGAACTGGTGAAGATTTATTGGAACGAGTAATTTAGTAACCTCTGTATGTTATTTTACGATAGCGCTCTGGTGTAGAATTTCCTCAGCGTCCACCGGATGCAGCTCCAATATTTACTCCGCCTGTTACACATCCAATATCAAGACAACCTCAACCAGGTTATGGAATGCCGAGTAGTTCTTCTACAAGGCTCGACGAAGCCATGGCAGCCGACGAAAATATAAGGTTTGGATTAGGCCTAATTCATTCCCCAATTATTTGTATTTGAGATAATTACAAAACACCCCCTGAGGTTTGGACTAATTACAAAAAAATCCAGGTATTTTTAACATTACAAAAAAAAAACCTCAGGTTTGATTCTGTCTTAAATTTAAGGAGTAACTATATTATTTTTAGAAATATTAAGGGGGGTTTTGAAATATTTTTTTTCTTATGAAGGGGGAAAATGTAAGACGGAATCAAACCTCATGGGGTTTTTTGCAATCTTCAAAAATCTCTGGATTTTTTTGTAATTAGCCCAAACCTCTTTTTTTTTTTTGGTAATTATCCGTTTTGTTTATAGACTCGGTTGCTGTGCCCTAAATGTGATGTCTCGTCTTTTAAACTTATCAACCTAGATTCTAATTATCTCCTATACAATTTTTTAATCTTGCAGTTTATCAAGCTTAAACTCCATGCACGATGTTCTTGATCTCTTGGCTGATATGTTGAAAGCTGTTGATCCTAACGACCGCCTGGTATTAACAATTTTAAACATACATCTCCGTGACAAGAAATATTGGCAAATTTCCTTAATATTAGTTTTGATTATTCTTGTAGGCTATTAAAGACGAAGTGATAATCGACCTTGTTGAGCAATGCCGTGCCAATCAAAGGAAGTTGATGCAGTTGTTGACAACAACTGGGTTAGCCTTTTCTTATATCTATTCTTTTCATTCATTTGCCTAGTGGATTATTTCAAAATTTGTGGGCGCGATTGGATATTCTTTCATTTTGAAAATTTTCATTTTGCTAGAGAATAGTGGTGAACAAAATTTGGAAGAAAAAAAATGAATTTTGAGATTGTGATTGGATGTGAGATGAAAACGTAATGATGAATGAGTCTCCAACAATTATTCCAATAATACCTTTCTTGCAAGGGGTTGCCAAAGAGGGGCACTTGCATCTTTATGTTGGGTGTTTTTCTGTCGTGCAGTTGATTTGATTTAAAAATAATTATATAATTATTGGATATAATTGGTAGTTAGAAATATGTGAGTGAGTGAATAGTAAAATTTGTTGGAGAATGTATAATAATGATTAGTTTTTTGTGAAAAAATGTGTATATGTGATTGATAAGAGAAAAAATGAGAAAAAGTGAAAGTGATAGAATAGTATATTTTCTGAAAATTTTCATAAATAATCGCATGTTTGGTCAAAAGAAATTCTCTAGCGGAACGAAAATGGAATCTCTCACATCCAATCGCGTCCTGACTCCTATGCATTCCATTTTTCCTAATTTCCTTCAGAGTCACCATGTAGATTTGTTCTTGCATCCTTTTTTTGGGATAATTACAAAAACTTCCTGGAGGTTCGGGTTATAAAAAACCCTTGAGGTTTGATTCCTTCTTAAATTTGTAGATATATTACAGTTAACCCCTTAAACTTAAGACATAATCAAACCTGAGTGGGGTTTTTGTCATTTTGAGATATCTCTGGATTTTTTTGTAATTAGCCCAAACCTCGGGTATTTTTTGTAATTATCCCATTTTTTAAATTTTTTTCTCTCTCTGTAACCTGGGTTATTTCTTTTTTTGACAGGGATGAAGAACTTCTTGGTCAGGGTCTTGAACTAAATGATAGCTTGCAGAGTGTGCTTGCAAGACACGACGCAATAGCTTCTGGCTCAGCACTACCGTCTGATGTGACAAATGTCACACCCAGAGCATCTGAGATACATGACTCGAGTCCCAAATCTGCTGATGTCAGCGTGCCCAATGTAACATCAAATGATACCCCTTCTGTGCCAGTTTTTCCTGCTGCCAGTAGGGGTTTCATTGATGAAGAGGACGAAGAGGAAGACGACTTTGCGCAGCTCGCTCGGAGGTTAATTTATTTTTATAAAACCTCTCAATTTTTTTTAATAGCTAATTATGAAGCTGACCAGCATCTAATTAACATTTTGGAACTGGAAAGTACATATGCATGCACTATTTTGCGTATTTACTCGTTGGAAGTTTACTAATGGTTTTTCATGATGTGGTATATTTTTAACTTTATAATACCTGCAGTTTGTCGTGATTTTGAAAGTCATCCATCAAAAAGGAATCGTAGTCGTAGGCTCGTAGCAATATTACAATTGTCATAGTTGAAATGTTTGTTTGGTTAAATATTTCTAAGACATGCATGTGTTTGTACTTTGCCTATTAAGCCATCATCCATAGATATGCTCAAGATGATTTATTGTGCTCTCATCAGTTTATTATTATTTCAAGGGATACAAACCCCCCCTAAGATTTGGGCTAATTACAAAAGAAAAAAATTACAAAAACCCTATTGAGGTTTGATTTTATCCTAATTTTAGGGGTAACTTTAATATTCCTATAAATGTTAAGAGGGTTTTGAAATGTTTTTTTGCTTATGAAGGAGGAGAATGTAAGATGAAATAAAACTTCCAACGGTTTTTTTTTTTTTTTTGCGATTTTCAAAAACCTTCGGATTATTTTGTAATTAGCCCAACCTCAGGTTTATTTGTGTAAGGATACAAACCCCCCCTAAGATTTGGGCTAATTACAAAAGAAAAAAATTACAAAAACCATATTGAGGTTTGATTTTATCCTAATTTTAGGGGTAACTTTAATATTCCTATAAATGTTAAGAGGGTTTTGAAATGTTTTTTTGCTTATGAAGGAGGAGAATGTAAGATGAAATAAAACTTCAACGGTTTTTTTTTTTTTGCGATTTTCAAAAACCTTCGGATTATTTTGTAATTAGCCCAACCTCAGGTTTATTTGTGTAATTATCCATTATTTGAATTACCCTCCTTTTTTAGGTAAGTTTTTAATGTTGTACTAAATGCAGACACTCAAAAAGCCGCATCGACGTTCCTCAAAACACATCTATAGTGCAAACGGACGCAGTGCCTTCAGAAGCACCCTCGAGCCCTGCCATGAGCAATGCCCTCGTTCCAATTAATCCTCCCGCTTCGGCCCGAACAAAAGATCAAGATATCATAGACCTCCTGAGCATTACCTTGTCAACAACAGCAACATCAACCGATCAAACCTCTCAGGCTCCAGGAAATATTCCGTCAATGCACATTCCAGGGAATATTCCGTCAACTAGCGCAGGTATTGCATATTCTTCGGAGGCTTATCCTGGGAACCCCGGTTTGGGTTTCAACAATTATATAGCTCCCTGGGCCCAGCCCCAGCCTCAGCCTCAATCCCAACCGGCATCTCAACTCCGGCATCCATCCCCCAATCAACCTCAACCCCAACCCCAACCCCAACAACTTCAATCTCAACCAGAAGTCCAATCTCAGCCACAGCATCAATACCAATATCAGTATGCAACACAACCAGCGTTACGTCCGTCTAATTCTCAGCCTCAATTTTCTGCGTACCCACCTCCACCTTGGGCTGCCACCCCTGGTTATTATAGCAATCAAAGGCCAGCATACACGTACTCGGCTCCTAGGCCCTCATCTACATCTAATAACCCAAGACCTTTGCAGTATGAGCCCATTAATGGAGAAAAGGTACAGGTCAACTCCGGTCAGGGGTCTGCTGGACTCAATGTCGGACCGAAACCCTTTATTCCGTCTTATAGATTGTTTGAAGATCTTGATGTATTTGGGAATGCCGATGGGAGATTTCAAGCGACAAGTAACGCGTCACCTAGTTTGTCTGGATCTAATAATCACAGTGTAGTTGGAGGTAGGAAGTGATGGGTGGATGGATGTTTGTTGCAACTCGTGGAATATCTGAACAGTTTATCAATTTGGTGTACATCTTGGTTTACTCTTTTTTTTTTTTTTTTGGTCTTTTTTAGTTTTTCTGTTCTTTTAAACTCTTTGGGGAAGAACTTTGAGTGTAAGTAGGAGATTGATTCAATAATAATACTTATTGCATTGTAGTTTGAGTCAGCAGGAAAAATAAGAGCTACTTTGGTCTTGTATCTATCATAGATCTGCATACAATACACTTCAGACTATGTGATTTTATGTGAATTTTTACACATTTATAATAAATCTGCAGTTATTATGCACCTGGAGTACTCCTTTTTAGGTGTAGCATGGAGAAAAACGATAAATAGATATGTGCTTCTGTTTCAATTGTTTTTAAATAAGAAAAATTAATGCAAAATGCTCGGACTGATTTTCATTATTTGATACATGCGTCTATTGTAAAAATTAAAATGGAGGTATGTCTACAAAGGTTAAGGATTTCTTCGAGTTGCTGATTAAGGATAAAGGCCGTCTTTTAACTCTTTGAGTTGTGATCGCTTATAAAAATTAACTTCCATCTCCACGCATCAGTAAAGCTTTCATAACATTACACATAACCCTATACATTATAGTCCCTATTATAATATAATCAGTGCAAGGTGTTTATCCCATGCTGTAACTTATGCTTTGCTTCAATCATGACACGAAAAGGTAAAACCAGGAAAGATTTAGGGCTGGGGACCGAAATGTCATTTCAGCAGGTTAATAATCAAATTACACTAGTCAAAGACCATTTAAACTGTACAAATTGAACAAAGGGTTGGAGCTGTAAATGAGTCCGAAGAGAAGAAAGGGAGGAAAGAGAAAATAAAAGGCCCAAAAAAAAAAACACTAAAGAAAAGCAAATGACAAATAGAAGAAAAAATGAAAATAAAAATGACATATTTACACCTTCCTTCATCTATAAACAAAGATTATTCGCCAAAGCCTCCATAGAACGAGAGTTGAACTTTTTTTCATAACTTTTCGAGTTGACCCAAATGAGGAGGCTAAATTAATATATTATACACCTTCAAAGGCGAGCCCAGCTGTACCTTCAAACAACGAAACTGAGATAATTCATCTCGGTGGAGAAATCTCATCGGCATATATAGAAACACAAGCATCAGCAGCACCAGCAGCAAGCAGTACTTGATAGGGATGGAAGGTAAGGCAGCTAACAGAACCTATCTTCTGGGCCATGAAAGTAGGATAATACCGAATGGTGCCTAATTGATCACCCTCCAAATTGAAGATTTTGATAAGTTGTTTGGCGGAGCCACTTGCGATAATGGGTGCATGTCGATGAACGGCTAAAGCTGTAAGTGATCCCCTATGGGCATCAATTGTAAGGTATTTATCTTTGGCACATCTCATGTCTAGGAACTGAATATTTCCAGCTTGTGAAGCACTGACAATCTGGAAAAACAAAGATAAAGCAGTTGAAACACTATAAACCCACAAAACTAACCAAGCTACATGTCGATTTTTATTTATTTATGGGATAAATACAAAAGCCTCCGAGGTTCGGGGTAATTACAAAAAAAAAAAAAAAACGAGGTTTTTGAAAATTGCAAAAAGAAAACCTTGAGGTTTGATTATGTCTTATAATTCCCCCTTCATAAGCAAAAGACATTTCAAAAACTCCCCTGGTATTTCTAGAAATATAATAGTTAGCCCCTAAATTTAAGACATGATCAAACCTGAGGGGGCTTTTTGTAGTTTTAAAACATCTATGGTTTTTTTGTAAGTATCCCAAACCTCAGGGGAATTTTTGTGATTATCCCTTTTATTTATTTATTTTGTGGGATGGTGAGAGTGAGAGAGAGAGAGAGAGAGAGAGAGAGAGAGAGAGAGAGAGAGAGAGACCTTTGCCGGTTCGAGACCAGGTTGGAAGCCAATTCCCACCACTCTTTCAACTTGGTTTATGTGAGGTTGGGTTTCACTAACAAGCCTAAATAATACAGGTAATATACAGAGTTACATATAGAATAGTAGTCCCATAAACATCCAGGATGAATAAATAGCGTTAAATACATCCTGTACTCACTAATTAACAAATAAGTCTCGAATTTTGAAAATGAAATAATAAAACCATTGAAGCTTTATATAAAAGCTAAATATCACTAATGTGAAAGGTCATTAACATGACCCACAAAAAGGCATGTATGACATGAGCACGGATGTAAAATTAAGCAGATATTCACTGTTCATATGGATATCAATTATCAAGGTACAGAAAACAAAGCCAGAAATAATCATTGAGCACAAAATTGCTTTTAAAAAGACATTATTTTACCAGAAAACATAAAAATATCTTACATCTCAGGAGTACGAATATCATATAGTCTGACATAACCATCCACAAAACCAGCAGCAAATTGACCTCCATGAACTTGAGAAACAGCCTACATGATTTATCAGATTAGTTGATCAGCAATTTCATGAACATTCCATCAAAGGACAGAATGAACTAATTATAAAGATTACTGCAAAAAATCAACTTAGGCCGAGTGCCAGAAATCAATCACTACAACGTAACATCATTTCTTTTGGTAAGTTCAAATATTATTGACCCAGAGAACGATTACAAGATTACTACATAAACTACAAGGAAGAGAAATCTGAAGGCCAAGCTCTAGAAAGTAAAACTTAAAGACCAATAAGACAAATTACAGCATTCCTATAACATCTCAATCACTGCGATGTAATATTTTGTATTTACCAATATGCAACTGTGGATAAGATCACATTTATTGACTTGTAGTATGGGAAGGGATTAGATACAGAAACAAAGTCCGTACTCAGTCAACTGGTAACTGGTTGACATGTCCAATGCAACTTCACACATTTGCGGGCTGCTTCAATTTCAAGCAAAAGAATAACAGAGACCACAGGCCACCATGACAATTAATATGCATGTCCAACTCTGAAACATCTCCCATGCAAAACTCATTTCCCAAAACTAACATAATATGCTGCAGAAAGAAATTAGGCATAAACTTCCATAGTTCCTTCGATGCAGCTTCATGTGTATCACAAACAGCATAAGATGCAAAAGGAAGGATTAAGAGAAAGACTTTGATGCTGAGTACAAGCTTTAAATGTCCAACCCCTTGCTCAAATGGAGGCTAAATGTACAAAATAAATACTAAATAACCAATAAATAAATAAAAAAACCTAGTAGCAGAACCCTTGTCAACAAACAAAAATATGACAATGCATTTCAAAAATTCTAGTCATGGGAAAATCACAAGAAATATATAGCAATGTCTTTCACACGAGAGAACCATTTCAAAAATAAAAGAATGATAAGGTCAAACAAAGTTCTCAATATAACGCAATAATCAACTACAAATACAGTGATATGTAGAACCCACCAATGCAGAGATGCTTGATTCTGGTGCTAAGGGAATGGTATTGACAAGTTGCTCTTTGTCCAGATCCCAAGCCATGATAGAAGAAATTTCACCAGAAGCAAACTAGGCAAGGGCAGAGTAAAGTAAATGAAAGGGAAATCATAAAATTACTAATTAGCAAATGTATCCAAGTGCGTCCCTGACCTAGGAAATTAAACACAAACACATATGCATATCATAGTAGTTTGATAACATACAAGATATCCAGACTGCTGTTGCCAATCGACAACAGCGTTGACACTGCGGACCCCAGGTCTGTGACCCTGAATTGAAGCAAAAGCAGTAACTAATTTCTGTTGTCCCTTTGAAGTGTAATCTTTCCAAATCCGGATATTTCCATCATCTAAATTAACATAAACAGAGTAAAGTTAGGCTTCACTTAATATCAACAAAATCTGTGAGTTAAGGCCTTCCAACTGCAAGTAAGAGATTTACTAGATGCAACAAGAAGCAAGTTCTCGTCAAACTCATTTACAAGACACAGCTTGGAAACTCCTTTGTCAGGGTAATCATGGTTATTGAAACTGTTGAGCAGAGTTGCTTCCTCATAATTCCATACCCTAGCAAATTACACGTGAAGACATTAGTTTATCACATAAAAGAGTGTAAAAAAAAAGGGTAATAAAATAATGATTCAAATTAGTATACCAGATAAAACCCTAGCTAACTCCAACCTTCAATCAGGATAACGACCATTGAAATTATAGAACATTCTCATATAAGATTACCAGTCAAATATAGTTCAATGAAAAAAATAATAAAGACAACATAAGAGAGATCATGAGCCAATTAATTTAAAAGAAACAAAAAGAAACTTAGACTACAAAATATTCTACACCACGCACAGCAAACCAGTGAGCTGCAAACACTCCATGAGACAAAAGGAGAAGTTTCTGAACATGACATACCAAAGACCCTTCACATTTAAACTTTATTCCTGGACTTGACTCCACGCAAATAACATTGTTTCAAGGGTTCTGAGAAGCCAAAAAATTAAAGCTCTTGTCTCATTTAAATCTAGGGTGACAAACTTGCTTTATTTTGCCATAAAATGTTTCCGTAACTTATTATAACCTTTATTGATGTCAACGCAATTACGGTGACCATTTTGCTTCTATAGTTTATACTTCATTCCGTGAGCTCCCTCAGGTTTAACTTCAATCAAACCCTGAAATAGCTAAAACTAAGTTCCGATTAGTGAAGTAAAGCTACAAGAGCAAACACTAGATGGGGGATTTCATAAAACTTCAAACCTAAGAACATGGATAGTAATATGCCTCCATTCCAAGAAGAGGATTGTTTGGTTATTATGTCAATTGGGCTTTTTCTAATAAGCATTCATAATTTCAATTTTTCAGACAACCAAATAAAAACTAAAATCCATTAGTGCAAAATAGTGGCACGAAACTCTCATGTTGACCATAAACGAATCACCAATGGCTTCAACAATAAAACCTTATGTGTAACTAACATGGCCCGCCTAAGTTTGCGTACCTAATCCTTTCATTTTCATCTGAAGCAATCACAACAGGCGCGACGGGCTGCAGCAGAGCTGTCTTGGTGCCAGTCTCAAACCTTGTATCCCAACTGGCAATTTGATTATGCAGTTTACTCACAGCTGCCAAGGAAAAACAACATTATAAGATAGCAAGTACCTCCAGGAGAAACCGGGGGGTGGGGGGGGGTGGGGTGGACAGTTAACAACTTACAGGAGTGTTGGCATTTCACTATATGATCCAGGGCCAATTTCTCCCTTTCTTCTCTTCTAGCAATCATATCTTCAGTATCGTCCATGGCAGTAAGAAGCGGCTTTGAAAAGTGACCACAACTCCAATTATATATCATTGACTGTGGAAGAAAACTACGCTCTGAAACACTAGATGGTCCAGCTGAAGCTAAAAGTGGATCAGCCAGTCCTGAATCTGGAGAATTCATCAGATGTGGCCTAAATTCCAAGGAGCAAACTCTCCGCATTCCAGTCAAGTAGCTTGGTCTAGGAGGACTAACAGGAGGGGTTCTGAAAGTCAATGGCAAATGGCCTCCTACAGAAAATTTAGAAGAGAAGTTATAGCATAAATAATTCAAAATTAAAAGAAAACTAACAGAAATACAGAGAAAGTAAATAGCAAAATATCAAACAATTTCAGCAAAACATACAGGGTGCAATATTTAGTTTTTTCTTCTTTTTTCCTCCCAAAAAAAGAGCTCAAAATGTAGAGAGAACTATGATCCAAAGAAAATACAACAAAATAAAACACAAAGTCTTACCTCCATTCAATTCAAACCAAGATGTCGAACGAGCTAGTCCGGCAAGATTAGTGCTTGTGTTTGCAGTTGATTCACCAGGACGAGTGCTTACACCAGCAGACTTGACAGATCTCGCAACCACTTGTTCAATACCAATAATAGACAACACCCTCCGTCCAAGGCTTGCCACACGTGGTGATGGATCCTTGGCCAGATTACACATAGCTAATACACATTGTGAATATAGAGCATTATCTAGTGGCCTCCTCCGTGAATGGTTGAGAACCCCATTGCTAACACAGTCATTCAGTGCCCCAGAATCAGAATGCTGGGATGAATCATCAGAAAGTGGAGATCCATGCATTATTCCAGGTGTAGCAAGAGGACTACTGGTGGATACTCTACCATCACGAGTCACTGCCTGGCTGTCATTTCCAACTCGTAATAATGGAGCAATAGGTGATGGAACTATATTTCCGTGTGGCATGTAGTGGGTTGGAGTTGTATAGCCACTACTGGAACCCTTAACCGCAAAAGATGGCAAGGAAGTAAGCACGGAACTGGACTGGGGTTTCCAGTATGCAGCAGCAACTGACTTTAGATGTTTGTTGTGACCAAAGGCAAAACGAGATAGAGCTGCACATAGGAACAAAGTCAATTCATAATGATTCAGATGACAGTGATGTGTTTCTCCAATTGTTAAAGACAACTGAAGAGGTCATCAAGGAAGGAGCTTGGGGGAGAAGAACTATTTTATTACCAGAAAACAAAATAATGCATCATGATAGACAAAGACAATGAAATAATACATACCCACAGCAACCTCAGCACGCACCAGTGGGCTTCCATCAGA
Source organism: Rehmannia glutinosa (assembly GCA_016081115.2). Taxonomy (NCBI): domain Eukaryota; kingdom Viridiplantae; phylum Streptophyta; class Magnoliopsida; order Lamiales; family Orobanchaceae; genus Rehmannia; species Rehmannia glutinosa. The sequence continues at coordinate 228,627 of JABTTQ020003344.1, read as the reverse complement.
AACAACATTTAAAAGGTTCTTAACAATGCCAGCTTCAGCCCTAATTTTTTCATCATCATCACTATCTTCATCTCCATGACCATCTCTCGATGTGTCAAACCCAACATCAAGGGCAGTGCCCAGAGCAAAAATAGCTGCTGCGCGGACCTTAAAAAATGTATATTCAAATTACATTGTGTATCTCAACAGTAAGTACAACAAAAATAGAATTACAATGAAAATATAACAAATACAACTAATAAAAAAGAGAAAAACCTCAGGCTGGGGCTCGGAAAGTAGAGGTGCAAGAATAGCAGGGGCATCAGCCTGCAAACCTATCAGTTGAGCTTCCAAAAAATCCTCCCACAATTTCCCAAGGCACAAGCATATCCACTGAAGAAATAGAGGTTCAGTTTGTGCCTCATTAGGAGATGAGCATTGAAGGTGCTTGAGGCAAACATGTATGAGACCAGCTTCAATGCAGGTTTCCTGACCCCGCCTGTGACCATCTACAATGACAGCCAAAACAAATGCAGCCATTGCACGTTGCTCTGGATAAGCTTCAACACTGTCAAGGAACCTAATGAAATATGTGTGCCCCCCATCCTTCACAAGATCAATCTGGCAAGACTGGAGAAACAGAAAATGTTTTTAAAGTTCAACGTACTAAAGTTCCAAAAGACATGAAGCCATAAAAGAATAGTGAGCATCTTCTTAACTACCTAAAGTACGACATGGTTTTTTTTATCATGATTTCAAATAAAATAAAATTACAAATAAGAAGATATCCATACTATTATTAGTTAATTGAGTAGTGGTTTGTAAAAGCATTAATGTTCCATTTGGATTTAAAAGCAAGGACCTTCGACAGATGTTAAGTCTTAAGCATTATGGTTGCTGACTATCATGCAGAGAGTAAATGGAATCACTTCTCAAGTCTACTGTCAATATAAACAACAGGATGCCTCCCAGGAGATTACACTAGTCGAATACCGACAGGAGTTCATTTTGAACTTGAAAACTATAAAGAAAAGGAAAACCGAGAGATTGAAAGAAGAATTTGTAGATATACCTTATCCAGTGCAAGGATCTTCGTCCAGATGAACACAAGAATCTGTCGAAGCTCTGGAGTGGTGGTTTGTAAAAGCTTCAAAACATAAGGAAATATTCCCACAGATAAGGCCTGAAAGGGGAACAAAATCAGTGCATAAATATATCAAAAACACATCATTTCACATTGATTAATCAACAGGAATCAAACAAAAAAAGTACCAGATCCACGGCCCAGGGTCCCATATCCAAAAATCTACCAAGAAGTACCAGAGCACGAAATCTATGCAATTGACTAAGTAAAACCTGCGTAACACAAAAAATGGACAAATTACAACATTATCAAAATTATATAACACCGTTAACTATGAGAAGACACATAAAAAATATCAGAAAATCCTTGGGAAAATATTCGATTAAAAGAACAGAAATTATAAGCCAATAAAGAAGAACCCAAATTTCTTCGCTCAGTCTAGAAGCAGCATGCATCTTAGTTGGTAATATTACCAAAGGATTATTATCAAGAATTAAGAAGATTTTGTTTCTCACACACTGGCCAACTAAGACATTTTTTAATATCATCGGTATGATATTTTTTCACAATTTTTCCAGAGGTTATACTGCCTCCAGTTAACCTAAAATCAGAAATGTTAAAAAATGTATATGACATCAAATCAACTACTAAAACAGAAATAACAAGTGCACCAGAAAACTAGCTGTTGCCTGTGGGCCCCATTCATAAACTTTCTCATTATATCCGTAATCTAGACTATCTAGTAACACGATCAGGGTGACATACAAAGCAAATTTGGTGTTGACCGCAGAATCCAAACTGTTGCACAAATTATATATTTTTTTTAAGAAAATTAATTCCAAGTGCTACCCAAAAAAATGTAATATATATATATATATATATATATTTCATCATAATTAGGAGAAGAAATTTCACAAACAATGTGAATTTGAGCTAAATCCCACAAATCTTATATAGCAGGCAAAATTTGCAGCCCCATACTTGACTAGAAGTACAGAATGACGCCCACCTGAAGAACAATTGGCAACTGTTCTGGTGGCTTTTTGTGTTCTGATCCATGATCAAGCCACACTTCAAAAGCTGTTAACTGCTCTGTAAAAAATGGGCTTGGCTGAAGATGAAAACAAAGGAAACATTAATAATCAGAGTGGTATATTAACTTACTAATAACATGCAATCGTCAAATGTGCTTCTATACTGATTTTTCCAATATCCATCCTACACTAGGTTATCAAATGCAAATGATAAAACATATTAATTGTGAATACCTGGAACTCTGCATTTGGGTCCTCAACCAAAGTTGGAAGCTGAGAAAGGCAGATTTCAGCAGCCATATCCCATGCATCCCTGCAGAGTACAAGAAAACAATAAGAAGCAAATAAATAATATCAATACATGACAAACACGGGACATCTAGATGCACACAGGAGAGGCGTATACTCAGACGTTACCACATATGATGCTGATGAGTCGATGGCAACTTTGGATATGAAATTGGTGAACAATTTGCCGAGCGCATAATCCTTTCAGCGAGCAAAAAATTCCTGAACAGGCTGGCAACTAAAAGATCTTGCCTGAACAATCTCTGGAACAAGTCTGTGGAATTCAACATTGACCTTGGCTTAGAATACCAGCAAATATGATGTCCAACATTAATACAGCATTGAATTAGATCTCTATTTCATTACCATGTGGAAGTACATTCCAGGCAATAGTGTCAGTCACAGCTGTGAATATCCAGTTCAACTCCCCAAGAAGGGTCTTCCGGTCTGTTTGGCGGCCAGGAATTCTATCTATCAGTGAGTAATCGAAAGACTCATGAAGCAGTGACCGAGTGCAAAACCTGGAGATTTATGCATAAAGCATTCCAAGGAATTACCTTAAGAAACGATTAGAAGAAAGAAGCCAATTATATAAAATATCATACATGCAAATGTAGCAAGCCATGCAGCACAACACAACCATGTCAAAACCTCTCTGATTGAGAGCAATTGCAAATATGAGAAGGTACAGAAAATGAGCAGATATAGAAAGAGAACAACTTGTTACTAGCTGAACATGCCAAGATTCACATGAAAACCTTAATTCATCTTTTCACATCCACAAAACACAAAGCAGTATGTAGCAGCAGGACCAAAGGTATTTGACAAAAGAAAAAAAAATGAGCAACTACCGATGGTTGACTATTTTACTGAAAAAACAACCCGAATAAGAAAAAGAAATGGCCGTTCAATCATAGACGCAAAGAGTTATGAGCTGTGGATCACCATCTCAGTGCCATTTTTATAGGCGTTGTGAGGCAGGAAGTAAATACATCCGCAGGAAATTCAGCACTCTGAGGAAGTGTCTCATGAGCTTCACAGGCAGCAAGCAGAATACAGTCCCTCATGTTAGGTCCAGAACTTGACGTACTAAGATCCTGGAGCTGTGATTAAACGAGTTAAGCTTTCAAAACAATTCCTATATCAGATCTATATAAATGACTGCTTATTGGCTGGAAACAGTACCTGAATGAAGGCGTTGACAATCAACCCAGCGGCAGAGCAGTCAAAAACATATATTGAGGGTGTCTTCAGCCAGGAATCCAGATCAGCGATCGTCAAAGGGATGTACTGCGTATAACTCTACATAAACAGCTAAACGAGAATAAGAAAACTGGGGAGGTGAGGGGGAGAGGGTTGTTAGGGATGGAATGCATAAGAAAAATATTAAAAAAGGACCTTATTAAATAGCCAGATTTCACCACTAGGAGTTGGCTTAGGCACTCCATGTCCATTATAGTGAAAAAGGACTCTCTCAGATTTTGCATATTTGCGGCACGTTGTGCATAATTTCTTCACCTCATCAACAGTCGGATCTAACGAATATTTGTAACGAGCCTGCCCATGTGTCCTCAATTTTCAGAAATGGTCAAACATTCTTGCAGATATATTAAGAATAAAATCCCACTTGGTATCTACTTTTTTGGCAACTAAATACATTTTTACTACTAAGTTCATTAAAGAATCAATTAATGATTAAAAAAGAAAATTCATTATACCTTGGGTTGCCACCTCTCATACTGTTGGTTCAAGGTCCTTCCTATTGTTTCAAGAGCTTTTTGGGGAGCCATGGAGAATGGGTCTACAAAAGAGAGTGATAAGACACACGAACAAGCCATACTTTATCCACATTCATAAACATGAATTGCTTTTTTCTTTTTTTCATTATGCCACAAAAGTGCAACTAAAAAGAAATCAAATACACCACATAAAAAAATGTGAATTTAGTGTCACTGAACCTAATAGATAGCCTATCTCCTAGTTAAGCACAATATACATTTCAAACAAATTACCCAGCTACAAGCACTAATCATGCTTTATTGTCTATGCCAGTCTTCATATTCATATTGGTTGTTTGCTAATGAATAAGAACAGAATCAGGCTTTTTGTATAATCATGCACGGCATAGCATGAATGATGTAGTGAGATACGACAACAGAGTCATCTAAGGAAAAAACCTGAAATGCACCTCGCAAAGTGAAACTTCACCATGATTAAGCACATTTTTTGGGGTCCCTAAGGTTGAGCCTCAAGAAATTTGGATTGATGCACAAAGTAGAATCGAAATGTTCTATACATTATCAAGCAATCTGAGCTCCGCGACATCAATTAATGTAGTTTCACTTTTTGTCGTGAACTAATTTTCAGATCTGTTGTATATGTCCTTAGTTATCAATCTGTAGTTCCAAAACTTTCCACAAACAGCATTTTGCCAGTGTTATAACACCATGCAAATCAATTCTAGATTAAGTAGATTAATAGCATGTAAACATCATTATAATAAATGTTAGTTTGCTATTAATATTAGACCAAGGCCATTAATTATTAAAGGAATAATATCTAAATTCACCTGATGCATTCAAGAATCTACAATTTGGAACAATTGTTTATCCCATAACATCACAAAGGTTAAAAGGTACTCTATTTTGCCTGCCTTCTCAAGATGCCACTTAATCAAGACAGTAAAAACATCTCCTTTCCTGGCTATCATCAAGTAGAAAAAACTACAACCTTCATCCTATTGGCAAAGATACTAAAGTATATAGCACCAGAAAGGCAGAAACTACACAAAAGACACTAAGAGAGGCGACCCCAAGATTCAACAAATATTCCACATTGCCATAGTAGAGTATTGGAGTAGTCTTCCATATCCCCTTTGCACCAAATTCCCCAACAGTATATCCTCCACTTCAAATCGCTAACAGTAGAGAACTACAGATAACTGTTTAACATTCCCTCCCCACCCCAAACCTCTCAACCATTACAAACAGAAGAAGAAAAGCAACAACAAATAATATATCTTCGTCGAGGTTTCCCATTGCCTATATGGAAAGCAATTTCCTGAATATTGAAAAAGACACTAAAAAGAGCCAATTAAAACTTCCCTCATTTACTTCCTTTCATATCAAGTTTGATTTTCCCTTCCCCCTAAACCCAACCAGCCCAACACTTCCTGAACCATTTGTAATTATCAACCATAGAAAGCAGTCCAGACTTTCATACTCCATTTGAGTGCCAAAATCCTACTTCTCCGACTAAATTAAGCCCCATCAGAATTGTCACATATAATATGTCACCGACATCTCATAAAAAATCCAACACCATTGTACTTCATGAATTTGCCTTGTAAAGGCGCATAACCAACAAGATGGATTTAGAAGCCACCTTTTGTTTTTGCTTATGGGCAACACAGAGGGTCCTGAGTTGAGCATGATCGTCTATTAAAGGAACATGCTATAAATTTCTTGCATATACGCAAATAAAAGGTGCAAATTAACACATGAAAATATGTAAAATGTCCACATGCTATGGCACATATTCTTTTTCTGAATAGAATACCAGATAAAGAGTGGTATTCATATGAAAACTTTTCGGTTATGATTTAAATAGAAGTAGCAAAGCCTGAAGTGGACATGTGAATTGTGATTGGCATATACTATAAGACACGTGTCGTTTTAAGCAATCAGATTATGCGCATTTTCAAACACTTCTTATTTTCGTATTCAAATTTACCCCCAACAAAAAGAAAAGGAAGGAAATGCATTTAATCAATAAGATATATTTCACAATTAAAGTTGTAATGGGGAGTAAATGGACATAAATTTAATATAATCAACGAAAATTAAAATTTCTATGATATTGTTCTTCAATTTATGATTTTTGAAAAATCCACCGGTTGCCAAAAATATTTGCAATAGATAGAATTCAACACAGAAAACATGACCCCATAAATAGAAAGAAAATCCAGCAGATAATCATAGTGCAGTCATCATACAGCTAGGTATATCAGTAAAGAAAGGCAAGACAATATTATACCAATCCAGCATTCCATCCGGGCACAAGGAGATATCTTTATTACATCCGGTGGATCGACGCTGATATTTAAACACAAAACTAATGCAACACATCCCGTCTTCATCTGCAATGAATGCGAGAAGTTAACACAGACAGTAATAAGAGTATGTTTTAATAAATAATTTTTCCCAGCAGAATAATCATAGCCTAAAAAAATAAATAAAGATAGCCAGATAGAGAAGTCAACAAGGTATTTAGTTGCAACAGATGACCAACAGAAATTGATTTCTTCAGCAAAGAGATGCCTACAGATAAAATTCAGAAGGCTAGAGGTTCTATTTAATTAGATTAGTAAGTTTGAACGGACCATACACCTATACTATACATATGTAATATAATTTAAAGACCACTTCATGCAGCAGTCAGTTCAACTGCAACAGTACAATTCAAGAAAACAGTTATCCCACCATGTTCGCAGACAAAAAAATACAGAACTTCACATCCAACCCAAAGTCATAAATATCTTTCAGTTAGTAAAATAACTTCATAAACACAGTTTATGCAAGCTGGTAAATCTAGATTACTAAGCTGCTACCAACAGACAAGTCAGAATATGAAAAGGCTAGGCCACGAAAACAATTACGCTCCCATTCTTCAAGTATATGGAATTTGTCTCGTGTTAGCAAATAAATGACCGGAAAAAAAATTGAAATCACCATCATAGTCATTGGTCATGTGTTAGCAAGTAGACATCATTATCTCCATGATCATAAAAAGTAACCTATCCTAAAAACAACTTGATGGTGCCTTTATCCTGTGTCCTGCAATCACACTGAAAGAAAGAGCTCAATAACAGCAAATACAAGCAGCAGCAATATCCTAATAAACAAAAACTATTTGATTATAAGAAGCCTGACGGCAATAGTCGCATCTTTGCAAAAATTGATGATCATTATGAACACGCAAAACCAACTGCTTGCCTAAATTAGCACCGTCATTGAATTATCATTCCCTGCTACTGCACTACAAACAATCGCCGAAACACAATGTGGCACAAGCACCACCAGAACTTAACCACCATTCAACTTTCGCACCACATTGTTCATTCAATAATACAACCATATGTAACAAGCTCCAAATAACCTTAGCTAATCAATTTGGTTCACAGAATGTTCATAACCCTAGGTTGCAATCATAACCAGATTTTCGCACTTTCTAGCAAAATCTATAACTTAGAATCTGAAAGTAATCAGGAATTGCACTGTCAAAAAAACAATAACAAATACTTGACCAATAAATTTGCAAATAACAAAAAGCAAGAGATTCGGGAGCTTACTCGATCCCGAGGCCTCCATTTAGAGACTAAACCACTGTCTGATGGTCCCGAGGGCATGCAGTCCTCGAATCCATCATGTCGAAGCTCACACAACACAACAGTCTGGGGCAAGTACGCCATGCTTGTCGTGGTGGTCATTGCTGCGTAGCTACTGCTTGCGGTCTCGGATAAATCCCGAGCATTGCTATTATTATTATTAATGCTATTGCTACTATAAACACTTCTCTCGCCATCCTCCTCCACATGATTCCCATTCGCGGAGAACTCCTCCAAGTGACTCGAAACCACCGACGTAGATTGTGAAAACCGCGATGCCGCCATCAAATCACCCAATGCCATAAAACTACCCTAATTTAAATTTTTTTTTCAGCCCTGCCCTAGTCGAACTGATTTCGGAAGGCAACTCATAACAGGAACCCTAATTACACGGATTAATCTGAAAACACGAGGTTTTTATGTTTTCTTCAGTTCCAGTGTTGAGATGGATAAAAACGAAGACAGAGCTGGAGAGATTTAGGTTTGGGAAGTGGGTGGCGATTAATCGACGAACCCGGTGAAAGAGCGGCGCAAAGAGATGGGCAGAGGAGAGAAGAGAGAATCCAGCTCTGGAAAACCCTAGACAGCGAAGACGCAAGTCGTGGCGGTGGTGGCGGCGGCGGGACAGGTTGAGGAGTCGATGGAGGCGCAGATAGACATATGTACAGAGAGAGAGAGATAGAGAGAGAGAGAGACTGTTGGAGCAAAATCAAAAGGGGAGCTGTCAATTGTAATTTGGGGGATTCTTATTACCATACTTCATTTTTGTTTTTTGTTTTTTTATATTGTGATTTTTTTTGAAGAAATTTAATATATTGTGATTAAACAATTACATGAAGGATTTATTAAGAGTAAATAAATAAGTTTATCGAGTTTTATTCATAATTAGTAGTATATTTATTTAGTATAATGTTCATAATTAGTAGTATATTACCATTTGTTCTTTCAATTCATCTCTTTTTTTTTTTTTTTCTATAAGTCAGCTAAGGCTAAGTGGTTTGACCAAAGAGAAGCTAGATTAGCACTACACGTACTACCCTACATTTTTGTAGGGTGTTATTTGTAAATATTTAACGAGTAAAAAATGAAAATTAAAAGGAAAATTTGAGAATTAATTTTTTGATAAAATGAAAATAAAAACTGAAAAGTATTAGATAATATTACTATGTTTGGTGTACCAAAATAATAAGGTATGAATTGAATCTGGATTCTTTGATTTGGTAAATTTTAATAACTGGTATTGAAACGAACACGGTTGGATAATAAATAGGTAAAGTACCCTTCATTTAAGAATAATTATTATAAAATATAATATTAAACATATACTTATTTGTAATATATAATAGTGTAGATAAGTATTTTTTAATAATTAAATAATTATATTTATTGACTTTTTATATTTGTGACGGGGTCCAATGAGGACAGGGAGTGATGCGGTGCAAAAAGTTGTGACATATAAGGAACGTCTCTTGGCAATGCTTCTAAACGAAGAGGATATGAATGAACCATCCATACTTGAAGATTGGGGGTCCCAACAGAAGATTAAAATATTTTGATATGTTTGGTCTAGAGCAACTTTGGGATTAGTGACCTCCTGGGAAAAACGTGTAAATTATGACAAAGCACGTTGAAAATACTTGTGTTGATTTATTGGAACAATGTGACAAAGCACCATTAAACATATTGATATTGATTTATATATAAAACTAAATGTATATACATATATAAATAAACATCAATCATATGAGTATGAATATTATGTATTTAGACAATTTTATTCATTTTAATTTAATGGCATAATTTTATGAAAATTCTTTAGTTTTTTTTTAACTAGATTTTTAGAAGGTCAATATTCTCAACATTAAGTTATATCAATAATCGGTTTTAGGATGGATTTTCTATCGTTACTTTATTTCTACTATACCAATTATACTATTATGAATTATGATCTTTCACCATGCATATTTACAACGTGTCTTCAAATTAAAGTGCTTAAAGACATTTTATGAGCAAGTGAATATCATTAAAGCAATCAAGTAAACATCTTAAAATTGTCAAAGCCTCCCAAGCGAATATCATTTGTAACTCTTATGTATATATCTCTATTATATCTCCAATGAGGGATATTTATTTGAGTTTGAAATATTTCTCTTTTCTCGAAAAATAAATGTTAAGTATTACAACTCATCGTTGTACAATTGTGATTGTTGTATAGTAATTGTTTTATGTTGTTAATGTCACTTATATTGCCCCTAAGATGCAATAAATAAGGAGTAAAAATATTGTGCAATTGATTGTCCTTTATAATAATGGCATAGTGTCTTTCATTTAATAGTATAAAATACCATTTGATCAAGCAAATTCAACACATCTCTCTTTCTCTATTTGATAACCCAAGTATATGAGGCTTCACACTAGTTATTCATGGGAGTGGGTGCTCTTTCCCTAGTTCACCCACTAAGTAAGTATGTCATGGCGTGTGTTACATACATAAGTCAGATCTATAAATGAATCGAGATTTATATTAACTTGAAGTGATGCATTTTCGAGCAGGCATCAGGTGCTAAGGTAGAAAAGTTAGTAAATTTTTTCATGATCATCACTCATTTGTGAAATAACTAAACATATATATTTATCTATTGACACATAAAATAAAAAAACAATAAGCTTGATTTAACATGGATTTTAACTATTTGAAACATTCCATGTTTGGACTTTGGACTATGGATTTTGATGGGAGAAAAAAGTATAAAAATTTATGTTACAAGTCTATTAGTTCAAAGTGAGAAAAATATTTTTGTTGGTGCTTTCTTCAATGAAATCCAATAAATTGGTATATACACACAAAAGAGCATTCACAAAATATATATATATATGTTACGTTTGTCTTATATGATAGCTTCTTATATCATATATGGTTGGCTACCAGCCGTTGAGGCTCAATAACAGCTAGCTTGAACTTTTATTAAGTATATATTTATCCATCAATACCATGAGAGAAATCTAAAGCAAAAAACAAAAAAGGCTCAATATTTTTGGTTTTCACAAAAAACTAATTATGTTAATTAAATACCCCCTGACCGTGAGGGTTCATTATATATATTAATTAATTACATGCAAGAATAGATGTTGCATTTGATACATGCTTGCAATTATATTATTCTTGCACCTTTATCTTGTGGATGTGTTTTTAACACATGTCCATAGTAAAATGTATTTTAAAAAAGCGTTTTTTTAGTTGAATGATATAATGGGGCTTTGAAAATCGGAGCTTTAATTTTGGTTTTAATCGGAATCGTCCATAACGTGGCGGATAAGAGAGGCCAGCGCTGGCGATTTCTAATCGGGACTTGCGTTTATTTTTTTTAAAAATATAAAATGTTATGAAAATCGAATTTTTCTCTAAAATTGAATGCAAGACATGCCCAAGTATTCTTGGAAAGGCCCTGTTTATACCAGAATGAGTGGATTTCCAAGCTGGATTGGTCATCACCTCAGACAAAAATTGAGACATTTTCATTTTTTTTAGTGAACAATAATCATGTAAATCTTGAAAAGAACACTATAAGATAGTAGTAATGGCCAATGGGTACATGAGACAACCAAATACACACATTTTCATCATGTGTTTCACCAAAACATGATTAACACTGAGCAACAATTGATTAATGTTGTCTGAAGTGATTCTTTGTTGGGTAATAAATCATTATCCAGCCGCAAGGCATCAAACGACCACGATGCTAATGAAAACGACAACATTATATAAATGATGGGAAAAATAACATTACAATGGGACATTTTTATGTGTACTTCACAAGGTTAATTTCATGATTATTTAAGTTAGTTAAAATTTTATACATCATCTGCTCATTCAGGAAAATTGTGTAATTATACTATAAATTAGTATTCCAAAGTAGAAAAAAATCTTTAATCCTAAGCACGAAAAGGCACAAGAATTGGCCTCATGGACTGCATAATTGAAGGGTTTCTGCAGACAATATAAGTCACAGGGCCCACACTGCCAACTAAATTCAGGCCCATTAAGGATCCATCCTCAGAAACACAGACACAAACACACACATATTGATGTTGTTATGTTCTTTACAGGCTAACACCCCATCATGAGATATAGCTTGAAAACGTTGTTGTTGGTTGGCAAATGTATGAGGAATTTTCTGCTTTTAGGGTTGACAGGTAATAATGAAAAACCACCTCACACATCTTTAGGCTTAAAACTAAGAAAATATCATGTTCACAAAAATAAAAATAAAAATATTAGGTGAAGATTTATTGAGTTGAGTTCACTAATTCCAGGACTTTTTGCTGATATATTTTACTCACAATGTCTACAAATGGGCTGACTTAAATTTTATTTATTTGTTATTCAGATTGGGCCTTAGGCCCATAGGTGCTAAACTAAAATGAGCCCAATAATATAAGTCTGAAACAATCAAACACACACATATTGATGTTGTTATCCTTTACTAACCCATCAAAATAGCTTGAAAACGTTGCATTTCTTGGTTGGCAAATGAATCAGAGATTTTCTGCTTTTAGGGTTGACAGGTAAAATGAAAAACCAATCAACACATCTTTGAAGCTTAAAACTAAGAAATATCATGCTCAAAAAAAAAAAATTTAAACTAAGAAAATATTTTGTTTTTAAAAAATTGCATTAAATATTGTTTAAAATTTAAAATCATAGAACAAAACGCTTTATTTAAAAATTTATAAAAGTTGACCATGTAATCCTACTTGAAAAATTACATATATTTTACTATAATAAAAGAAATAATTAGAATAATTAATAAAACAAGAGACAACAAAACACAATTTTTGTAACATTATTGATATTATTAGATTTTTGTTTTTGATATTTTTAGTTTTGTAGGTTTTGACCTTTGACATGGTTTATATATTCAAGTTATTAAGTCAATCTTTTAAGTTTTTGAAATTTTATTGTGGGGATTTGTATTATTCTATTTGAATTTTCTAATTCATTTTGTAAAAATGGCGGTACAAATTTATTATTAATTTTTTTTTCACTAAAAAATATTGTTGGATTTTTTTAATTTGGGGGTACAATTATTGCATGTGCATCCACCACTGGCTGATGCGGACTTCAAAAAAAGGCCCCGATCACTATTCGACCTAACCCAATTTTCCATTCGGCCCGACGGGACAGCATCGGCCTGACCCATTTGACAGATGCACTTTCCCACGTGACAAAGATTGATCAATGATCCACATGTACAACACTTGACTGCATATTCTATAGGAAAACAGAAAAAAAAAAATAAAAACAAGGCGAACAATTGCATGTCGACATATTACATGCAAAGTCGACGAATTAAATGTTTATGTAGTGGTGGTTTAATAAGAGCATACTAGCTCCCCACCTTAGGATGACCACATAATGTACTCATCACTTAATTACTATACCAGCCACTATCTATACTCTTATGAAATGACATCCCTGCCCCTGTTTTAAATCAAAAATACCAATCATCATTCCTGCTTTGTCTTAGGGTTGAAAAACGAATCAAACTATTTGATATTCGATTTGAGATTGATTGTTAAAAGCTTGTTTGAGTTGGGTTCGTTAATATAATGAATCAAGCTTTTGACACATTTTTCCGTTTGATAAAATATAAAAGCTCGAGCTCGACTCAATTAGTAAAAATGAATAAAATATGTGTAAAAATGTCAAATTACACGAGCTCAATTTAAGCTCGTTCGAGTTCGATTCGATTAATAATCAAATCAAATCAAACTCAAACACAACTTTAAAGCTCAATTAAAATTCAAACAAATTTGGCAATCTCGACTCGTTTACATCCCTAATTGTCCCCTTAGTTCATTAGAAATTACCCAGTCGTCAATCCTCAATCTCAATTTGGTAATATTTTTCCAGGTAAGTGAAAATCCAACTTGTTATTGCTTGTAACTTCAAATTTCACCATTTTTTTCAATATATATGGCTATATATATATTCTACTTAAAATCAATATTCTAAAAAGCGCTGGGCGCTAGTCCGACGGTAGGCTAGGGTCCAACGCCTAGGCAAAAACTAGGCGGGGTTAGGTGGGGCCTAATCGCAAGAAAAATCTAAGCGGACAAGAGGAGTCTAGCACCTACTAATTGGGGCTAGACGGGGAATTTTAGAACAATGCTTAAATTAATCCAATCGAACTCGAACAAATTTTCATCTTCTCAATCAAGTATAAATTAGTCCGAGTAGCAAAGGGCAGTTCAGTAACTCCATAACCATAGTAAATGGATCTACTTTTAATAACCATTATTAATCTTTTATTGTCAAATCATATAATGTCAACTACTCGATCACATCGAAAAAAATTCATGCCATATATCAGATCAAAATCAATGGCGAGAATTATCAAGGACACATTATCTACAGTGATACATGTAATGTTGCGCAAGAGCATGGCATTCATGGCGGTGAACATTTATACTGTGCTTAATTCGATTGTTCGATTTGCAGGCTTGTTTTTGGGAAGATCGAACACGTTTTCAGGCCATTACTCGCCTAGATCGTCCATGTTTATTCGTTACGATGGGTAGAGTAATTTTTTTTCTTCCAGAGTATCAATGTAAGTTGAGATTTGTATTTTATTTGGCACTCGTAATTAAGTGTAAAAAGAAGAGAATTTGTAATTTAATTTCTCCAGTTTTAGTGGTGAATAAAGATTTTCTGGTTTCTGTTCTGTTTTTATGTTTAAATTTGAGTTTTGTTGGTGCTGTTTTTACTCAATTGTACATTTGTCTTGAGCTATGGTGGGTAAAAAGATGAGTTGATAAATTTTTTAGGTTTTCATTAATCGGGAGGGGATAAATCCCCAAATCTCTCCTTTAAAAAGATAAATTTTTGTGTTTAAATTTGAGTTTTGTTAATACCCTCCCGATCAATCACGTACATTTGTCTTGAGCTATGGTGGGTAAAAAGATGAGCTGATAACACCACTTAATCAGTTAATCAGTAGATATTTCAAAAGATATGGATTCATTGTATATTTATAGGGATAATTACAAAAACACCCCTAAGGTTTGGGTTAAATACAAAAAAACTCAGAATTCTTTGCAAATTACAAAAAAAAACCTTCTTTGGTCTTACATTTTTTTCCTGATGATTTTTGAAAATATTTCAAAAAAATCCATGACATTCAAAAATATTACAGTTACCCCCCTTAAATTTAAGACAAAACGAAACATGTACGGGTTTTTTATAATATTGAAACATTTCTGGGTTCTTTTGTAATTAACCCAAACCTCAGGGGTGTTTCTGTAATTATCCCATATATATATATTCAACTTAAACAACATGTCATGGTATTTTTCAATATTTGGATCTAAGATACATAGATGAAACTTAGCAAATACATTTGGTGAACATTTACGTGAACATTTTTTACAAAAAATATATCATGATTAAACATGTGTTCCTTAAAGAAGTTAAGTGTGATTAACTGAAATTGATGGCAACTTCACAACTTGGCCATTGCATAGTCCATCACATCCACCAGAAAATCTGCATTGAAAGTAATTATGGAAGCAGAATAAGCAAATTTTGTAATATATAACACCTGCTTGAGTTATATACAATTAGGTAAAATTGCAAAATTAGTCCTGTTACTAAAAGACTGGTCGTAAAAGGGTCCTGCAAAATAGTCATGTATGTAACTGTATAGACATCTCAATACTGGTCCTGCAAAATAGACGGCTTGTAAAATAGTCTTGTAACTATTTAAACATCTCAATCTTGATCCTAAATCACCGGAAATCGGGAATTATATGTGCTAATCACGTAATTGAAATCCAATGAAAAACTATTTTGTGAACTGTGAATTTTGCAGGATCTTTTTGCGATAGCCTTTTAATTACTGGACCAATTTTGCAATTTTGGCTATACAATAAAAACTTACCAGCATCCTGCAGGCTGAAGCAGAGTGGAGGTGTAATTCTGAAAACATTTCCATAGAATCCTCCTTTTCCAATCAGTACTCCCATTTCTTGATAATCAAACAAAAACCACAAAATTTCATATGTATTGACCTTTCAGGGACTTAAAAAAACTATCTTAAAACCAAGATTAGAATCGAACAACGAACAAATACCTTTCATTTGGTCCATCACTTGCAGAATTTCGACCTTTGCTGGAGTTTTCGACTCGCGGTCAGTAACTAGTTCGACCCCGAGCATTAATCCTCTTCCCCTCACATCACCAATAACTACAAAAACATATATCCAATGAGCATTAATCCTATGTTCTTACAACTTTCAATGATAAAATGTTAGATGAAGATGAGATAGCTTTACTTTCATGCTTGTCTTTAAGAGCGTTGAGACGCTCTTTTAGATAAGATCCAACGACGTGAGCGTTTTCCTGAAGATTTTCTCTCTCGATCACTCTAAGTACCGCGTGTCCTGCTGCAGTACACACGGGGTTTCCTCCAAAAGTGTTGAAGTAACTTCTCCGAGTCAAGACCTCAGCAATCTTCGGAGTCGTCACTACTGCACCAACAGGTATTCCATTTCCAATCCCCTGCAATTGGGAATTGCAAAAACTTCTGCTTATAAAGTAGTTGAGAATCAGAAGTTGGTAGCAAATAGAAGTTGAATAAGTTAAATGATCGTATATGGTGAATAAGTCGTAAAAGTGTTTTATTAGTGTGTAAAAGTCAAATAAGAAGCAGAATCAAAAATCTAAACCACATATCCTCTGCTATTAAATTATGAAGAATCAGAAGCTTGTAAGGTTAACCTTTGCCATTGTAACTATGTCAGGCACAACTCCTTGGTTTTCAAATCCCCAAAAATGGCTCCCGGTTCGACCAAATCCCGACTGAACCTCATCCGCGATACAAAGCCCTCCTGCTTTTCTGATGCTGCTATATACGGCAGGTAAGTAACCCGAAGCTAACTCAACGATTCCGCCAACGCCCTGTTGCATAAGCGATTTTAACACGACAATGTACATTGGTTTATCTTGTCCAACATGTTGTAATAAGAAGACAACATAAAAATTATATGTCATAGCTTACCTGTATGGCTTCAGACATAAAAGCAGCAACTTGACCAGAAGTTCCAAATTGAATTAGATCTTCAACATCCTTTGCATACTTTTCGCCATCGGAACCAAACAGACCTCGATACGGGTCCGGATTTATAGCATGATGAACACCACTCTGTTCAATAAATCAACTAGAAATCAAACGATTATGATCAAAAACAAGAGCTTTACAAAGTAGAGATGTTTCAAAATATAAAAAAACCCTCAAGGTTTGATTCCATCTTACATTTTATCCCTCTTTTTCAAAACGCCCATTATATTTCTAAAATATTACAATTTGAAATTTATGATAAAAAAACGATTATGATCAAAAGAAAATTCAAAACTCCAATTAAATTTTCACCTGGACCACATTGAATTTCCAGTTACATTGTGCAGTGGCACCCATAGTCCCTGATGCATTTCCATGATACGCATTTCTTAGCGATACGATATCATGACAACCTGTGTATAATCGAGCCATCATCATCGCTAGCTCATTCGCCTCTGTCCCGGAATTAGTAAAGAAAACGACCTACATATCGACCCAAGTAACATTAGTCAAAATATTTCCATATTGACCATTCCATCAAAAAAAAGTTAGAATACCTTTAGATCAGACGGCAGCTTGGAAGCTAACGCCTCGGCAAAATCGGTGATTGCATGATTGAGATACAGAACGGTGGAATGTTGTAAGGTCTCTGTTTGGTTGACAATGGCTTTAACCACATCAGGGTGACAATGACCACAAGAAACAGTGGCAATACCACCAAATGCATCAAGATATCTACGACCGTTTTCGTCGAATAAGTATTGCATCTTGCCATGGACCACATTTACCTTTATAAATTACACCCCCAATTTTTCTTTTAATAAATGGGAAATATAATTAAAATGGAAAATAAAGTGCACTGCTTACAAGCCAAACATCTAGCTTTAAAATAGGGGTCTCGTGAAAGTATCTCATAAAAGAAACAAAAATAACTTAAAATCTCAATCTAAATCATGGAAGTCTATTTCTAGAGGATTTTCGAATGACAATATGATTGTTTTTAACACGTGTTCGATTATTGTCTTTATGATCTGATGTATTTCACTACTACCAAACTTAGAGAAATCATCCACCGGTACCAAACACAGACCGAATTTGGATAGTCTGGCGTGCTGGTTACACCTTTAGATCAATAATTAGTGATACTACAAAGCAAGATTCTCGTGTTCGTGTTTTGCTTTAATTTTTTTGCAATTTTGTCCCCTAAGTTTTAGAATTGTGCAATTCTGGTCCTATAAATTTGAAATTGGTGCAAATATGATCACGATTCACGAGTGGCTATTCAATATTTCACTTACCAAAATAATTTTTTTTAGCCAAAATATTCAATATACCTAAGATCAGATACCCGACAAAATATACGACTCACGGGTTTTTCGTAGAAGTAAAACATGGAAGGGCTGAGAAATTCTTTCCGCTTCGTCAATATTTCGGCGGCGGTGGGGCCCGTGTACGGCGGCGCCGTGTAGTCGAAGGGGGGCATTTTCGGATATACGTCGACGACGTCGTTGCATGCATCGGCACTCCGGGAATACCCTCGCCCACGCCTTCGGAGATGCCTGGATTCCCATAATGCCCTTCTCATTACAGCCCTGTTCATTGTAAAACAAAATCTGTGTCCTTAAATTATTACATAAACAAGGTGTTTAATTATAGAGATAATATAATCGTGAAAGAGAGGGGATTCCAAGAGAGAGAGAGAGAACAATGGTTTGTGGTGATTGTTTATATAGACGCATATATCCGTCTTGTATGTATATCTAGGGTGAAAACGAGTCGAGTCGAGTCGAGCCGAACATAGTACTGTTCAAGCTTGTTTGAATTTTAGTCGAGTTTTAAAAATTGTGTTTGAGCTTGGTCTGATTATTAATCGAACCCGTCTTGAACGAGCTTTAATTTGATCATGCTATCGATTATTGTAACTTTTATTTTTACACATATTTTATTCTTTTTTTCACTAATCGTCAAAGCTCGAGCCGAGCTTACATCTTACCGAACGAAAAAATATGTTCAAGCTTGTTCGTTATGTTGACGAATCGAGCTCAAACGAGCTTTTAATGATCGATTTGGTCGAGTATCGAATAAAAAAATGCTTGGTTCGTTTTTCAGACCTATGTAAATCTAATTAATTATCATATGCTATATAATTGTTTATTTGTTTTATGAATTATATCGTTTTATAAAAAATATTCACTTGCGTATTGTGGCATCTGATCAAAGACTTGCGCCTATATATATGGTACATGATTTATTTATGGGGTAATGTTTTGGGGTGTACGGCACGTAGGGGATTAGGTGCATATGGTATTTTTAATTTTGTTGCCAATAAGTGTAATAATTAGTTAGTTTATTCATCCACAATTAGAAAAATTAATCCATCCTAGCTATGAATATAGTAATTATATTGTTTATTTAGCACGATTATATGTAATTTTGAACATAATAGTCATTTTTAGTAGGTTTTATGTGAGATAGTCCAAAGTAATAATATTTAAAGTAAAAATTAATACTTTTAGATAATTAATACATATTGTTTGAACAATTATGGTGTCACATTCTCACACAAGTTTTTCTTTAAGAAAAATATATTTTCAAAGCTCGCCATTATATATAAAATATTATAATCACAAGAAAACAAAAACAAAAACTAGGAGATGGGTCGAAAATGTTGATTCATTGTTATACAAAGTTCAAAATTGTTTGTATTTATTTATTTTCTTTAATTATCTTATTCTACAGTCAATTATGTATATTGTGATCATACATTAACAAAACATGGAATTCATATAAAATATGTGAATGCTATATCAATCAAGTGCATATGAAAGCTATATATCTTGCAAAAAAAATTATTTGAAATTTCCAAAAAATATCTTGAAATTTTTTCAACATAAATTGTGATTAAAAAGTTGAGAACCTAAATTGTCACTCCCATGAATGATTGCATATGATGCGAGCTATGAATATGTGAATTGTGATAAAATGAATCATGCTAAAGCCAAGGAGTTAAATCAACTTTTATAATGAATTTGGCCGGATTTCTGTACCACTTTCACTATTATATGCTGTCATTATACACTAGTAATTCAAGACAATTAGTTAACCTCGTTTATGGTGTTCAATTAACGTTTAAACTAAACAAATTTGTCCAAAAATGCTTAACCAACAAAAAAAGAGTGCCAATCAGAGGGAGAAACAGATGTTTTAAAGTAGAGAATTTAATTTGTGGCTCTTGTTTGTGGTCACAATGGCAATAATGCTTTGGAACTAATAATATAATCAACTTATGATGATCTTATTAATTATAATAATGTCTGAGATAACTATGATGACTGTGTATAAGTTGTTTGTTCTCCACTCAAATGGAGTAATTTACGACATGGTTCAAAGTTCAAACTAATCAATTCTATTGAATTGTAAAATTTGATATTTTGGTGTTTACATGCAAATGTTTTGAGTGTAATTTTTCCATTCTTGCGTATACAAACCTCAATTTTCAATTTTTTTAAAAAGGTGTCACTTGAATCATTAAACATGGAAAAGAACATAGATCATTTTTATGTATCGGTTACCTATTACAACTCGATAATTAGTTAGAGAATTAACTTAAGGACCAGTAACAAAAAATTTAAAAGAAGAGGTTTGTCTGTTTACCCTTTATTCTACTATAACATCCACTTATTTAATTTAAAATGGTCTTATATATAATTATTAGAAATGGACGTCCTTGATTGATGATTGATGTGTTGATTTGGCTTTCATCAATCAAATGAATTAGGTTTAGAGAAAGAGAGAAGAATAAATATATTGAGGCCTTGAGGGTCTGGTGCTGTCAAATTGTAGGTTAAAATTCCACACCGATCATGACAAACTAACAACACAAAAAAAAATATTAAATTAAAAACTTAACTCTGAATTAACTAAGGGTTTCCAGTTAAAAAAGTACAAGAAAAAATAAAAACAGACTTTGGACCATTCACGACACGCCACCACACAGAATTCAACCAATCAGTGTTGAATCCACTATTGGATTAAGTTCACCCAAAACAAAAAAAATGAAGGCATAATTACATATTTAAATCATTCAACTTGTACAGTTGATTAGATTTAACTAGACTCCAACTAATCATCAAATCACATCTTATCTCCAGATGATGTATTTGATAAATATGTTATTTCCATCATCAACTACATTATTTATCATCAGGGCCATACAAAAATTGAAAGATACAAAGTTCAAACCTTGGTACAGAAGGTGAGCGATACCACTTAAGCTACAAACTCCTTGTCAAAATCATTATCGAGAAATTCCTCAAGGCTACCTAAACTTCAAATTTTTCAATATGTAAAATCTTGTTGAAAAGGGTGACTTAAATAGCAAGGACTTCAATATTTTCTGAAAGTGAGATTGAGACGACCGGGTCGAAGTTTAGTATGTTTCAGCAAACCATGAGGAGCTGTATTTGGAATGATATTTTTTACGCCATGGAAAATATGCCTAGATGCACCACCAAATACCAGCACATCACCTGATTCTAGTAAAACATGCTCAGCTTCGTTAACATCTCTACGATCACCATATAAGAACTCAGCTGAATCACCGATCGATATTGAAACAACGGGAAGACCCTTCAAAAGACTCTTTTCTTTTTTCATCACGGTCCTTGTATAAACATCAGATAATACATCATCGGTTACCTATTTTAGAGAATCAGCTTAACGACAAGTAACAAAAAATTTGAGCTAATCTGTTTTCCCTTTATTCTATAAAATTACAATTTAAAATGGTCTAATATAATTAAAGAAATGGACGTCCTTGATTGAGATTGATGAGCATTTGGCTTTCTACATTATTTTTGACTATCAAAATTCATAGGGTAAATTACAAAAACTACCCATAATGTTTGGTCTAATTACAAATAACTCTAGTTATCTTTCCAAATTATAAATGCCCCCTTATGCAAAAAAAAATGAAGGCATTTACAAAAATCATCCCTTGAGTTGATTTTTAACTATTTCCAACTAATCATCAAATATCACATATCTCCAGATGATGTAATTTGAAAATTGAAACACAAGTCAAGAGGTTATATGTAATTTAGAAAGATTGTTGGTTTCTTTTGTAATTAAACTAAACCTCAAGGGTATCTTTTGTAACTGGACCCTAACTCATATATAGATTTGCAAATGATGAGAAAAACAATGTTGTAAACCATGAGGAGCTGTATTTGGAAAATATTTTTACGCCATGGAAAATATGCCTAGATGCACCACCAAATACCAGCACATCACCTGATTCTAGTAAAACATGCTCAGCTTCGTTAACATCTCTAAACCATATAAAAAAATCACCGAGGCGGACAAGGGGGAAGTCCTTTCAAAAGACTCTCCTTGCTTTCATCACGGTGATTTTTAATACCGCATTTAGTAAACCTCCATGAGAATTAGAATTCCAGGAGAAAAATCAAAAATTACAAAAATTAGCTAATTGATTAAAGGCTAATTACAAAAAACTACAGTTATTATTCAAAATTACAAATATCCCCTTGGGATTTGTATTTACCAATCAAATACCATCTTATTGAGAGTACAATTTGCAAGACAAAAACAAATGTCAATGAGGTATTTGTAGTTTTAATAGATAACTGGGTTTTTTTGATTGTAAATTAAAAAACTAAACTTTAGGATAGTTACCTTTTTGCCCCTAATTAACACCCCTTGAAATTTTGTAGAAAGAAAGCAGTACTGTGTGATTCACAACCAACCTGATGGAGACCGAGTCGCCCAGTGGTGGTATAGAAGTTGACTATACACACGTCTGGAGACATTGGAGGAAGTATGTCCTCAACGTTTATCGTCTTCATTTCTCTTTTGATTAGAGCATGGGAATCATTAAGTACCCTGCTAACTAACGAAGCAAATTCATGAGGAATATCAGGGGTGCCAACATTGTCATATTGGCGTCTCTCCCCATATTCTCTTGTTTGAGGATTCCAATCTAGACCGAGACACATCATGTACAGGCGTAGTTTTGCCCCATCTTCGTAACCAGGTCGGTAAAACCCTCCTGGGCCACAACCTAATTCTCGACATCTTTTTACAATTTCCACCTGCATGAAAAATTATAGAAAGCTAAATATTCCGCCAAACAACGAATCTTGAACAAATTTGAAAATTCTATTGCATCAAGGGTATGTTTAAGGTTTTTAGGATTCTCGAGAAATTTATTACATATATTATAGAAAGCTAAATATTCCGCCAAACAACAAATGTTGAACAAATTTGAAAATTCTATTGCATCAAGGGTATGTTTAAGGTTTTTAGGATTCTCGAGAAATTTATTACATATCAATTAAGTATTTAGATGATTTGTTGTGATAGTATAACACTTGTCTTGGTTCTTTCTTCTTTTTCATTTGAGCTAAGCAACTATGAACTCCATCAGCAGAAATAGTTTTGCAGGGCTAAATTTAAACACAATTATAGTTCTGCATTAACATGAAAAAACAAAGGAAAGGAGGACGGCAATTAAACTTTTGCTCTCACTCTGTTCACAGGATTTATAACTCAGATAATGTTAGTCAAATCATTTCACAACACACAATTGGCATATTTATGGACAATTTATTGATGACCAATTCCCCTCTTGCTTGTTGATGATAAGGCAAGATAGGACAGTGACAATGTCTTAATAAGATTTCCATACACTCCAACCAACATAAAAACATGAATCAGCAAAAAATAACCAAATCTGCACAGAAAATGACCTATAAATTTCACAAATTCAAGACAAAAATTCAGCGGCAACACTTTTATCAAACGAAACATAGTGCAGAACATCAAAATGCACTTTAGAGGAATACCTGCTCAGAGATGGGTATATAACGCTTGAATAATACCATTCCAGGTCTCAACACCTGCTCAGCCTCTTCAACCGACTCATCCACATTGTTGTTTTTCTCCATATTACCTTTGTGTTGCTCATCATTCTCTTCAGCTGATTGTACCTTTGGAACCCACCGCTTTCCACTATGTTTCCCATTCGCAGATCTTTTTAGGGGATTCGATTCTCGGGTTTCAGGAGAGCATATATCAAAAGGTTCACCTATGTTAGGACCTGGGGAGAACATTGAACTTCTCTTTGACTCTCCATGTTCACGATAATTTTCCCGATTTCTAGAAGAGGAAGGTGAACGCTTCTTCCCGAAGCTGGTGGGCAAGTATGTGTCATTCTGGTGGCTTATCGAAGTTGATGCTTCAAATTGCAACGGAACAATGTTCTGAACGTCTTCCGACCGTTGTTTACGAGGAGTACCCAAGTCTATTTTAGTTCTCCTTTTACTTTTAGGCTTGGAACTAATACTAACAGAAAGTGAAGGATATTCCTCCTCATTCAACAAATGTGGTTGTCCTTGTTCATGGTCTGTCAACTGCAATATTAAGATTTTCACTCTAAAATAATTAAACAATAAAAATTAGGAAAAAAATGGAAAATCATGAGTTCTCTCAAAGATTAAGAACTCCAACCTTCATCTAAAATTCTAAATTCACACCATTTAAACTAAGATTACATCAAGAACAGACTCATTATGCATACACATGAAATTCGTACATCATATAAAGATTGAACACCAGTACTACGAGTACCACGAGAGCAATTAATTATCGTATTATCTGAAACTTTATTCCACATCACAAACGTATTCAAAAGGGATCATGTTAAAACATTTAAATGATTAGCTGCTCTAGAAAAATAATCCACCAAAAGCTAAGTTCATGATCTTGATGCAATTGAAATCATAATTCACTCCATCTAAGCCCCAGAAACAATTACATCCCAACAAAATTTCTTTACCATTCTATTCTGCATACTAAGTGTTCGATCAAATGCCCATATGACAGCTTCAAGAAATATCACATAAAATAGAGAAAGGGAAACAGCATCTCACATTATTCCGTGAATTCACAGGATTTCCGTCACTACCAGCTCTAGATTTCATGCCTCTATTCGTCATTTTCCCAAAACGATAAACCTTGAATACTGACGACAACCGAGCCGCTGTTAAAGTTGTACCGTACAATCCCAATTTCATGAGTTGTAGAGTTGTTCAAACTGCCAAAAACTTATTCGTCGTACCTGTGATTATATAATCACAGATTATGCAGAAAGAAGATCAACTATCTTGCCCTGCTTTCAATGCTGAGAATTCGAACTGAAGCGTTTGTTGGCGAAAGAAAAGCGCGGGGGGTCGTACCTAAAGTCGCTTATTTTAATTAGCACGGCTTTTGGTTAGTTACATTAATACCGCTCGAGGGCACAAGCGATTCCAGTTCATTGTATATGCACTTCAAAAATAATAAATTAATTGTATATGCACATTTGATTTTGACATTTACGAATTGAAGCATTAAAATGCTTAATTATAATCAGTGTCGGATTAAATTTTCCGAGTGGGTTGGCAATTTAGTCGTTGTAAGCACAGTGTACTATGATTTATTGATTTTGATGTAATAAAAGAAGCCTGCTCATTATAATTTGTAACATTAATGCAAAAAGACCATTCTAGCTAAATTATGTGTGGTAATGAGCTCGGTCCAATTGGCCAGTTTGTCGGTCCGGTAAAAAAATCGGATTGTATTTCATTTTTAGAGGCTCGAAATGAACCGAGACATTTGGTCCAACCCATTCAGTCCGAAACGAACTCACTTTTTCGTGTGTATTTTTATGGATTGGGTTGAACTATGTTTCAAAAATAGCGATTCAATCACTATTTGACCCTACACGAATTTTGCTTTTGACTCGGTAGGTTGACACCGGTCCGCCCAAGATATTTGGCTCTCTAGTGTAACTCGTGCGATGACGCATGTCTGTGCCAACTAGAGCGGTCAATTTTGGCTCGGCCGGCCTGAAAAAAGTGGCCAGATTGGGCCACACTTTCTTAGGCCCGAAATGAACTTTTTTTTTTTGCACGGCCCATTAGGCTCGAAAAACCGTCCCGCCCCGATAGACCCAAAATTTCCTTTGTATTTTTGTGGACTGGTCTCCAAAAATAGTGGTCTGACTATTGTTTGGTCCGACCTATTTTTTTGGCTTTGAAATGACGGGGCGGCACCGACTGGCTCAACCCCACCCGTTTGAAACCTCTAGCGCCAACTATCCACGTAATTCATACGTGAGACAAGCATCATAGCAGCCAACGTGGCATCCAACATCCTGATTTGAAGGACTCAACCTACTCACAAATTGGCATGCCTCCCAAGTCCCACCAATAAAACAAGTAAAGCACTCCCAACCAAAAGTTAAAAAGTAGGGACACATACTGAAAATGGCAGCACACTCACACTCCTAAAACCATATTCACTAACATTAGTGCTATAAATCACTCTCAACACCATCATTAATTTATATGATTTTCTTGTTTTTCCCAAAAACCCAAAACCCAACCAAAACAAAAAAAGTATTGAATAAATGTATTTCGAAGAAGGAAAAATTGCAAATTTAGTCATATACAGAGTGTTGCAACATTACTACATTAGTATTGTAACTTTTGAAATTGTGATTATATCGTAAAAATCTCTGCTAACCACGATTAATCCTCACCTAGGCACTAGTCTCCCTCATAACGAGCGCCTAACCCTTTTTACAACATTAGCAAAAATAACAATTTTGGTACTATAACTTCTTTCTTGATTTTAGGTATATTGAATATTTTGGCTACCAAAGACATTTTGGAAATAAGTGAAATATTGATATAGCCATCCAGGATCCAATTTGCTCCAACTTACAAATTATAAGATTAAAATTGTACAAACCCAAAACTTAGGGGTCAAAAATTAAAAAAATTATATATACATGACTAAAATCGCAACTTTCTTTTTTAGTAAAATGGAGAAATTTGGAAAGGGGACACACGCACTCGTACGTAATCGAGCCGGGGTCATTCGACCTTACAACACATGTCTCAACTACTGAGTACAAAGTTGATCTCAAATCGCAACTTCAAAAGTTATAGGAATAATAGTGCGTACATTCTTATATA
The DNA here is from genome assembly GCA_016081115.2 of Rehmannia glutinosa. Classification (NCBI taxonomy): domain Eukaryota; kingdom Viridiplantae; phylum Streptophyta; class Magnoliopsida; order Lamiales; family Orobanchaceae; genus Rehmannia; species Rehmannia glutinosa. Next base: position 201,697 of record JABTTQ020003344.1, on the reverse strand, counting down.
TCCATGACTGATTTTGCAATTTTCCGTTTCGAAGAATTCAATGCAATAACTTTACCAAATTAGCATTTGCATATCGGTCTTAACTTTAGAAAATTGCTAATTTGGAGTGTTGTCCTTTTGATCCTTTTACAGCTCAAAAAAAATCCTAAACACTAATCAGTAGGGACATCAAGAAATAAAAAATTGGTTGCCATAATGTTCACCAGTCACCACATAATGTGTAATAAATTAAATCCATAAACCATAATACATACGCAAAATAAGTTATAAGCACAATGAAAAGCTTTTAAGACTCCTGCCAAACTTTTTCCATGGAAAACCTTACCTTACTGTCTCAATACCACATCACATAATATAATTACCCAAAAACAAAAAAAAAATCCACACTTGACATGAAAATCCATGTATTTACAATTTTACTCACAAATCTTTTATTTCATCAAACCTTATCCGAATCACCAGAAATTCAAACCGGGTACGAGGTGACACTCGCAATCCCTAGTGAATACACAAAAGGGTTCTTGGGAAGAGCTTTTCTGATCGAAACAGAGCAAACGACGCCGTATTTCAGAGCAGCAATCAGTGTAGAAGCTGCTAATAATGGGAAGTATTATTCTTGTTCGCTCGATGTTTTTCTTGGAGATGTGAGAGTATGGAGTTCAGGCCATTTGTCGAAATTCTATACTTCTGAGAAATGTGTGGTTGAGCTGACGGAGTATGGGGATTTGAGATTGAAGGGTCAGAGAGAACGGGTTGGATGGAGGAGTGGAACTTCAGGGCAAGGTGTTAAGGTAATTAATTGTTTCATGTCTAATTATTGATATTAGGACATTTTAGGGAGTGTTTTGCAAAATTTTTGATTTTAGGAAAAGTGATTTTAGTGAAAAACAGTTGAGAATCAGAAAAGTTGATGGTGCAAGATGAAAGTTGATTGGATTGAGGGATAATTACGTAAAAACCCATGAGGTATGAGGTATTTACAAGAAAACTCAGAGAAGTTTTAAAAAATACAGGAGGTTTGGTTCTGTATAAGGGGGTGTAAATGTAATATTTTCAATAAATGTGAGGGGGTGTTTGAAATATTTTTTTTATTGTGAAGGGGTAAAATGTAAGACAAAATCAAATTTTAAGGAGTTTTTTGTAATTTTGAAACTTATGGTGGTTTTTTTATAGGGATAATTACAAAAACACCCCAAAGGTTTGGGCTAATTATAAAAAACTCCAGAGTTCTTTGAAAATTATAAAAAATTCCGTCTTACATTTTTCCTGGTAATATTCGAAAATATTTAAAAAAAACGCTGACATTTACAAAAATATTATAGTTACTCCCTTAAATTTAAGACAAAAGAAACTTGAAGATTTTTTTTGTAGTTCTGAAACATGTCTGGATTATTTTGTAATTAACCCAAACCTCATGGATGTTTTTGTAATTATCCCTTTTTTATATTACCCCAAACTTCAGGTTTTTTTCTTTGTAATTACCCCTTAAATCAATATAAAATGCATGTTTGGTAAAAAAAAGTGTAAAATTGATTTTATATATTTCAAAATAAAATCAAAGTAGAATCAGAAATCTAAAAAACCCCTCCGTACTTTTAAATTCTAATCAAATTATGCAAAATCAACAATTTGAAAACACTAAAAAGTAAAAACTACCTGATAATCACATTTTTTAAGTGTTTGCAAACACTCCCTTAGTAATATCAAGCATTGATTGAACCTAATGTTAGATTAATTTACAATAATGCAGAGGCTAATCTTACTAAGGACAGGCAATCTTGTTCTAGTGGATGACTTCAACTCCATAAAATGGCAAAGCTTCAATTTCCCTACTGATATTATGCTATGGGGCCAGAGACTAAGCTCACAGACTAGATTGACTTCTTTCCCAAAAGTCAACTCCACATTATTCTATTCCATGGAAATCCAAAACAATAAAATTGCACTATACTTGAACTTTGGCAAGTGGAAATATTCTTATTGGGAATATCAGCCTCATGGTCATCAAAACATCACATTTGTACAGCTTACTTCTAATGGGCTGGACTTATTCAATGGCAGACACAAATTTGATCAGATAAAATCAATTGGGCCTGGGCCTGGGTCTGGGCCTGTGAGGTTTTTAGCATTAGATAATAGTACAGGCAATTTAAGGCTCTACCAATATTCAGAAGAAAAGGAAAAATTTGAAGCTTCTTATCAAGCAATCAACTTTACTTGTGATCTTCCTTTGGCATGTGATCAGCCCTATGGTATTTGTACGTCGTCCGGTTCGTGCTCATGCATCCGGGGACTTGGGCCGGATTGCAATAAGGAAAATTTTGAGGGGCTGTGTGGGAAAAGTGAGGGAGAAATGGTTGAGTTACAAGGTGTTGTTAGTGTGCTAAGGAGTGTGGTTTTTAGAGGTAATGTTGGTAAAATGGAATGTGTAAGGCTCTGTTTGGATGATTGTAATTGTTTGGCAGTTGAATATGTGGAGAATAATGAAGATGGTTTAGGGGATTGTTTTGTGTATAGAATGGTTAGGGGAATTAAGGAAGTTGAAAAGGGAAGGAATAATGTGACATATATGGTTAAGGTGCCTAAAGGCGGGGACGGACGCAAAATTTGTTCTTAGGGCGAAATCCGGAGCGGTCTTGAGGCGGCGCATGTTGGTAACCCCAAAGTTTTTTTTATATATGTATATATACAATCAATAGCGGAGATAGGGGCCAACTCGGGCCCCTCCTTTTCTTTTTTAAAACAATTACTAGGTAAAATTTTTCAAATTTCTTTTTAGTTAATATTTATTTGTATTTTTATTCGGCCCACCCCAATTTCTGTATTGTTTGGCAGTTGAATAATCCTAGATACGCCATTATAATGGCGTATCTAGGAATTATAATGAAATTGGAGTGGGCGAGAAAAAAACTAAAAATACACATAAATATTAACTAATTTTTTTAAAAAATACCTTATTTTTTTTTAAAACAAAGTGGGTGCCAGAGTTGATTGGCCTCCTCTTATCTCCACGATTGTATATATATTATTTATTGCTCTAGGTCCTCGAAACCTTGGACCGGCTGGCAAAATCAAATCTAATATAAATAAAAATAAAACATACAAGCTTTTATAACAAAATTACATGAAAATTTGGGTTGGGGGGGAAAATATGTTGGCTTACATTTTTATATACTATATTAATTTATTAAATAATATATTATGGGGTTGTCGCAAGACGGGGCGGTTGCCGCCACCAAAGACGTCCCTGCCTAAAGGGATAAATAATGGGGAAAAATATAGGAATTCTGGGTTGAAGAAATGGGTTATAGTAGTTGTAGGTGTGGTTGATGGATTTATTATTTTTGTTGTGTTGGGTGGACTTGGATATTATTTTATTTGGAAGAGAAGAAAGAATTCAGAAGTTAGAGGGCAAGCAAATTGAGATGATCACTTTTCAACCATATTTTTTTTTCTTTTTTTGTTTGTTTCTTTGAATTCTGAAGAAACAGTATGAGTAATTTGTTTATTGAAACAGTTTTGATTATTTGAAAGATTGAGCTGGCAAATTGATCATTTTTTTTTTTTGGATTCTCTTCACCTTAATTAACTTGTTTCTTTTTGTCAAGTAAAATTAGATAAAAATGGATCAGACTTTATCTGGTGGTAGTAATATATATTTTGCGCTCGTCTAAAATAATTTATAGCAAAACACCGTTTAAGCACTAGGAACCTCTTTGCCACTTACATTTTTCTTCCAATTGAGCCCTGGGGGCCTAATTTTATTTGTACCCCGCCTAATTCCACTTATGCCCCGCCTAGACATAGAGTTGGCAAAATCAAGCCCGACCCACAGACTGGCTGGGTTTGGATCGGGCTGGACTGCATTTGTAGGCCCGAAAAAGTCGGGAATATTTGGCCCAGCTTGAATGGCCCGATGGGCCGAGTTAGCCCAATTTTTTTGGTCCGGCCTGAGTTTTTTTTCTACATAAAGTATATGTATGGGCCGGACTGGGGACAAGTAATTTTGTGGCCCGGCCAAAATCGGGTCGGCTCGCCCCAACCCAAAATTTTGTAAAAGCCCGATATGCTCGGGCTGGGCCGGCCCAGCTCACTGCCAGCTCTACCTTGACATTAGACCCAGTCTGCAGCCTAACGTCTAACGCTTTTTAGAATACTTATTCTGATTAATCTATCAGAGAAAATGCTTATTCAGTTGAATGGGCCATTTCCTATAATAAGTACGGAGTAAAATAATGCCCAAATATCAAAAATTGGGTATATGGTCTTTTAGCTGGGCTAAGGTTGCAAACTATTATCTTCAATTAATTGGGCCAAGTCCATTTGGTTGGGTTACTTGGATCGACGCCAATTGTTTGTGATCCAAAAACCGATAGGCTGCTTCAAATGATTTTAGTACAAAAGGATATTGAATCCATATTCTCAAATCTCGTACAACCACGCCTTCGTAACACTTACCAAACAAAAAACCCACAATTTATGCTTGACATGGTACGTATTGTATATGTGACAATTATTCATATAATTAGAAATTAGAATAGAAGATAAATATAATTTAGAATAGAAGATCTTATTCGGAGTTTCCCTACTTAAAAAATACATTAAAAAATTATTTTTAAGAGCAAACGGATAATAAAAAGAGAATCATCCCACCTTGGTAACAATATTACAATATCAACAATTTACTGCCTTTCTTAAAATGAAAGCCAACTGAGACCTAAATAAGCAGATATTAATTATTTGTCTTAATTAATTCAAATCCAAATTGATTGCTATCCATACCACGCATCAAATAACTTGTCTTAATCTTAATCAGAATAATTTTTCTCCTATGATAATTGATACCGATGATTGAAACTGATCCTGATCATACATGACTGATATTACCTGTCTATTGGCCTCTAGTCAAGGTCGTCATGATTCAAAATATTCCAAAAAGTATGAAAAAATTTGCCAAATTATTTTCTTGGTTGCTTGTTGAAATGACTTCAAATGAGGACATTTATTTGGGATCAGCGCCAAGACTTGAAATATATTTCATTCATCCTATATTCCTATCCCAACCTACACATTGTTTGGTATAAGTCATATCCATATATCCTGATCGGTTGTAAGTAAAATAACTTAATTTATTTCCTCAAAAAAAAAAATAACTTAATTTATTTGGCTGATAATTGATAAGGCTAGCCCATTATAATGGATGTCTGATATACGTATAATTAAAAAAACCTAGAGATTTTTGGAAAATTGCGAAAAAAAAACTCTTGATGTTTGATTCCGTTTTGCATTTTTCCCGTTCATGACAATTCAATATCCCCAGATATATATAGAAATACTATAATTACCCACTCAAATCTGATGGGACTTTTGACTTTTGTAAATTTGAAACATCTCTGATAATTTTTTGAGGAGGTTTTATGTGTGACGGATCCTAAGAAACACACTACAACATGGGTCTTTTACTCTTTTTATGGGTTTGGGTCTGTGTTGAAATTCTATTTATATTTAGGATTCGTATCGTGGATAATACCCATGAGACCGTCTCATATAATTTTTTGCCCTTTCTTTTTGGTAATTAGCCTAAATCTCATGATTTTTTTTAAATTACCCCTAAATTAAATGTAGGCAATAAAATTGTTGACTTGTGTAATTCACAATACGAAAAGTCTATTTCATCAGACTCCCATTTTATTGGGGATCCAAGAGACGATCAACTGCCAGCTAAGATCTCAGCCATAGATCTTCAAATTAATTCTTCCAGGTTATTATTTAGTTTTGTGTGCTTTCATTTCTGGACTTTTGCTACCTATCGGCCTATCCATCATGTGACTCACCCACAAGGACAATATCCCTGCAATGTTCCTCACTTGATTTTATATCACCATTTTTTTTTTCAATTTTTCCGAATATATAGATATAAATATTAATCTTTTTCATCCCTGTTACAATTTTATTGGCCCGTGAACTTGGTGTAATTGCACGTTTTAATAATTGGTTGAATTCTCACTCTCTCGATCTCCCATCATGCCAAGACCTTTATTTTTAATTTTATTTTTATTTTTTAGGCACTTTAATTTATTCACCATAAATTAACAAACATATTTACTTACTCTTAAACTTTGCTATTAATGTTTTTTTTTGTTTAACATTTAATTTGGTGGTGTATCTCTTCCAAAAAAAATAAAAATAAAATTGGTGGTGTATGATTACTGATTAGACTTTATATGGATGTGCCAGCTATTTAAGGAGACTCTATCTGTTAAGTTTTTTTTATAGGTAAGTATCCTCTTGTAGTGAGGGATATGAGCTAAGGTTTTGTCACGAGATACATTTCTAATTTTAGAATGGTTGATGGACCTCTCTATATGTCTTTTCTAAGTTATTCTAACATCCTTATAATATTTAGATAATCAAAATTACTGCACAAAACTGTTAATTAACTATATTAAAATAAACATCATCTCATGTTAAGTACTTCTACGCAGTAGAACCGCCTAATGGCCTTGGGATTGCAATTACACCTCAAGGTCCTGGGTTCAAACTGCGGCGTGAGGGGTTGGAATTCACCCCTCCTTCCTCAGAGATTAGGACCATCAATGACGGATGTCCTATAGTCCGAAGAAAGGGGATACTCTGGATCGGAAAAAAGAAGAAGAATTAATTTGGCATTAATTAACGCACATTAGTTATCACTTGGCACACATAGTCTAAATAATTTGGCACAAATAAACTAATAAACGCATTCATATGTAATCGAATCTGGGTCAATTTTTCCTGACAGCACAAGCTTCTACCACTGGAGCACAAGATTGATCCCATTTGACATTCCGTTTATGAATAAAACCAACGTAACATGCTTAATTTGTAAATTGCAAGAATACTAGCTTATATATAGTTAATTTTAACATGTTAAAGAAATTAAAGTATCGAGCCATCTCTAATGAAAACGAACTAATTAATTAATGCATTTTCCTTAATATATTAATGCGCTACGAATTATAGTGTATATACACTCCCACAAGGTCCGGAATATTATTAATTTATTAGCATGAAAAGCTAACTATTTGTTTTTGATTAATTAGTAAACAAATCAAACTCGATTAATTTCTGAACTGCAACCTTAAATCATTCAAGGGGAAAGGGAAATGCGGGCAGTTGATGTTCCTCTAATATTATAATATGCTTCATAATTGGATCACATGATTAATTAAATCCATACAAATAAGAAAATAATAAAATGTATTTATTTATTATAACTAGAACTAAGCTGAGTAATGAAAGCATATTGTTCGGTTAAATCGTTTGATTGATGTAATTAATCAACAATTTGAATGAAAATTTTAGCAAATGTTATTTTTCTAAGTTCAATTAAGCATACTCATTTTTTTCTTTATTTTTAATTAAAAAAAAATACATGAATGAGATGAAAGAAAAATCATTAATATTCAGAAATTATATTATTCCAGAGGCTACAACCCCTATATATTATGCAAATGGAAAATTGGAATTAGGGCAAGAGACAAGCTTGGAGCTGGATATGTGTTTGTGTGGTGGATTGTTTTGTTGTGATGATTAATGCACACATGTGAGTAAGTGGGTACTTGGTGCTTTGTCCTTGTGGAAAGGTGACAATCTTATTTTCAATCATACTACAAAATATACCAAACTAAAATAAAATTACACATTTGATGAAAATTCAATAATGAATAAAATTATCTTTATATATTCCCTTAATTTTTCTATAAGATATTTGTAAATTCAAAAGCTTGATAGTACGTAGAATTGAAAATATTAGTTTGTGCTGGTGATGATAATAATTAATGATGTAGATGTTATGCTTGGTGTACATTCATTTGGTGTAAGTCTATTGTATGTGTCCTGTTATTTTTTTTCTTTCTAAAATGGATACGTACGCGCGCGTGTACCATGGATAATACCAATGATCGATAATTAGCGCGTGGACCATGCATGGTTGTGCTTGATTCATTAAAACCATATTCATGGTGTTGATATATATTGATATCTTTGTTTGTCTTGTAATTTAGAACTGTTACTTCAACAGGAATCTCCTTGTGTTTGTATTATCCTTACAGATTAATATCCCTATTAAAATTGCAACACAGTTGTCAGTGATAATTACATGGTTGTCTCTTATATAAAGTAAGGGAATAATCCCATTTTTCCTTCCTTGGATTGAAAGCACCAATTTTATTTTCTACAATAAATTCCCAAAAATAACGCGTTTGTTAATTTTGACAAAAGAATTATTCCGTATGAGATAACATAAACTAAATGATACATTAATAACATAAAAGGAATAAATAAATTAAAGATGGATCATAATTTTTATTATGTTACCACCGAGCTAATTTCATCCAGGAAATAAAAAAAAAGTTATAAATCGTTAATGGGATTTATGCCAGTGCAATCTGTGCCCATAATTCAGGAGTATCAGTGGACAATACATGGGTACGATGACAGACAAAAAAATTGACTAATAAACGGTTGAAAATTGAAGATTTGGTAAAATGAAAGCACGTGGAGAGTATTAAAGAAAATATATTGAGTCTCCAAACTAAGTGTAGTGGCAAATTAAAGAAACTGACTTTTAACCATAACTGGTCATGTGCTACTTCTTTTATTTTTTTGTTTCTTAAATTTTTAGTATAGATCGATGAGTATTTATGGTATTAAATTGGCGGGTTATTATGTTTAGAGTTCAGTAACATATTTATCTAATAAAATTTGGAGATGAGAGGGCTAATTTTTATAAACATCAACTTATAACTGTGTGTACATATAAAATTAGTGTTTGACATAGTAAAATAAAATGGAAACATAATTGAAACAAATAATAAATCCAGCTTGATACGTGATATTGTCACTTTTCTAAAAGCAATAATTCCAGAAGGTTGAATATAAGCTTCCAAGATACAACAAGGATTATGAAAAATCTATGAGAGTGGTGCATAAAATTCGAGTTATATTTTTCTTAATTTTTCACAACATGTTTATCTATTTCAAAATCCCATTTCCAAAAGTCGTCCATTTCCCAATTTCATTTTCAACAATCATGTTTTAACCTAGCATCACGTCTATTCAATTAAAATCTAGCTAGTATTCACATAAAAGAAATCCGAAAAATTATTAAATAATATTAGTACAAGCACATATTATTTGGGCCGAAATATCCATTTCTCCAATTTCAGTATAAATAAAAGACTATTCCTCATATATTATTAGTCCACGCTCTTTTCATCAGACGTGGTATGAAAAATATTGCGAACAACTACACAACATGACATAATTGATGAATATACGCCCAATTATAGATCGAGTAGCAATTAATTGAACCAAAAAATTATCTTTATATAGGGATACGAAAAAAATAACAAGAAGCAATAACTAAATATAGAAAAGCTAAAAATAGATAACTTTTTGATTTCACATTTGATGATGAAAGCGTTCATGAATAAATAACAACTATATAAGTGAACTAACTTTATTGGGCCTAAATTTTAAACTCAAACACAACGAAAAAAATGAAAACATGGTGCGATCGATTGGCAGAAAATTGTTACATTTATTTAGTTAATTGTTAACTAATAAAATATATGATTTCCTTAATATATTTGATACTTAGATACATATTCTAATAAATTACCAATACAAATAGTTAAGTACATTTAAAAGTAATGACATGATAAGTGTATAAATGATAAATAAGAATCACAAAAATAGTCTAAAAATCACAAATATATTAAATATAGCATCGTTGATAACACAAAAATTTACATTCTTCATTCTTGATTTTTAAATTGAATTTAAATTTTGGGGTTGGCTTGGGTTTTGCATTAAATTGGGAGGGCTAATTTTGAATATTTTAGAAATTATAATATTAAAAATAGAGTGTTTAGAAAATTTGCACTGGGCTCAGGCCATATGTGCATCCGCCCATGATTTAGTAGGTTGATGCAATGAAAAAAACCATTAATATATGTGTACGAAAAATATTCTTAGAATAAAAGGATTGAGAAAAATATACGTGACTCGTGATCTGCGAGTGAGATTGAGAATTTTACACATGACTTATCGAAAGGAGAGAAGGCAACCAAACATTGTGTTATGGTTTATTCATTATTGTTTGTGTAATAATATTAGCTGTCAAATAATGGCTCCAAATATTTCTCACGGGGATCTCTATATATATATAGACAAGCCCTTCTCCCAGCTGCTAGCCCTCATCTTCTTCTCACATATCATACAACAACATATTTCATTTTCTGTTTGCTAATGTACCAAATTATCCTCATATATATATATATATATATATATTAAAAAAACCCTTATTTTCCTAGATTGAATTCTTTAAGGTTCACGTTTACGTACCTACTTTTACTTTGGTTCAAGAAAGATAATTATATTTGTAATTAATTGGTTAAAAACAAATGGAATATTTTGGAATTTCTCAATTTTTGATTTGTGTCGTCACTGTCATCATCAATACTTAATTATTGGACAAGGGCCATGCCATTAATTTGTTTTAATTCTTGAGGTAATAGCGACCCTTTAATATTATAATTGATTGTGTAGCACACGAATTGTTGTTATTCATATTTTATTTAGTTAATTAATATCTATATAGTAAACTATTTTTATCATGTAATAATGGAAGAGACGAAAACATTAGATATAATGACTTTGGAAGTAGAATGAACCATGCATATGATTAAGTGGATGATATATCTTAAAGCCACCCATTGGAGGGTGTATAATTGGACTTTTAATCCATTTTCAGAGTGCAATTTAGGTTTGCTTCTATCAACTAAGGAATGTAATTGGTGTTTTAATACATTCTCTGAAGAATTTCATTATTGGAATATGCAATGGAACATGAATTCTAGTTCACAAGAATAAAAAAAAAAATGAGTCACATTTATCCAACTTGGTTGATAAAAAAGCTATATATGAACAAATTAAATATTATTTGACTCGACTAGGGATGGTAATATGGACCTGCCCAGACCTGATGACCCATGGTGTTTGGGGATGGCTAGGCCTCGCCCCCCACAAGACGGGCACATGACAACTATTCTAGACCCATGATGGGGCACGGGCCAGGGCAGGGCGTGAGGTCAAGAGCACAGGGTGGGCATGAGTATTCAATTACCAGTCCCGCCCCATTACCATCCGATCCCTAGACTCCATCATCTATCATCTCCACTTTTTAACATGTCATGCAATGAATATATAGCAAGGACCAATATTAATACTTTTTAGTCTTGCAAAAATCAATTAAACATAATATTTCAAGAATATATATAAAAGACAATAGGGTGAGGGCATAATAGACATTACACACAATCTCCCTCCAATAACATCATAATCTCCTGTGGAACTTGTGGTACTACTCATGCAGGAAACAAACAAATAAATCATACATCTATCAATTGTTTCAGACTTGAGAGACCTCTTCATCTTCATCTCTTTAAAAAGCCTCCACACCCCTTTACTCTGCTTTCTTAATTAATTGTCTTTGTGTATTTTTGTTTTGTGTTGTGTGTGTGTGTGTGTTCGAGATCGAAGAAGAAAAAAAAGAAAAATATGGGTTCTAGAGACCGAAATAAAACATCTCTTTATAAGAAATTGGAACAACTTCGATCTGCTACTAATTCTAATTCCGTAAGACTGATCTCAACTTTTTTTTCTATTTAATTTTTCTTTTATTTCCATGGGTTAATTTCTTCTCTATATATGTGTTTAATTAATTAAACTTCCTAGATATATGGTTGAATAAACTATCGGGTAAATTCGGAGAAAAAAGGAAAAAGGAAAATCGATTCAATCTCTCTTAATTCTTCTTCACCATAAAGTATTTTACGTAACACGAATTAAATTAAGTAACACGAATTTTGATTTAATCAAACAAATGTTGGTATGTTGATTATGAAAAGCCCTCTTACAGTATTAATTTTCTATTTTGCAGGTGAATAAAACATCAATCGTGGTCGATGCATCGAAATACATTGAAGAATTGAAGGAAAGGGTAGAAAAATTAAATGAAGATGTTGAAATCTTACAAAATTCAAGCCAGCAGAACTCGTTGTCCGCGGTATTATAATTTAGTTTTTTTTTTTTAAAAAAAATGAGATTTCAATTCGTATTTCATCTTTTATTTCACTGCATAATCATATATATTAGTTCTATCTATATAATGAAGATTTCATTTAATAATATGCCATTTTATTCGAACCTGCGTTTTATATGTGGTTCCATACTGAAAACTTACCCGATTTAATTGGATTGTGGGGGAGACTAATATTGGCTAAATTGCATATTAGGTACACTGACTTCTGCCGAGTTACACTAATTTCGTCCACTAATTTAGCTTTGTGGCGAAATAGGACATTAACATCTAATTTTTACACATTAAGTCCAAATTTCAATTCCTCCGGCCATTTTTAGTGACATTGGTCGAATTGCTCCCAAATTTCAATCCCTCTGGCCATTTTTAGGAGCAATTCCTATTGATTTCGCAATTGCCAACACAGATTGGATTTAATGTGCAACAAATCAGATGTTAGTGTCATGTACATATTGCAATGCCTCTAAATTAGTGAACAAAAAATGCAACTCGTTATAAATTAGTGGACCAAATATGCAATTTATTGACTAATATTTGACATGTTGTATATAACTTTTTGTACCTTTACTTTCCAGCAGGTTAATGTTGAAACCCTAGAAAAAGGATTCCTAATAAACGTGTTTTCGGAGAAAAACTGCCCGGGTTTGCTTGTGTCGATACTAGAAGCGTTTGAGGTATTGGGCCTTGAAGTACTCGACGCTAGGGTTTCTTGTTCCGACAATTTTCGTCTTGAAGCTGTTAGTGAGGTAAATTTAAATTAATTTAATTTATTTATATCTGTTCCTCATATTTTATTGGGTCAATAATATAAAATTGTATCCAATTAAATAAATACTCTGATCCTATCTCTTATATATGTAGCAGAAATTTCATGTAGTACTTGATCAAATTATAAGATCACGTGCAACCCACAAGAAATCTACCTCATAATTTGCACCACACAATTTTGTATGTCTTGTTTTTGTACCCTTCCAATTTAGGGGTATAAACGAGTCGAGTCAAGCCGAATATAGTATTGTTCAAGTTTTTTTGAATTCTGATCGAACTTGTTTGTGTTTAAGCTTGGTTTGATTATTAATCGAACCGAGCTTGAACGAACTTTAGTTGAGTCAAACATGAATCGAATCGAGCTCGAGTATTGATATTTTAATACATATTTTTCTTTTTTCTTTTACTAATCGAATCGAGCTTGAACCGAAATTTACATCTTATCAGATCAAGTATCGAGTATTTTGGTTTGTTTTTCAGCCATATTTCAAATTAGCCAGCTAACTCCATATAATTAATCTCATATTCCTTTAATTTACTGTTGAGTATAATGGAAAAACAAGTATTAATGATTTAATTCTACCTAATATTATTTATGTTTACTTTGTATTAAAGGCATGCATGCAAACATTTGATTGTTATATTTTTCCCCTATAGTAAATGAAGATATATATATATATATATATAATACTTATTTTACAATGTATATTTGGATTGCAGAATGAAGGACAGTCTTATAATAGCATAGATGCCCAGGTGGTTAAAGAAGCAGTTTTGCAAGCTATTACAAATTGGAGTGATGATCAAGATTAATTAATTAGTTTTTCTGTTGGTTTTTGCTCTTAATTTTCTTCCTACTCGTGCTTTAATTGTAGTACCCCTAAACGTTTTTTATTCCATTAAGTGAAGAAAAAAGAAGTCTTCACGTGATCATGTATAATTCTCTGCAACATAAATATGGTACGTGGTTTCAATACTAATTAATATGTATATATCTTCAATTATGTTTTCCCCCATTTATTGCTTTTTTTTTAAATATGGTACAAAAATTAATCTGCTAAATTATCTGATTAACTCACCTAACTTTTGAAATTTTCTTCGGTTATATGTACTGCAAATATTAAAAGCATTTGAAGGATATAGTATGAAATTATTGTATGTATTAAAAAAGCCTTATTTATTGAATATAATAAGCTAAAATTATACTAGAATATATAACTATGATATTTTCTATTTGTTAATTTAAGCAAATATTTTATACATTTGAAGGCAAAATCAAAATGTTATATGTATTCAAATTATAATGTTCAAGTAGAAAATTATACTTGAGGAATTAATATATTTGTTAATTTAAGCACATTGAAATTAATATACTTTCTCCTGGCAAAAATCAAGTGTATCCATTCCATCCATATACATGATTTAATGTTTTTTTAACTGGACAATATATCACGATTTGCATGTGAAATGCAACACGGGAATTTACATTTCAATATATTAGATGAATGATATATGTACAATATATGTCATGAACATATGAAATCAATCTAGTATTAGGATAAACAATTTAGTGAAAAAAACACTTTTAGCTATTCTGAAATGGAAAATTTTATCATCTTTCCAAGAAAATGCAAATTTTGTTAAAAGTTTTACTATTCTTGTGGATAATTTTATCATCTTTTCCAAGATCTACTACATTTTGTTAGTAAGTTTTTGTTATATTTTAAGACACTGCTAGTCTTATTAAAACATGCTAAAAAGGTTACAAAAAATGTCGCTTGTCATTCGATATAGCTTATATGTATGAGCATTATCTGATGATCATAGTGCAAAATTATGTCAGCAACAAAAAAATAGTTAATATGGTATAAATTTTATGCTATATAACATGAGTATGTATAGAAGAGTTCAAAGTGTTTTTTTATCTCATATTCCAAGTATCTTAAATGCACAACAATTGTAAATTAATGATGCCATCAATATACATGATGCTTTGAATACAAGATGATACATCGTCTAGAACAGAAAATCATGTGTGATAAAATAAAATATGAGAAAGCTGTATTTTTTTATTTTTTATTAGTGAGACCGGATAATAGTAGTGGAAGGGACATACTCACTAATATGGGATCGAACTAGGTCAATCGCAATGAAAATACAAGCTTCTACCACTGAAGCACAATGTTAATCCCAAAAACTGTATTTTTGGTATAAAATAATTTATTAGAATTTGTTTTAAATTTGTAAGCAGCTATTTTTTTCACAACCAAAATTAAAAATTCCTTATTGGGCTTCCGAGGAAACTATAGTAAATTACAAAATTGAGCCCGTTAGAAATTGCTTACGTTTTGTCTTATGAAACATATGTGGTTATAAACCAGCCCAACAGGCCCATTTAAGAAATTTGGCGGGGAGGGGCCAGAATTAAACTTCAAAGGTATCATATCACTGACATTTTTCCGAGCCTAAAAGATTCAAGCGCATCATAATTATATTCCCATTTTTTGAAACACCAAAACAAAATAGCCCGGAATCCATTCCGGCCCATCTGTATTTTACCATATTTTACCATATTAAAGTTGATTTTCTTGACATGCTACCTCAAAATTTATTATATATAATCTTCTTACTCGTAAGCCTGTTATTAAGTTCTAAGGTTAATAATTTTTTTTAAAAAATTAACGAGAAATGTCTATACACGAAATATTCAATATGATTTATTTAAGGAATAATTACAAAAAAATATCCCCGAAGTTTGAGCTAAATAACAAAACAAAAACCTAGAAATTTTTGAAAAACAAAAAATCCCCTTAAAATTTGATTTTATATAACATTATCCTATTCATAAACAAAAATATTTTCATAACCCAGAGTTACCCTCTTACATTAATTAAAACATAATAAAACTAGTTTTTCAATATTTTTTTTGAAAAATGCCCCCAACAAATTAAGGAACTCATCCCTGCGTTCTTTTTTAATTAAAGATTTCCAATCTTTATGTTCTGTCTGAAGTTTTTGATTATTAACCCTTTTTTAATAAAAATGAATCTGCCTACGAAAAAAGGAAATTAAAACACGTTGGAAATAACATAACGAAAAGTTGCCTTTTTCTAATTATCCAAAAGTACTTTAATTTATCTTCTGTCTGAAGTTTAAAAATGAAGCAATATGGGGTAGGAATCTAGTACTTCTTTTTGACATAATTAAAAAAGAATCTGCCTACGAAAACAAGCAAATTAAACATGTTGGAAATAATAACAAATTAAAAGGGATATTTAGAAGAAAAAAAAAAACTATCTCTAAAATTTAGATACATATGTCGCGGATATTTGTAATTTCGAAAGATAACTGTTTTTTTCAGTTAATGTTATAATTATCCCAAAAATATCAATAATTTCGACAATAACATTTAACATTTATTAAAAATTTTTAATTATTATTTTATGAATCATCAAGTTAAAATTACCTTAACAATCTGAAATAAATTTGACAAAATTAAAATTTATTTAATAGAAAAACAAAAATCATTATTCAAAGATCACTGGGGAAAAATTATTTTGAAATTTTTGCTTCTCCCTTGATAGACTGCATGACAAAATCTCCAATAATTAATGTTACAAATTTGTCAAATTAGATGAGCTGTATTTTCAATGTACGTTATTCAGCAAAAGTTGTTGCATGCATGATAATTGATGGTACCTGTCGAGGAGGATGCGAAATCCAAATTTAAATAAAAAAAAGATTAATTACAGGATAAGGAAAATCGACAGTGAAAAAGTGATTAATCATTAAAAAGAGATAAAGTCTTTGATATAAATAATAATCTTCATGTTAATCAAACTATGATTGGACCACGTTGTCGGGTAATAAGTTTAACCTAGAGCTTATAGTGACATAAATAGTCTGCTCCAGCAGTACTAATACATGCAAAATTATGCTTGACTAATTTGCCATGGGGGAATAAAAATCGAATCATCAATATTTAGACGTGACTAAATTGATCTCTGTGATCCATTTTGAAATTTTATTTTCTATTTTATAGGAATTAATATATGTTATGTTTGTACACATGATATTTACACTGTTCACGGGAATATATGGTGAAACATTAAATGTAATAGATAATCTCAATTGCTAAATTTAAATGTAATAGATAACTTTAAAACTTTTGTAAATTTACATGCATCATAGCAAAAACTTCTAGACTTATAAAATTATTGTAATATAAATAAAATTAGTTGAAAATCGAAGTTGGTTGTGTTTGAAAATAGAAAAGATATAATTAAGAGTGTTTGGTGAAAATGTTAGAAAATTATTTATTTGTTTGTAAATGTCAAACAATATGCGAGAATCAAAATATAAAAATTCATCTCCATGCTTTTAGATTCTATTTAAATAAAACAGTAGAAGTTGATATTTGCAAAAGCTACAAAATTATTTTTTTTTTTTTAAAAAACTAAGAAGTGCTTGTTTTAGTGATTACAAACACTCTATGTATAAGTTTTCTTACTTTTTTTTATAGTATTTAATTTCATTTTTAATTCTCTAGGTGATTGCCACATATACATCTAGATTTTTTTTTGAAAGCATATATATACATCTAGATTATGAAGTTATATTATTATGTATATATTAATGTATGAAATATCACATGAAATGTCGAAACAAGTACCAATGTATTATTGGTATCACTACGCCAAAAAATAGTTCGGATAAGCGATTTGGAGCTTTTAGATGAAAGTGCTATTGAAAATTCCAGAGATATTTTAGACAACACTTTTGTAGGAAAGCGCTATCACAATAAACCATATAATAGCGTTTTATTAACGTGTTATCTGAAAAAAGCAAGATAGCGCTTAATTAAATAAGTGCTATATATGTCCTGGAATAACGCTTTGTACAACAAAGCGTTATCCTAAAATTATCTAAAAACATGATTCCAATCCAAAGATATTTTATTAAGATAGCGCTAGTTAAAGAAATGTTATATATTTTTCTCATAATAACGCTTTGTACAACAAACGTTATCTTAAAGTGTTATCTAAAAACATGATTCCAACCCAGTATATTTTATTAAAATAGCGCTAGTTAAAGAAACGTTATATATTTTTCTCATAATAACGCTTTGTACAACAAATGTTATCTTAAAGTGTTATATGTGAAAAACAATTTCCCTAGGAAGAGAACATAGGCCTTCATTTTTAAACGTGGATATAAAAGGATAAATGGAAAATATCTCATGCGTACTCTTTATTTTTTTTATAATTTTTTTTGGAGCACCATAATTCTGTATGTCACCAAATCAAATAATTACATAGAGAACATATATAAATGCCAAAAAAAACATTAAAATTAAAGAAAAGCCAACTCAACATATTAACCAATCAACACCAAGCGTAGGGCATTAAACATCAATAGCAGGATGAGTCTTGGGAGTATGAATGATCATATCTAAGAAACAAACCTCCACAGATCCACCACGAGGATAACCATCGATTTCGCTTAAAGTGAGAGGAGAAAAATAGAAAAACAAAAAACATATATCGCGGCGTAGAAGAATTAGAGGTCGAGCTTGAGTTCTTCGTTATGATCTGAGAAGTAGTGGAGAAGGTATATTGCGCAACTGTCGAATTTATGAGCTTTTTTCTCAAATTTCGAATTTCTCAACTGTCTTTACATGCCTATTGAGTGTTGACAAATCTTGGCCCCTTTTCTATTTTGCCCTTCTTTTTCATTTTTTCAATTTATATTGCGCGATAATTTGGTAGTTTTTGCACTTTATACTAATTCAATTGTGTTTTTACATGTATGTAGTTTCAATATATGGAAAAAGTTATCTGATGTAGCGTTCCTGTAATCAGGTCAATGTTGTTTGCAGTTTCTTCACCTAAAACTTGTACGAGTAGCATTTCTTCTCCTAGAATCAAAAGTCCATGTATTAATCAAACGTTTAGCTTCAACAAGGCTTCGGGTTTCAGCCTCGTCGGCGGAGCCCAATGGAGTGAAGATTGAGTACACTCCATGGCTGATTGTTCGATTAGGGAACCCTAGAAACAAATATCACGGAACTCGCCACAATGTAATTGCTCCTACTCAGTATTACATTGGCTGTTATATGTTATTGGTTTTGGCTTGAGGTTATTATTCAAAAGGGATATACATCTGATTATTATTAAAAAATTTGGGATTATATGAAAACTAGGTTGTGTTTGAAATGGTTGATCGCATCTCTCAAGCGGAAGGCATTTTGATGAACACTGTACAGTCTCTCAGCAATTGTGAGAGGTCCTCGAACAAAACCTCGTGCCCTTTCCTTTATTCACAATGTGATAACATATACTCCATATAGAGAAGTGTCCTGGTATGTTTTACAATAGAATTTGGATACTGAACATAAAGTGGTTGCATTGGACCATATTAATCGCTCACAAGTTCCAACATAGCAGTTTAATAATATGTAAGTTGTATCTATTCCACAACCCAGTCATTGCTCCTCCTCTTTGTTTTATAACAATGTAGTACCTTGGACTTTCAGTTTTTTGTATTGTGTATTTGATTTCTTGTGCTCTGTTGACAGTTGGAGGCTTTTAAGAGGCAATTGATGCAGTCACTAAATGATGAAAACACTCCAGTATGTTTACTGCTACTACTTTTGCTTTTTTTCTTAATTGTGCGCATAACATCAAGATTGTTGTCATTTTTCTCTAATGAAATTATTTTGATCTGAAATTTGGACAAATCTTTAATGTTTACCACACCAGCACACAGAAACAGTAGACATTGGCACATACGACCAATCAGTCCCAAAGGCATATTCCTGAAATGGTAATTTTTAGTTATGATAGTACATATAATGCGAGTTATAGTAGCTGTATAGGCTGCTCATATTCACAAAAAGTTGTGCTTGTTTTACAATTCCAAAGTTGAATCTTTGTATCTGTTTCCTATAGTCGTGTGTGGTTATTGATTTATTTCATTATGCCTCTATATTGTAGAAGAGGAGCCTAATGGCTACAGAATGCAATATTCTAATAATTAGCAAATCATCATCTCACCTTCTTGTCTATGCTTAAATATAACTCAGGTATATGAAAAGCTAAGAACCAACAAGATTATCTTCTTAGTCGTTCAATTAAAACTCCCGTTGTTTTGCCCTTCACAACTTGAGTTTTCTTGACCAGAAATTGCCTCATAAAGTATCTTTTCTCTCTTTCTATTACCAGGTTGGGCCCCTGCATATTATCAAGTACCCTTGCTCCACATCCTACTGGTGAGCTCTTACTATGAACTTTTGACACAGAATGCTACTTTTCCTTTTGGATTTTTTCAGTAAAAGTAATCAAGAACTCTTATGAATCGTACTTCAAAAAGTTTGACAACTTCTCGGATGATCCCTTTAGGTTTACGATGAAATGAGCTTACCAAATGGAGTATTGAGGCTTCAGCCAAAAGGGGGACACTGTCATCACAATTGGTATTGTTTCTAATAAGCTTGTGAAGAAATTTGTTAAAGCAACTACCCATATGTTTGAAAAGATTGAGTTAAACTTGTTATTTCTGTGTTTCTAACTGTAGTTACTTAATCGTACTACCGAAATATTTCAGCTGAATTATAGTGTACAATAAGTTATGATTGACATGAAGTGGGCAAAGAAATGTTGTTATGTTTCCCAGGGTAATATAATGGGAACTGAAAGAATAAAATCGAAATAGACGTAAGTTATGAAGAACACAAGAGAATGAGTATTCTGCATGCACAGCTTAAGTGAAAGTTGATTGATTGGTTGACTATGTTTGAACTGATAATTGCTTGAATTCTAAAACTTATTATATGTATAATGATATTTTAAATTAGTACTTGTTACTTGTCTTATTTATTTTTATTTTTTTAAAAACACAGGCATCTGGTTCTTGATCTAGCGTGGGCGAAGTTCGAGAAAATGGTTTCCAAGTGAATGGCGCATATAATGTTCTTAGTAGAAGCTACCTTAGCGTAACTTTTGTTTTAAAACTACCATATAATTGCTTGAATTCTAAAACTTATTAGCTTTATTTTGGAGACGCGAGCTACTCTTATCACATTATATTGAGATACTTTTGTTTTAGTTTCAAGTGAATGGTGCAATATTCAATATTTTTATACTGTTAAAATAATATTTTAGGATAAATTTTGTCTCTTTGTTTTTTAATGTTATGATTTATGAATTTTGTTGTCGCTCTCCTATTGCATTTTATTTGCTCTTGTTGGTCACATGATTAATTGGTGGGAAACATAAGTTTGGTGAATACCGAAAGCGAAAAATCATAGTAAGATAACGCTTCTTTTATGAAGTGCTATCATCGAATACAAACATGAGATAACGCTTCTTCCAAAAAACCGCTATCAATTTAATGTCGATAACGCCTTCTTTTTATGGAGTGCTATCTTATGGATACAAGTATGGAATAACGCTTCCTCAAATAAGCGCTATCAAATATGCATCTCGAGATAGCGCTTTATAAGCGCCATCTGTCTACGAGATAGGGCTTCGGATAACGGTGGTTCCGGAAAAGACTTTGTAACGCTTATCTAAAGGATAAAAAAAGCGTTATCTCGAGTGCTTTTTGGCGTAGTGTATGTAAATGTAATACCCGTGTTTTGTTGTCCCTTTTCCATGCTTAACTAATTTTTTTTTTTTTTTTTTGAAAATGTGAAAATTCATTAAAAAAAAAAAATACAAATTAAAAGGGCATACCCATGATCACTCTATTGTTAAATGGACGTCATCCATTAACACTAAGGGAGCAAAAAGAGTCAATAACCAACAATCGATCAATGATAGGGAAAGAGAACCTAAAACCTCAACAGAGGTTTACTAAGGAAAAACAAAGAAAAAAGCTCCAACCAATTAATCGAAATAACAAGAGGGAGTAGGCGGTCGAGACCTAACACTCCTACTTGAAATTTCAAAAAGGATGGCGAGAGCTATACAAGAAAAATTACACAATGGAGATAGGACATACCCTATAACTCGGCGAAGGCTTCAGTCAGGCGGACAGCCAAGGTGAATCATGGATCAACCGGGTCCCATCAGAAAATGAAGAAACAACAATAGAAAAGGTAAAACCCCAGGTTGCTTCAAAAATAACTTGGAAACCGAAAAATAGCAACAACAGGCAGATTGGGGATCACAAAATACCCGCTGAACTCCAAAAACCGATCATAAACAGAGTGGGGCAACCAATAAAGGCCACACAACCACTAAGTAAGGAGAAGCCATCCAATGGGGTAGAACCAATTTTTCAGAATCATTTGGTTAATAAAACCCACGAAAATTAAAGAATTCATCATGTGGGATAAGATCCAAAATTCACAAAAACGTCCACCACCTGAGAGCAAGCATTAATCGGACTGGATAAGCAAAGAAATGTAAGTAGCCAAGCTAAGAATACACAAAGAAAACCAATCACCCACCAACGAATGCACGAGAAAGGGAGGTCGTGAGGTGTAGGGTCCATACAAAGAGTTGTTAGTAGATTTTTGGATCGTGGAGAAAAAAATGTTGGATTTTTATTTTTGAAATTTTTATGAGTTATATTATGAGGTCCACCATGAAATAAATTTTAAGAGTTTTTTAGGGATATGACATTGAAATATCGGTAAATAAAATTCCCATAACCTTTTGAAGAATTAATCAACACATAACATCAATATTGTTAAACAGAATTATCAATCAATCGACACTTTTTTTTTTCTTCACGTTATATTAAATAAACCAAGATAATTAGGTAATCTTGGCTGCATACGGCATGAGTCCACGAATTCTAGAAAACACGAAGTTTTGCATGTAAAAAGTTTGACTAGAAAAAAGCATATGTTTTGCTAACTTTTTTAGCCTATGAATAGACGGTTTTTATAAATGATATTACAACTTTTCAACGTTGGTTCATTAACTGAACTTAAATTATAAATTAACAAAAGAAGTGGTTCGAAATTGTCAATAATTTGACCAATCTGAGCTTAATTGGAATATTAATTAATTTGGATTACAAGTCATATTCTTACCTTATGAAATGCTGTTCATGTTGTGGATAGGAAGACAATGATACAAAGTTCACTGCAGGATATATATATATATATATATATATATAATGCATATAATTATTTGCGTTAATTTTTGAAAATGTCATAGAGAATGTAAAAAACTTAGAAATTTCGTACAAGTTGTAACTTAGTCGCAAGAGACTGGAATCAGAATAAACTAATTTTTCGAACTTAGCTCTCAATTTCTTTTTTCGTTTTAAATCATCAAATTAATTATTTGGCTTCATTAAAGATCTAATTTTTCAAATCTATGATCAAGCTTATTACCTTTTTATTCCAACATTAATGTGGTTTATTATTAGAAATAATTACAAAAAAAAAAAATCTCGAGGTTCAGGCGAATTGCAAAAATAGCCGGAGGTTTCTGCAAATTAAAAAACTATAGAGGTTTGATCACATCTTACATTTTATTCTTTTGTCATAAGTAAAAAATGATATTTTTATTCAAAAACCCCATAAATTTATATGAAAAATTATTTTTGTCGGAATCCCCTTCAATTTGCAATTGCAAAAATAGCCATATCAAAAAAAACTCAAGGTTTTTTTTTTATAATTTTCAAAAAACTCAAACCTCGTTTGTTTTTTCGAATTATCCCTCATATATTATTATGAACTTTCTTAAAAAGAGTACTTCTAGACATGTATATATTTTCCCTCAAAAAAAAAAAAAAGACATGTATATATTTAATAATAATTAGGTTCCAATTCCACCAATCACAGTGCAATTCTCTATCGGCAAAATCAAGATTCTCCACTCTACAATGTTCACACTTTAACTCACGGAAAAATTTGTGTTTCACTTTAGAAAAGTATATAATATTTATCACTTAGCTTGATCATTTCTCTATATGGTACCTGCATATAGACTCTTCATTAGACTTTGCCACCGTTGAGATATATAATTTTCAACTCTCAAATGTTACTATATACTATAACTGCCAAGTCTTCGGCCAGCTAAAATTGTTGAAAAACTTAAATTGCAAATGCTATATACTAATATCCATTCATCCACAATTACCAATTAAAAATACAGAGAAATAATTGATTATTATCCATGGCGTAGCCAGAAAATTTAAAATAAAAGAAAAACCACGTATATATTAAATAAATAAAAAAAATTACATAAACAAATTAAAAAGGGGGGGGGCTCAAGTTTGTCCCCTAGCTAGCTCCGCCAGTGATTATAATCGCAGTCATCTTTTTAAAATTGATGTTATAATTTTTTTTGACATATTAATTATAATTAGAGACGATAAAAAGATCATTTCTCCTAAATTTACCCCAAGTAAATGGGACTAGCTAGAGTACTACTTATTTCACTTCTCTGCTTTACTTGACCGGATTGGATGAATAATATGTATCATTCAAATAAATATTGGTTGTTGATTGTTTTAATATACAGTCACTTATCATTAATTCAAATGATAAATCAGAAATTGGAACATAAAATCTGAATTCCAATTAAACTTCCTTCATGAACTTCCATGTATAGAAAGTTTGACATGTAGTAACAAATAATAACTACTTGCCCTTAATGTCGAAAATAGATCAAACTTACAAATTCAATCATTGAATATATGTTTCTTCCTTTTTTGCTTTTTATTTTATTGGAGGGTTGACCAAGGACACACCCACAAAAGAAGAAAAAAAAAAGGCAAAATAGAATGGACAACATAGCTAACTTTTTTGTTGATCATCCACTATAAATACGTGAAGGAACTCATTGATAAATAGAACCAGGGCAGAATAAATCCTTTAATAGTAATTAGTACTCTGGTTTTCAAAAATCTCATAACATATAACTAACCATGGTTTCTACTTCTAGCTTTTTGGTTAAATTAACGTTGATTTGTGTCCTAATAGGATTAGGAAATTCCCAATTGTCTTCAAATTTCTATTCATCAACATGTCCTAATCTTACTTCCATAATTAGAACTGCTGTTAATTCTGCTGTGTCCAGTGAAGGTCGTATGGGCGCTTCTTTGCTTCGTCTCCATTTCCACGATTGCTTTGTCAATGTAAGCCATTTCATTTTAATTTACTATACTAAAATTATATAATTACACTTATATATTTTACATGCATGCACATGCATAAGGTATCAATTAAGATTTCTGATTTATTTTAGTCTATATAATTTATTAATTTTACTTCTTAATTGCATTAATTTTGGTCCTGTAAGTTTAAGGGGTGTCATATTTGGCCGATCTTGTAATTATGTATTTTATGTAGCAATTTTGGTCATGTGAATTCAAATGGATAACATATTTGGTCCTATAAGTATGCTATGTAGCAATTTAGGTCCGATAAATTTTCATTTTTGTGCAATTTTGGGTCCCATAAGTTTTATTTTTGTGCAATTTTGGTCCCAAATGGGTAAGTTATATTTTTCACCATTTGAGGACCAAAATTGCACAAACGTCTTAGAACTTATAGGACCAAAATTGCAAAAAATCAAAATTTACAGGACTAAAATTGCTACATATCATACTTAGTGGTCCAAATATGCCAATTTTTAATACATATGAGACCAAAATTGCTACACATGTTACAGAACTAAATATGCCACTTCACTATATTTATAGGACCAAAATTGTAATTAAGCCAAAAGTTATTCGTGTATGATATCTCTTTTAGTTTAATTTTCTTTAAATAAAGTATAATAAAATGATCAAACATTCGACACCGACAATATTCCTGTCATGCATAAAGTTACACCATGCAACTTTTTTATTTGATAGCTAAATATACAATTAAAAAATTAAACTCTGGAAGGCTCCACTAGAAACAACTACGAAGACTTTTCACTTTTCAGAATATGTAATTATTCATAACGTTCTTTTCTTTTCTTTTTTTCCCGACATTTTTTGTTTCAATTTTTAATTCCCATCAACTATAGTACCATTTATCTTTATTGAAAATTGAACCCATGTTTTTCGCATTTGAATCAAAATCAATCATCATATATGCTCATTCGAACTTTATTTTATTAAGCACTTAAATTCGTTTATAACATTTAAAGCTTGACTCAATTAATTAATATAAAGAAGAAGTTACCTACTCAAGCTTATTGTGTTTCTAACACAAGTTTTAATTCAACGTACAATATACTAAATTTGAACCACCTTGGATTTTTTTTATCTAATTGGAAATGCAATTTAATTACAGGGGTGCGATGCATCGGTTTTACTAGACGACACAGCAAATTTCACCGGAGAAAAAACCGCCGGTCCAAATGCCAATTCATTGAGAGGCTTCAATATTATCGACAACATCAAAACTCAAGTGGAGGCGTCCTGTCCCGGCATCGTCTCCTGTGCCGATATTCTGGCCGTTGCCGCCCGTGACGGCACCGTTGCGGTTAGTATATTTAACTTAATTAGTAGTAATTTTTCATTTTGACCCAAATATGTAGCATTCTTATTTTCTTGGTATTTCAAGTTAAGTAATTTGACATATTTAATTATAACATTTTTAATATATTATTTACGGATAATTACAAAAGAACCCCTGAGGTTCCAACTAATTACATAAAAAATCCATTTTTTTTAAAATTGCAATAAAAGACATTAAAAGTTGGCTTCGTCTTACATTTTCTCTTTCATGTGCAAAAATCATTTCAAAATATTACTGTGATATTTCTAGAAATATTATCAACGTTTGAACCATTTGCTTGGTACCACAAGGCCGACGGTGGACTGATTCTAATAAATTCAAGACAAAAGCAAACATGAGGTTTTTTTTTAAATTTTGAAACATCTTTGGGTTTTTGCAATTACCCCAAATCTCAGGGTCCTTTTGTAATTATCCCTCCTATTATCTATAGGAATAAAAAAACATGAAGTTTACAATTCCTATCATTCTCTAGAACAAGTAGATCTATTTTTATTTTATTAGAATTGAAATATTTGAAATTTTTATTTCAGCTGAATGGGCCAAGCTGGGCGGTTGCACTGGGGAGAAGGGACTCAACCACCGCAAGTTTGAGTGCTGCAAACAACCAAATTCCAGGACCAAATTTGAATCTCAACGCCCTCATCACTTCCTTTTCTAACAAAGGTTTTACAGCCAGGGAAATGGTCGCACTTTCAGGTAGTAAAAATAATGGAAATTGAAGTGATAATTACAAAAACCAACATGAGGTTTAGCATATATAGTTTTTTTTAAAAAAAATCTAGTTATCTTTCAAAGTTATAATTGCCCTTGCTAATAACTGTTAACGTGTCTAAAAAATCCATTATAGACCTGGCACAAAAATGACAAAACAACACAAAATTTGGAAAATTTTATGCCAAATTACCAAAATCCCCAATTTTTTTCATGTTCCATCCAAACATAGTAAAAATTTTAAGGAAAAATTTAAAAAAAAATACGAAAAAACCCTGAGGTCCATTTTTTAAAAATTACAACAACAAAAGGTATATTTCAAATTATAAATATCCAATTTGACATATGTTTCTTGGGAAATAATTTATTTGGTTATATATTTTTGGAAATAGTCAAACCTTTAAATTTAAGCCCCAATTTCTTTTAAAAATCTGGGTTTTTAGTCATATTTTGACAAAAATTACCCTAATTTATCGACTAATTGGTGACAATAACTAATTATGTCAAAAATGTCAAGATCAAATTTACATCCATTTTTGATTTGACTAAAAACTTGCATCAAAAAACAACAAAATCTCCAAATTTTGTGTTAGTATTTGTTGATTGGCTTAAACAAAGTATAAATTATAACTACCCCGAAATTAGTATTTATATAACTACACCAAAATCCCTAAATTTTTTTTTTTTTTGGGTACAATAATGCTAAAATTAATTATAGTAAAATTACACAATCCCATTGCAATGAGATTAAATGTCAAAATCTTTGAAAAATATTGGAACAATATTTAAAAATAACCAACATAAACTAAATCTCCGCCGTATGAGTCTAACTTCCACTAACTGAAAAACATTCTCCCTTTGTTTTTATATTAAAAATTGCATATATTAACTCACCTATTTTCTATCTTAAAATTGAATCTATTGAGGGTGTAATTTGTTTAAAAAAATAAAAACCTCTCGGGTACTTATAATTTTGAAATATAAATGATTTTTTTCGTAGTTAAACTAAATCTCATGAGTACTTTTGGCCAGATCCGGAGAAATTGTAATTATCCAAAATTAACTGATAATTGAAAAAGTCTTTTTTATGTCGTTTTGAGCTAATTTTTTTTTTTTTGAATTTTGTTATTTTGAAAATTGAAAAGACCCTTAATTAATGATATGATTCCGATGAGAATAATTTTGCTCAAGTTTGATTTTTAAAATCATTTCAAAAAAAATGCTCACATTTACAAAATATGTACTTTGATTCAGCTTAAATTTAAGAAAAATTAAATGTATTTGGGGTTTTTTTGTAATTTTGAAACATCTGTCATGGATTTTTTTTTAATTAACCCAAACTTCAGGGTTTTTTAGTGTTTATCCCAAAACTTAATGTCAAAATTCTAATATATATATTATAATAACCCAATCCCATTGCATGTGTATTTAGGATCCCACACAATAGGCCAAGCAAGATGCATCATTCAGGAACAGAATCTACAACGAAAAATTCTAACATAAACGCCACATTCGCAACCACCGTACGAGGTAACTGTCCCCGAACCGGCGGCAACAACAACCTCAAACTCGCTGGACAACGTTAGCCCATTGGTATTCAACAACGATTATTATCGCCCTCATAATTGCTCCATCTTCATTGGGCTGGGGATTCTCAAGAGCTTTTTCGGCCCAAATTTGTTTTTGATCTGCGGACTTGGCCCACACGGCTAAAGGTCAGTTATCTCGAGGAACATTTTGTTACAGTATATCGTAAAAGTCTTGAGCCCAAAATAAAGGCTTTTTCTTCAAAGATTTCCTGATAGTGCTATGGTTAAGATGTCTAATCTTAGTCCACTTACGGGGACCAATGGCCAGATCAGGAGAAATTGCAGGAGGAAAATTAATTGAAAAAAGATTTGGTCTTTTTTGGGTCGTTTTGGTTTTTGTTTTTTTTTTTAATTTTGTGTGTCTTTTGATTTTGATGGTCTTAAAATGGTGAGATGATGAGAATAATATTGATGCTCAAGTGTTGTTATTGTTGGAGCTCAATTGTAGCTACAAGTGATGCTATGTTTGTTGTACTTTAATTCAGCTTAAATTAAAATAATGGAAAGTGTATTTGGTGTTTTTAAGGAATTTCTATCTGTCACATATTATAGTCCATTTTTCCTGTTTTACATAAACACTAATTAAATTTTCCATTAATGTTCCTATAGTTACACTCAGGTTATTAGATGGATAATCTAAAAATCTTAGCCCAGGGCGGCCGACCAAATGCAATTATAGGGCCCCTGGGGTTCCGATTTTCCCAAAATCGACAAAAAAAAAATCGGTCTCGGCAAAAATTAAAAAATCGGTAGGCGGTCAAATCGACCAAAAATAACCAAAATACAAAAAAATGAAAAAAAAAGAGAAAAACTTGGAGTTTCTAGGCGGCTATCCCGATTTACCTTGGCCAGACTAATGCGCCAGCGATTTACAACCTTAGTATATATTGTTAATTATGCATACGATCGTGACATCTATATAAAATGTGGCATCTATAAAAAAAAAAGGATGAACCAATTAATGGTGCTTTATTTTGGTTACATGGATATAATGGATAATTAAAAACTAACCCATGTTTGAAAATTACACAAGCAAGATTTTGCTTACACCCCACCAGCAACCACAACCACCATAATGCTTTTTTACTTTTTTTTTCTTAGGCTGGAGGATTCTACAGAAACTTTAGTTTTGTTTCAAATTTATTTTTTTGATCTGCGGATTTTTAGTTTTTTTTAGGGTTTTTTTTTTTTGCTAAAGCTCGGTTATCTCGAGGAACATTTTGTTACAGTATAAGTCTTAAGCCCAAAATAAACCAATCATTTTTCAAATGGACCTTTAGAACTGAGAAAAATTGTGCATTTTTAATTTTGTTGTGTTTGCCTAATCGAATTTATTTATTAGATGGGTTTTTAAAATTTATGGGCTATATATAATGTCATTTCTCTCATATGGATATATAAACAAGCATCCGTGTTATTTCTGAAACTGAGTCATGTTAATCTGTTCATGCATCAAATCTTTCCAAACCACAAGAAATCCATGATTTTATTCTTAAATATCTACAGAGAAGATGTTGACTGGTGAGCGTTTGGTATAATTGGGTTGCATGCATAAAAGCGTAGACCCCTTAATCTGCCGACAGGATAGATTTTGCATAGATGAATATGGGTCCTTTGGTAGCTGCATATTCTTTTCATTCTTCCCTTCTTGTTAAGGTTTATATATCTTGCAACTTATTAATATATATCCTTCATTAATTATAAAGTTGGGTTTGCGATTTTTTGTTGTATAGTTGTAGAGACCTAACATGACGTAAGTACATTGTTTTGTTGGTGAAATTGGGTTTGCAGATAAGATTTATTTATTTAGCACCGACTTTATGTTTAAAACATTTTATCCCAATTTTACCAACCCCTATGGCTATGTGTATCATAGCATAAAAGAGACAATAATTGATAATTAGGGAAAATAATTTTTTGGTCATATAACTTGGACTATTTTGAGATTTAGAATTCTAAGTAGTCATCTTTAAATTTTAGTTCAATATCTTTTAAAAAAATTGGACGTTTAGCCATATTTTAACTGAAATTGTATAATTTTATCAGAAATTGTTGACTATGACCGATTATGTGCAAACATGTCAAAAAAATTGGAGTTTTTCGTGATCTGGCTTAAAAACTGCCACCAAAATATTATAATTCTCAATTTTAGTGTGTCAAGTTTTTTGTGATTTGACGTGACAAAAATTTCTTAAAAATCCCTAAATTTCTTAAACGTATTAGCCACGCTATGGGTCCAAGTTATCAATTATGGTAAAACATATAATTTCAGTCAAAATCGGACTTATGTTTTGAAATATATTGGACGAAAATTTAAAAGTGATTACTTTGATAGCTAAAATCTCTAATTATTCCAAGTTATAGGACTGGAAACACTATTTTCCCATTGATATTAATTTGTGACAGATTATTCACATTAATGTAAAATAAGTATGATAGCAACAGAAGCTTCCTTCCTTCTTCAATATGTGAGGAAGACTTGACAGAGCAGAAAGATTCCAATTTTAATATCTTACAGAGAATTTAATAATGCAGATGGGATCCTGCAACCAACTGTTTCTTTGCATTTAATAGTCAGTAGTAAACACGGACAGAGTAACTCATCCAAGACCTCTGTCTTTCAGCAATACCTATATTTGGATACTCTGTCCCAAATTTACTATTCAAAGATGAAAAAGTACATGTAATTACAGCTGTGTAATTTGCATTATAATGTAATTACACATGTTGGATGATGGAATAGAATAACAGGTAAAAATCTGTTTCTTATGATTCATATAAACAGTTTAGGGGAATAGGTTCTTCTCCAAAAGCAAAAGAAATGAGAGTTACAGAAAATAAACGAATAGTGGTAAACTTATGCTTGTTTTATACGAACTTTATTTATTCCTTTTTTCACACGCACAAAGATAAAGAGCAAGCAAGCAAAAGGTGAATAATATGTAGCTAGAAGGTCAATTTACATAAACACACACAAGTAGGGTACATTTCAATTGTAATTATTGAAATCGAATCAGCAATAATTAACTATATAGTACAACACGAGGAACGATAATTAAATCATTCCCAATTACCCCTAAAAAAAGTTCGAATCAAGGACGAATAAAACAACACGATGAAATTATTAAGCAATAAAACCTTAATTAAGCTGATCCACGGCCAACAATGGACAACAGAGCTTTTTTCCCAATCCCAAAGCACAACCTCGAAGGGCAAACTTCATCCCGATGAATATGATCATCCACAGACTTCGCGTCAAAAGACGATCCCCAGCTCGAGAAACGCCGTCGTTTGTGAACGTAATTAGGCGTCGCTATCGGATCGGAAAACGACGAATGCACAGACGACGACCACGACAGAGACGAGAGCGACGACGAGGACGAATGAGATGACGCCACGTACTGCGATCTCTTCGAGATACTCATTCTCCTCAGTAAACTGTGCAAAAGCAGCTTGGATCTCGAGTTCTTCTTCGTCGAATTGTTGAAATTGTTGGTATAGTACGACGGAGGCGGCGTGAGAGGAGGAATGTGAAAATTTTCAGAGGATGTGTGTTTGGGTGTACCTGGACGTGTTTCCCACGTGAAGGGGACGCCACTGGAAACATCGCCATAGTAGACTCTGAAAGAAGGTGTGGATTTTGAGCTTTCCTTGGATAGAAGCCTGGTGAAGAACTTGTCGTCTTCGTGCTTGATTCTGAATGATTTCTGGTGGAAATCGTTTTGATGCATTTTTTTGGGTGGTTGTTTTGAAGGTGAAGTGGTTCAGTGATAGTGGTGCAGAGAAATAAGTTGGGAGATCTAAAGTTTGTTACGATTTTTGGATCAAATGCACATTGGGGCTCATAAAATAGTTATATTATAATATAAGCCAAGATGGTACCCCATTGTAAGGCTTTAAATGACAGCAACTTGCCAGACAAACAACCGCATTTTCCTAATTTCTAACTCTGTGTGATTTGACAATCTTAGTCGGGTAACTTCGTTACGTGGCAGTTTTGATTCTCGACGATTTTATTATTTAATCATAATAACAATTTCAGTTCTATAACTTTTAACTGTTATATGTATTTTAGATTTTTTAGCTAAGGAACAGGGTCTTGTACTCTTGTGAAATAAATGAAATATTGAAACACTCACTCGAAACAAAAAATACCACAAAATCAAATATGTAGCTTGTAAGACCAAAATTGCACTAACTAGAACTTATGTGATTAAAATTGCATATAATCAAAATTTTACGAATCAAAATTGTTAATAAAATATTTATGGGACCAAATTTTTTTAATAAGTTGGGAGGAGTGGTTGGAAAGATGATAAATTTCAAATAAACTGACATAACAATGTTCCAACTATGGTCAATGCACTTACAAAGGGTAAGCGATACCACACGAACTACAAGCTCGTGGTATTTACGGGACCGAAATTGATAGCCCGTGTAGTTACTATGTCAACTTTGCAATTAAGCCATTTTTTTGGCTCTTGTTGTTCGGGGGAGTCAGCCGTTTAATTAATCTCGTTATTAAAATAAATAAAAATAAGAAAGTCAATATATGTGTCTATTCGTTCTAATTAAAAATTATAAAGTGAGGAGAATTGTGATTTAGAACAGCATGAAAGGTGCCCAAGAGGCAATTAGCCCATTTGATTATCGTCAGAATCAAATTGCGGCCATGAATTAGTCGTCTTAACTATCAGATTAGAACGATATCGATATTGATTTTATTTTTTAATTTTTGGTCAGACCTACGTTTTTACTGTACTTCTGATTTAATTTATTTTTTTATGTCATATGAAGGAGAAAATTCCTTGAATATCCCATTTGCGAATGTACAATTTCACCAAGACTCGACTTTTGAGACCCTGATATATATCAAGTTGTACACTGATTAATTTACAATTGAAAATGAGAGTTACAATTTGATCACTAATATGATATCGTTTGAGTGAAAAGGTAAATCACATTCGCATGCAGCTTCCCCGAATGTCCATCAGCCATGATGTATTAATTTGTGCCACGTAGGGATTGGTCCAACATTTGATGCTGATCAATTAATTAAGGGATAATTATAAAAGACCCCTTGAAATTTTGACTAATTACAAAAAAAAAACCAATGATATTTTAAAATTACAAAAAGCCCCATCAGGTTTAATTCGATCTTAAATTTAAGGGAATAACTCTAATATTTCTAGAAATATCATGGCAGTCTTGAAATTTTTTTTTTTACTTATGACGGAAGAAAATGTAAGTATAATCAATCCTTAGTAGTTTTTTTTTTTTTATCAATTTTCAAAAATCTTGGAGTTTTTATTTTTTTTTAACTAGACTGATCCTCGGGTGTGTTTTCGTTATTACTATTTATCTCATTAATTAATTTGCTTCGTTTGTTTAGTTAAATAAGGCCGCAAAGATTTGTATGAGACGGTCTCATGGACTATATCCATGAGACGAATCCTATATGTAATTGGAATTAATTTTAACCTAAACTCAAACTCATAAAAAATCAAATTTTTTTTTGTTTTTTGTAAGATTCGTCTCATGAATTTAAGTTTCAGGCATCTGCCTCATATAAGACAACTCGTTAAATAATATATTGAATATGAAGAACCAGAGGTGTGGGGTGTAGGAGTAATTGCTAGTGTAATTTATGAATTATGATGTGGTGGTCCTCATAGTTGGGTCCGATGAATAATGAACCAATCTTGCTTATTTTTTGTTGTATATGAATATGATAGTCTTTTACGCCACGGAGTTGGATTCTAAACTCGTAAAGCTACCGCCTTAGGTTAGAGGGATCTAAGGTGAATTCAATTTATGGGGTGTGACAGAAAATACCACCTCTTTGTTAATTCTGTATTTAATTATTTATGCATGGTGTAAATTACTTCAATAAATTGTCTTATTTATTCTAAACAAAGTTTAGAAACCTTTATTTGGTCACTTAGTGAACAAGATCACCAAAAATGTATAAAGTATAATCACTAACGAAAAAAACATCTTACAATACACTACAAAAAATTCTAGTTTGCGGAGAAAATCTACCGACAAAAATGATTTTGTCACTAAATTTCACACATATATACAGAATAAAAAATATTATTTTCCCCCAAATTATACCGACAAATTACCGATAGATTATCGACAGTTTTCAAATTTACCGACAGAAATACTATAGATATTTACCAACAGTTTTAGATTCTGTAGGTAAATATTTACCTATTATATATAACAATTTTACATACACTTTACAATTATTTTAATATTTACTTATAGATTTTTATGTATGCAAACTGACTTTTTCTTGTAGTGTATACGTAATGATTTATATTAATGTGATTTTTTAATATAACATAAAAATTCTTTTGCTATAAATGCATTTCGAAATTATTGTGTGAAATGGTTTATTTAATGGTTGTGGTCCTTCGTGTCCACCTTTGGGGACGAGAGCATTAATTTGGGCTAGCGAAATAAACGTGCACGGCTAATGAGAAGTACGTACTCGTAAATAAATAAATAAATAAATAAATAATAATAATAATAATAATAATAATAATAATAATAATAATAATAATGCAAGTGCAATATAATACAAATGATATATATAACAAAGTTTAAATGATTTCATGTAGTTTAAAACTATTTGAAAGTGTTAATAGTTCAATATTTTTAAAAACTTCAATACACCAAATTGTCGGAATTTATAAAAAAAAGAAAGGTTTCAAGCATTTTTATGATTGAATTTTAATTGGGCTCCGCTTAATTTCTTCATAAGGAGTGACACTGAAAAACTAGAGCAGGGGAGTTAATAAAGAACAAATTTGAATGGTTTTAATTACTAATTGATTCATTGAAAGGCCTACGTGAAATTAATAACCACCATAGGAATTCTTGGTGCATTTATGTTGAAAACTATAAATATCATTGATTTGTAGAGACACCTACATACGTTAATTAACCAAATGTTGTAGACACGTCAATAATAATAATAATAATAAGTTACTATTTATAAGACAAGAAAAAGTATTAACCACCATAGGAATTTTTGGTGCATTTATGTTGAAAACTATAGGGATCATTGATTAGACACCTACATACGTTAATTAACTAAATGTTGTAGACACATCAATAAAAAAAAGAAAAAAGAAAAATTACTATTCATAAGACAAGAAAAAACGAACCAAAATTTTAATTGGTCAGAAGTCGAAATCTTATGGTATCAAAATGTGGATAATGTTCGAGTTAGAGTTGACCAAATAAATGTTCACGAATATAACACAAAATTTTCTTATTGATTAACCAACGATGTTGAAAGTATGTTAGTTATAAGCATTTTATTTTACCCAAATTATGTACAAAACACCAAATCTCTCATAACAAAATTCATTATAATCAAAGCTTCAATTACATCTTATAATCTTATTTAGTATAAGATTTTAGATTTCTAACAAAAAAAAGTTTTTAGATAAACATTTTCTAGTATAATCAATATATAATGAACGCACAAGTTCAATCTGAGACAGACATCACCTCCCCGGGATTTTAAGGAGTGTTTACAAATATTTTTGCTTTTTTAGGAAGTGATATATTATATTAGAAATAAAAGTAACCAAGTCAGGAGTTGGTGATTTTACAAATAGAATTTAAAAGCTGGGAAAATCAAAATTGAAGTGTATGAGGTGAAAACACTTTCAAAATTAATTTTCGGATAGAAAGACAAAAACACCATACATGAAAGATATGTATATTTAGAAATAGAAAGAACAATTTTGTATTATGATAAAAATTTGAGGATACGAACATCAAAAACAAACTTCTGTTTACAAAATCACCGAAAGTACTTTTCAAAGCAGAAGCAAAAACAAAAGTTGACTTCACAAATACTAAAAATTGATTTTTTTTCTAGCTTTTTTTTTTTTCTTGGTGTTTAGTGCTAATAGACATTCCCTAAGTCATAAGTTAGCATGCTAGTTGTAATGCCCTAGACAACTATTGAAATCTTAAAACTAGGGATGACAATTTCAACTCGACCTGTCGGAACCCGTCCTACCCCGTAACCTACGGTGGGGCGAGGCGGATCTAGGTACCACTTCAGCCCCACCCCATTTTTTATAATATAATATATATCTAGTAATATTATATTTAGCATTTATAAATGGATAGTAACAACTTTTGCAAAAAATATTTTATAAATACATTATAAATATATATTTTTCTCTTTTTTGTATTTAATTTTATTTAATTTGGGGCAGTATGGGTCGACCCCTTCTATGAACGGGATGAGTCCGGGTCTTTAGATACCCACCCCATCCTGCCATGCTCGCTCCGCTCCATTGCCATCTTTTAACTAAAACCATTTAAAATGACATTCTCTTTAGATGATCATTCATTTTTAACCAATGATCAAGTGTTTACTAAATGCATGATTGCAACATTCCACCATCACGGTGTCTAATTAACATCTCAAAAAAATCTCCACATGCATCAGTCATTAATCTTTATAATGACGGATTTTGTATTCTTAAATGTTGATATTGACAATTTCACAAAAAAAATGTTGATATTGACATAGTATTTATAATGTCACCTACAAGAATTAAGTATATAGATTGAGGAAATAAAAAAAATTATTAAAACGAGGAGAAAAATAGAAGATATAATAGGCAGACAACATCATGGCATGCGATATTCATGGGACCTTAGGCATATGTAAAGTTGACTCAATCTTGCGTCTCCACCGTCCGATCTGAAGCTATGGCTCTGTAGATGTAAATCTATTGTTTTTTTTTTTTTTTGGGAAAAATGTAAATCTATTGTTAATATGATAGTTTTCATTTATTTTGCCCAAAGAGGACCGGAGGAGTTACTGCTAGTTTTAAATTTGCTCAAGGTTAAATAGGGGATTTGAAATTTTGTTCCACTTTTCATATTTTAAAATTAGAGCATGTCTCATGTGAGACGGTCACATTAAGCGACAGATGATATTTTTAGTATAAAAAATAATATTTTAAGTGTAAAAATAGCTTCACTTTTTACACTTAAAAACCGTTTTTTATGCGAAAAGTGTCACTGTTGCACAGACGTCAGTCTCACACAAGTTTTTGCCTTAAAATTATGGTACATGTCCATAAAAGAAATCTATCGCTTCCTTGTGTTTGATTGCACAATTGGGCCGTGAAATTAAACTTTTCTTTTTCCTTAAGTTGGATTTAAATGGAAGAATTATGAATATAGAATTTCAAATAATTTTGGATTAAATGGATTTAGAATTCATTGTTGATCGGAGATGGCCCAAAATTTTAGAAATTTATTAGCCTAATTATCAATGGTTGAGCCCAAAAATAAAGCCCACTGGCCTGAAATTCGTGTAATGAATCATACACACCCCAAAAAGAAATTTATCCACTGGCGAAAAAAGGAAAAAAATTGAAATTGAGGGGGCGTAAATGTTGCCGATTTGGCTACGCCCTTGAGTACCCTTTCATTGTTTCAAAAGACATGTGTGATTCATTCTATTTAAATTATCTTCTCTTGGTTCTTATTCTAATCTATTCTTGGTTTTGATTTGAACATCAGAGAGTTTTCGCCGGAACAATCTTGGCTTCTCTAATGATTTTTGTATTGTAATTTATTGTCCGAGAAACTTATACTCCCGCATCGATCAATCTTAATAATTTAAAATTAGTGATTCAATGATTTAAAATCTATTCTCACTCGAAACTTTCCAAACAAGCTCAATTTGTTTAATATTACAAATAAATTTAAAATTCTTAATTCCAAACATAACCCTTTATACTCATAAGTTGAGTTCTCAATAACAGATCTTCATGTTGTGAATTAGATAATGCTGTTGATGTCGTCTATATATTTCTTCTTGTATATGTTAATTTCCACCTTATATTATAACTTGCTAACAAAATAAAGTTTGGATCACGAAAACATCAAATTGCTGTGTAGAATTCAAAGGGAATAGAGCTCAAGAAAGGGCCCTTCTCTACTTGTCAGCTTTGACAGAAACCCTAATATCAACACGCAACCTATTTCATTTTTTCAGGACAAGACATAGCAGAGAAAAATAATAGAAAATCAATTTTAGACTTAACAGTAAATTTTTTAATTTAATATTGCTACATTATTCATATATTTATAAAGTTTGTGTGCTTTTTTGTTAGTAATCTAGAAAACAAAAAAGCTGGCCGATGTCATTAGCTCCAATTAATTAATGGGTATTTGCAGAAGCTCATTAATTGATTTTTCCTATATAAAGTATTTGAAGGCTTTCAGTTCTGGTCCTTCATATGGGCTGAGGACCGATTTGAATGAAAGTACTTTTTGGGCCAACGGCTCTCATCCAATTATCCAAATAGTTTTTGGGCAACGGTCGAGCAATCATGTTCCCCGCCTCAAAATATTAAAATTTTAGAATTTTTTGGGTAATTTTGACTGGGATTGCGGTAATTATGGTGTAATACTAAAATTAGAGAAGGTAACAATTTTTTTAAATATATAACCTTAAATTTGTTGAATCTCGAGCAAATTAAGAATAGAATTCAAATTTCGGTCCATGTGAGATTGGGTTTAACAAAATGAATTGCAAACAATGGTTGTAAATAATGTCAATTGCGTCGTTTGAAACACTTGGCAACTATAAGTAACTAAATATTTTGTTATAATTGCTATCCACAACCATTTTATTTGTTTTTAGTATTGTAAGTATATTTTTATTTATTAACAGTACCTTTTTGTTTGTCTTCAGAATTGCAATCGATAAAACTAGGGGTGTAAATGAATCGAGTCGAAATTTGAGTATACAATCGTTTTTTATTTATTTATTCGATAAATCGTTCAAACTTGTTTGAATTTTAGTCGAGCTTTATAAATTGTGTTTGAGATTGGTTTGATTATTAATCGAATCGAGCTTAAACGAGCTTTAGTAAAGCCAAACACGAATCGAGCTCGAGTAACTTAATATTTTACACATATTTTATTATTTTTTTGCTAATCGAGCTCGAAAATCAACTTTACATTTTATCGAACGAACAATGTGTTGAAGCAGTTCGTTATGTTAACGAACCGAGAACAAATAAGCTTTTAATGATCGATCCTGGAATCGAATATCGAATAAGCTTGGTTCGTTTTTCAAGTCTAATGTAAACATATCACGAGAATTTGCTTTGATTTATATGTGAAAAGAAAAATAAACATCTGTTGACAAAAGATTTTTCAATGAAACTTAATCTCCAAAATATTATTATGGGTATAATACTATCATAAATATAAATAAAGTAAGTAAAATCCTTTTAAATTA
Source organism: Rehmannia glutinosa (assembly GCA_016081115.2). Lineage (NCBI taxonomy): Eukaryota > Viridiplantae > Streptophyta > Magnoliopsida > Lamiales > Orobanchaceae > Rehmannia > Rehmannia glutinosa. Next base: position 161,699 of record JABTTQ020003344.1, on the reverse strand, counting down.
ATTTTATTTTAAGAAAATTTACATCTCTTTTGGGGGGAGTGCCATTGACCTAAAAAAAGAAAAATTCCCTCCCTCCAAGGCGCAATCTCATTTATAATTCCTTTGCCTTTATGGAAAAAGAATTAAAGAATCCAAACGTTGCGTTACTTTCCCTTTTTCTAATCGCCAAGCCCAACATATAACGTTACTATCCTCAGTTTTGTCTTCACACAGTCACACACACTACAGCATTATCAAATCTGGTCTCCCACCACACGATAAATCCAACTATTCTGAGTTTTTCAAGGATATATTTCTTGTTAGTTTCTTCGGAGATGGCTTCCGAAATTCTTAAACCCCATTCGGTTGATTCGAGCTTGGAAAATGTACAGCAGCCTTCGGGGAGAAGTGAAATTGATACGTCGGCGCCGTTCGAGTCGGTTAAGGAGGCGGCGAACCGGTTCGGTGGGATGGGTTTTTGGAAACCCGTTTCTCATAAGCCTTCTGAATATGCGTCTGAGGTTGTCCCAACTCGCATTTTGATTTTGCCTGTTTTTTTATTCGTTGTTTTTTTGCTGGTTTTGTGTTTTTGGTGTGTGCATTTATTTGATAATGGCTTGAGAATGCTACTGTTATGTTGTGGTGCATTTCGTTTTTTTCTTGGGCCTTTTGTTTAATTTTAATATTGCTATTTTGTTTGGACAATGATTTAATTTTATGGGTATCCATTATGCGAGATGAATAGCATGCTGGAATTGATAAATGCAATCAAATTGTTTTTTGGAGTTCACTATAATGAGATAGTGTTTTGAGCTCTGTTGTAAAAATCTTAGTCTCCGTCTAGGCGCTGGGCTCCTTTGTCCGCCTATATTTTTCGATTAGGCCCGCCTAGTCTGCCGACTAGCTAGCGTCTAACGCTTTTTACAACATTGGTTTTGAGTCACAGTTTTCATCGACGTAAAAAAATATTTGAATGAGTTGTTTTTCTGGCACTACAGCTGCAAATTTAATTATCTGTAAAGAATAAAGAATTTGCAATTTTTGGGAAATAATGTGGTATTGAGATGTTCAAAATATAGCTGTGGTAGATTCTATTGTTGTTAGACTTGGATTTAGACATGATTATTCAGTTTAAAAATACCAAATCTGGAAAGTACATTTTAAATAAATTTTGGCTCTATGATTTCTTCATAGATAGATGTAATCTATGTTGATGATTCTTAGATTGTTTTGCTCATAAAAGAAAATGAAGACACAATGCTTCAGTTATCTCCTTGTATTATTTCCTTTTCGATCGAAAATTTCAATTCATTCTATTCTCACTATTGATAAAAGATGTTTTTTGCATGGCAGCATGACAGAGAAGTGGTTGATGTTGCCAAATTGGAGGAACAAGCTGCACAATTGGAAAAAGATCTCATCTCGAAGGAAAGAGAAACTCTCGGCGTTTTAAAGGAACTCGAAAGCACCAAAAATACGGTCGAAGAGCTGAAGTTAAAGCTACAAAACGAAGCATCCGAAATTAATGAAGCCCTCAAAGCAAACAACAATGTGAATATTGAAGTACCCTCTTCGGCTCCGGGTTTCATCTTATTAGAGCTAAAACAGGCTAAATTGAACTTAACGAGGACCACTAATGATCTCGCTGATATTCGATCCACAGTTGATACATACAACAAGAAAATCGAGGAAGAGAGAGCGTCTCTTGAGAAAACTCGCCAAAGGTTGTCTTCAAACACCACGAAAATTTCGCTCTCGAAGATGAGCTAAACCAAACAGTACATAAGCTAGACCAGGCGAAAGATAGCGAAGTTGATTCCTTGAATATCACTAGGCAGTTGCAACAGCTGAGTTCGAGACGGAACAATTTAAAAAAGTTGGTGAAGCTGCAAAATCAGAAGTTCGAAGGGCAATGTCTGAAATTGAACAGACAAAGGCTCGGATTAGAACCGCTGAAATCAGGTTGATTGCTGCAAGAAAAATGAAAGAAGCAGCACGAGCTTCAGAAGCTGTAGCTTTTGCTGAAATAAAAGCACTTTCGAAAGGTGTAAAATCTGAAGATAATGTAACTCTTACTTTTGAGGAATACTCGTCCTTGGTGTCGAAAGCACGAGAATCAGAGCAAGCGTGCAAGGGTAAGGTTGATGATGCAATGGTTCAAGTCGATGAAGCGAACGTGTCGAAGACGGAAATATTAAAAAAAGTCGAAGAAGCGACGGAAGAAGTGAAAATTAGCAAGAGGGCCCTGGAAGAAGCGTTGGGTAGAGTGGAGATAGCCAATAGAGATAAGCTGGCGGTTGAAGAGGCTCTCAGAATGTGGAGATCCGAGCACGGTCATAAACGTCGTTCTGTTCACAATTCCGCTAAGTTCAAGATTTCCCATTCATCCGTACACCGGAAAGAGTCTCGTTTTCTTGATGTGAATGGCTTGAGTCTCGCAAATGATGAGGTCATGAGACCGGTTTTGAAGCCAACGCTATCAATTGGGCAAATATTGAGTCAGAAGCTGATGTTGACTGAAGAGTATGAGAATGGGGTGCACACGGAGAAGATCATGGGAAAACGCAAGGTGTCGCTTGGGCAAATGCTTTGTAAACCTAGTGGCGACGTACGTTGTGGTAAGAAATCGGGAAAGAAAATAACGAACTCCCTGCGAAGAGAAAGAAGTTCGGGTTTGCTCGGATGTCGCTCCTCGTGGCAAAGCAGAGCAAGAAGAAGAAGAGTTTGTGTCGCAGCACATAAATTGAACTTAGTGTGACCTGAAGATGTTTATGTGATTCACTAACTTAGTGTGTGTTATCTGAATTTATGTTGTCTTAGGTAAACTGAGGAGTCTTTAGTCTTTGGCCTGTTGTTATTACTAGCCAGTTGAATTTGGATTGTGCTTAGAGGAGTTGAATTTGTTGGGAAAATGAAAATGTGTGTGGTTTATGAAAAAGATAATGTATGGATCTTGAATTTATGGTGTTCTTGTTATATATGCATGTACTAATTATATTTTGCCTTGATAGAAGTTCACTTCATTCTGATTTGATGTGGTATCGTTTTATTCTTTAAGTCTCCGAGCTGGAAGTCTACAATTAAATTGGATCACTATCTGCAACACAATAAGTCGTTAGAGCATTGGATTTGTCCCGAAAACCATCAAATACTCAAGTTAGATTAAAAAGCCAAAAAATATTGAGAATTCACGAGGCTAGATATTTAAAATGAAATTCCTCCTTTGAAAATGAGGTTTGATGGGGTATTTATAGGATTCTAGGATAGAACTATTGTTCTGTGCTACGCGGTGTATACACCATATAGGCCAATTGGGTCCAAAAATGAATTGCCTTATGGGGTTATATTATAATAATTGGATTATCATTGGATTTAGCCCATTATGATTGGTGTTTTGGTGAATGGTATTTTTTTTTTTTTTTTTGAGTGATTTGGTGAATGGTATTTGATTGAGAGTGTACGACAATTTAGTCCGCAAAGGATGGATTTCATTCTGATTGATTGATATTTTCTTGTTACTATGGCAATGTATGTACCTATGGCTCAACTAGTCAATGTTCAACTTGGATCAAGGGCCGAGGTAGGAGGGCCATTTGGGCCCAGCCCCTTCACCCCCATTTCTTTTAGAAAAAAAAATTATACTATAATTTTTCTGTAAAAAAGTAATTATAATTAATATGATTTTTATGTATCTACTTATTCCATTTCCGTGTATCGGTTCATCCCATTTTTAGCCAAAGTAGATATTCTTATCTTATGCAAGAGAGTTTGGACATTGGATCAAGGCAAACAGTTGTTCACAAGTTGTTCCACGACCGAAATTTATCATTGCAAGTAAAATATCTTTATTGGAATATTCCTTTTTGCTTCTTAATTCAAACCAATAGCGATCGCTCATGAACCCATAAAGCAATGGTGACACGTTGTCAGTGTATAAATGGTCCACGTCAGTGAGATAGCGAAAGTAAGGTACACCGTAGCCGAAACCGGAGATAATCCCCCGATCCCTTTCTATAAATAATTGCTAAGCGCAAATAATTATTATCATTTTTGTTTTTTTTGAAGGAGGCAAATAATTATTATCTTTATTAACAAGTTAATTAAATTATCTTTATTAAAACACCCCCGTTTGCTTAGAGGAAGAAACAAGTTCATCCTCTCACACCTGAAATAGTGGCCCTTGCATTCAAAAGATAAGGTAAAAGAAATTTTCCTTGATTGTTTTTTTGTTTTCCAATTCTATTTAATTATGCTTCTCTTTTACTCTTTGTTCTACTTTTCTCTTTTGTTTTTGTGTGCGTGTGTGGGAAAATCTGTTTAAGGATTGGATTTTTGGTACTTGTTGATTAATTTATTAAAGCGGTTATTGTTTCATTGATTAAACGGGATTTTGTTTTGGATCGAGCTGATTGGACCTCAATTTCAATCGTGCCCTCTGATTTTCAGTAGGTCAATGCATAAAAATGAAAACCTTTTTGTTTTTCCTGTTCACGATTTATGATTTAAGGCAATTAGACAAACAATTAGGAGTATTACTTTGCTGGGAGTTGGTGTGTTGATGAGGGTCGACTGTTTTGTGACTTAGTCGATGTTTTTGGGTAAGTTCATGTATGCTCGTTATGAAATTGAGAATTGATCTGAGGAAGATACTTGTCGGTAACTACGTCTTCTATTTAGGTTGAGTTCAATCTTGTAGCTATTTCCTTTGTATTTAAAGTGACACCATCAGGTGGGGTTCAATTGTTCAAATATTATGAGAACTTTAGTGTAAAAAAATTCGAACGATTCAAACTAAAAATTTAGCAGCCAAAGCAATTAATGTTGACCCTATTAGTATCATGTGTACCGGTTTAATAAAGGTCCGTGACTGCCGCTGTGTGCAATCTCTTAAGTTGATCCATGAGCATCAGATGGAGTGAAAGCACCGAAACACTTAATCATAATTTGTTAGAGCTTGTCTTCTTGACTCTACAATTTGCACCACATAGCTCACTTACTCGATTGGGTGACAATAGTTTAGTTGCATGTGCCTTGGGTTATTGCTTTGCTTTCTGGAGTGAGTACAAACAGTCCTGCTCTGCATTATGATTACATTTTAGAAGATCGGTATATGTTTCTGGTATGTTTGGAAGCATATGGGGGCTTAGCTTTAGTTTTCCTAACAAGTTTTCTTTATATGCGAAATAAATAATTCATTTGGAGGAAGAAGACACATTAAGTACAAGGTTTGCAACTATAAGTGTTTAGAAATCACTATCTTTGCTCATGTGATTTTCATATGTACTTTGTGCTGATATTGTACTGCTCGGTGATATCTGCTTTTTATCTTTCATATATTTGAGCTGATAAACACCATTTTTGCAGCATGGATTCAAGGGTTCTCCTATTTCTGTTCGTAGTCTGCAGCTGCTGGTGCTGTAATGCTAGAGACCTGACAGGTGGTAATCCCTTTTTGAATTTAAAGTGGTGGTAAAATTTAGAGAGATAATTTAGGGGTGGCTTAAATAGCATTACTCTAGAAAAAACGTGATCATGCCGTATATTTGTGATCTGTCTCTTTGACCAGAAATCCACCCAATAGTTTGTAATGTAGGACACATTGTTCTTCTCATAGGACCTAAAAATACTAGATCTATTTGATTGCATCCATTATCAATCACACAAGTAGACACAATATGTATGCTACTTCCATTGAATTCTGTGGGGAGTCCAGAAATGGCTGTTCCTATTTGCTGGCAGAATGTTTGGAACTTTTGACACATAATTACTGAAAATATGCTAGTTTCTTTCTGAAACTAAAGGTCTTTTCTCGACTTTCTAGAAAAAGAAATTCATGAGAATACTAATGCATGTCTTCTGCTAGCAGAGGTGCAGTATTATGACAATCTATTGGAGGGAGGAGCTCAACGTGTGGAAGAAGTTAGCAAGAATGAGAAACTGTGTTCAATGTGTGAACAGTTTGCTGGTGATGCTCTTAATTACCTCTCCGAGAACAAAACCCAAACAGAGATCATGGACATCCTTCACAAGTCCTGCTCTAAAATACCTTCATTCAAGCAGCAGGTAATAAGAGAGATTGTGCTGAGCATGATTGTCTGCTGAAGTAGAAAGTTGTCACTTAAGATTGAATGTTTCTAGTCCTGTAAAATTTACCTATTTTATGCACATGAATTGACCACCATTACCTTTTGTCAGGAATTTCAAATGACTTGGGCTGTTGAAAAACAGAACTTTTTGAACTGTTATTTTAGTTGGATTCTGCAAGTTAGGCCATGAGATATTACAAAGGGAAAGCTACTTAATAAAAGATCTGGAACTTTCTTTTAATATAAGTCGAATTTTCTGCAAAAGCTAATGTTTAGAACTACTTTAGTTCTTAGGTTCTTTCTGTTGAAACATACCTGACGCTTTTGGAAATCTTGTCTTCCAGTGCATCGTTTTGGTGGATTATTATGCCCCTCTGTTTTTCTTAGAGGTTTCCTCAGTACAAGCTGATGAGTTCTGCCAAAAGGTTAACCTTTGTGAAGAAGGCGTTTCCATTTCTCATCATCTCTCTCAGGATAAATGTGATATCTGCCATAATGTTGTTACGGAGGCTTTACTAAAGCTGAAAGATCCTGATACTGAGGTAACTTCTGGTAATTGTGCCTATAGCAAATTTTTATATGCAATAAATATTAACTTTTTATGTTAATGCTGCTTGCATTCCTGCAATCTGGAATAACGTTGCTGATACTGATTTTGTTCCCCATCTTGAATCACCTACTATTGTAGAGACATCGATACTGTTTTTGTTCTTTTGGTTGGTTGAGTTGTTTTGGTTTTCTGGTAGTTTCAACTATTATCATGGGATTGCCACCTGTCAATCTTGAAAACTGTCTGAGGAATCTTATTATAATAGGAAGTATGCATTGAACTTTTGCAGATCAAATTGTTTCATGTTTCTCATCAAAAAATTAGAAAAGAAAATCTAAAAAGAACTGAATACCGTAGTCCCAATATTTCTCCCATCTAATATAATATCCATGCATGTAAAAAGCTTTTCTCCGTGAGTTCTTGCTGCATGTAATTTCTGCTATTTGTAAAGCATATTCAATAACTTGCCCTGAAAGTTTGTTATTTCATTTCATTATTTTCTGTTCTTTGTTTCAGTTGGAAATAATTGAGCTGCTTCTGAAGGCATGTAACTCGATTGGAAAATCTGTCAAAAAGGTATGAACTTTTTTATTATATAGTGGAAATTTGTGATGTTTTTTTACATCATCTCGGCATCAATCTCTGAAAGGGAACTTCACAGACATTTTATCATGTAATCATGCCTGTCATTCTTTGTGGTTTACAATCTACTCGAAGAAGCTGTTTAGTGACCCAGGCCTGCCCAGCCTGAGCTTGGATCAGATAAAATTGTTACAATCAACATTTTTGGGAACTTATAAATTGTTTTAGAGTGTTCGATAAAACTTCAGAAGATGAGTTTATTGTTTTAGATTGCAGCTACAAATTTGAAAATATAGAGCCGCTTTGAGCATATAGCATAAACTCTATCTTTATTCAACAATGTACTCATGCAAGATGGCTTGATCCCATGAATCCTTTCAAGCACTATCTGCACCCGACATTGTCTCACGCAAACCCATCATTCAACCAAAAATGTTTGTTGATTTGTTCCTGTGCTTGTTTTATGCAGTGTAAGAGATTAGTTTTCGAGTATGCGCCGATTATTCTTGTTAATGCCGAGCAGTTCCTGGAAACAAATGACGTTTGCACCATACTGCATGCTTGTGATTCAACGGCACGTGTTGGAGAAGTAGCACTAGAGACAGAAACATCCATGCATGCTGCCTCTTAGAAGAAGTGGTTTAGCCCAGTTTGATCTTTTTAATGCTTTAAGAAGGAACGCGGTGTGATTACATTCTACTTTGTGCATATGCTACGAAACCAATCTCAAGTCTCTGTTTCATAGAAGATTAATATTATGCTGTGTTGTAAATCATATTCTTTCCTTGTGTCAATGGGTGTTTCATGACTAAATATAACTCTTCATCTTGAACTGTTTCATATTGAAGGATGTGTGTTGATAAATGATAGTGAATGCACTTGGGTAGATAAAATATGAGACCAGATGCGTTATTGCAATTTTAGTTTTGTAACTTCTTGATATGGTAGTTTTGGTTCTTGACGATTTTACCCTTTAGTCAAAATAGCAATTTAAGTCATGTTTGAGTATTTTGGCTATAAGACAAGGTATCGTGGGAATAAATGAAATATTGAAACACCTAGTTGGACCAAAATCGCACAAAATCCGAACATGTAGAACTAAATTGCACTTAGAACTTATGGGATCAAAATTGCATGGAGTCAAAATCTTACGGGACCAAATTTGTTCGCACCCTATAGTTACGGGACCAATTTCGCAATTAAGCCTTAGACAAGAAGAACTAATAAGAGTGGTGGTTGTGTTCTCTTGGCGTTTCTTCTGATTCATTAATCTGCCTCAGATTTGTGGAATGTGCAACCCCCAAATGGGGCCAAGTTGTTAAGTGGTTGCAATATGTATTGCTGGAAAACCAACCAATACCGAATAGACAACATAAATGAAACCTAACCTGTGGCCCAAAAATACTTGAGATCATGAATCATCCTCGTCGTCCACATTCTTTGTAATGCACTCATCCCATAAGCTGTCATATTTAGAAGCCCCTTGTTGTCAACGACATATATTAATGATAGTGAAGCTATGGACTCTATCACCTTCCCGCGTAATTGCGAAATTGGTCCCGTGACTATTGGGGGCTAGCACCTGGTCATGTAAATATTTTAGGTAGCAATTTAGATCCCGTAAGATAATGCAGTTTTGATCTCATAAGTTCTGATCTGTGCGACTTGGTCTGACAAGTTTTGATTTTGTGTGCTTTTGGTTCCAACTGAGTATTTTAATATTGAATTTGTTCTCATAATACTATTGTCTTTAAAATACTCAGAATATCCAAAATAAATATGACCGTTAAAAGTTATACGACTGAATTTACTATTTTGAGTAAAAGGTAACATCAAGGACTAAAATTGTCAACCCGTATAGAGTTATAGGACTAAAATTGCGGCATCACCTTCCTATACAGCAATTGTTTGGTACATAATACAGTGAGAAGAATAATTAGATGACTTAATCTATTAAGAAACTGATAAAAATAATCTTCATGTACTTTAAAACATTATGCTATATATTGCAGATTAGGTGGTTTGTAGGTTATGGATGGATATTTTTTTAAAAAAATGATTTAATTCAGAAGCCATTTGTGGTATAGTTAAGTTGGCCATGTAAATACCTCTAAGGACAGAACTATTTAAATTTTGTGTATTTGGAGTCATTCATCGAGGGTTTCAAAAATATCTTCTGACCTTCACATAATTTAATTCGACTATGTTTTGTCCATTTTATTCTTTTGGTTACTATCGATTAAATAATATACACCTTAATTGTAATTTAATCTAATGCCAAGTTTAAGATATCCGTAGTGCTGGAAAACACCATTTGTGCTTATCTAATATCTCTAGCTTTATCCACTAGAAAAATATCTTGGTTTCGTGCGGAGAACCGACGTAATTACTGGATTTAATTAAGATTAGCATAGATTAGAAGTAGATTAGTGGGCAATTTTTTTTTCCTTTTTTAAATGGTAGATTTAGCCATGCGCAGTTGTCGTGTGCATAAAATATAGTAAAAAAGCAGCCAGAACTTATCTTGTGAGGATAAGAGGTGATAACGGTGACAAAAACACTGTTATCATGATTCTAAATAAGAAAAAATATATAGTGTGTTGAGAATAAAATTAAATCAAATTAATTTGAATATGAATAATGTATTAATCTTAAAGAGTGGCGTGCGCTATTCACACCCCTTTTTCCTCTTAGTACACAATCTTTCCTATAATTATAAAAATGTCATGAATTTAAATGACTATAATACCCTTATTATGGTAGATGACACGATGGTTCACCGTCATGCCATCTAGTGATGGTACGATGACTCAAATTGGATGGCACGATGGCATGACCATCATGCCATCGTGTCATCTTGTGGCATGATGGTACAATGACTCAAATTGGATGACACAGTTGTACGACTATTGTGACAACGTGCTATATGGGTTTAATGAGGGAAGGGTAAATTGGAAATTATTGGAAGGTGTATTAAGTAAATAAGTTGTTTTTCTTTTAAAAAAAAAATGGGTGTGGTGTATTTAGAAAGTAGGTGTATTTAGATGAAAATGGAGTGTGAATAGTGTCGCCCATCTTGGAATTGCACAATATTAATTTTCTCTATAGTGATACGGAATAATCATTACATTTATATATTCCTCACACCTATATATAAGCAATAATTTTTTCTCTTCTCCAGAGAAAAAAAAAAATGAAGAAAGAAATAATCGAGAAAATTCTAGAATTTTAAAACAAAGAAGAAGATATTAGGGATTTGATGAATGACAAATAAAAGCAAGAATAGATGACACGTGTTTGGTTAGAACTGGTGGGATTCTTGTTGGAAAATTTCATCATTTGATATAATTTGGGACCATTTATATTAATTTCTTTTTAAAAATAGGTTTTATGTGTGGAACTGCATCTTCTTGAAGAATCGTTGTCATGTTTGCAATTCCTTTCAACATTTTCGATTCTATTTGCATTTTATTATGCATGCATTTAATTTATGCATATTACATGGTATTTGATTGGGCAAAATACAAATTAATATGTAAGATGAAAACACAAAAATGTCATTCAACAGAGTAAAGTTAGCTGTCATTAGTGAATATATGCTATATATATAACATGGATATATAGTATAAGCGATGATAAATTGATAATCTTTGTATAGCAATAAGGTTGTAAACGAACCGAGTTCGAACGAACGAAGATTGTTCATGTTAGTTTATTTATTTTAAAAGGTTATTTGTGTTCATTTGCTTAATAATCGAACATGTTTACGAACGTCCACGAACGGTTCACGGACATGCTCATTAATTATTCATAAACAACTATATGAACATGTGTATAAAAAAAGTTAAATACACATTGTTCATGGACACTCAAATCAAATAAATGTATATTATGATGGTTGCAAATATAAATATATAGGTTGTAATATTAAACTAAAATAAGCTTATTTTTCATAATAAAGTAATGAATATGAAGCAATAAACGTATAATTAAGAATTAAAAAATGAATAATAAACAAACATCAAGCGGACACTAAATGAATATATTCGTGAACAGTTCATGAACATAATCGAACAAATTTTCTTATTCATTTATGTTCATTACGCTTAATAAACGAACATAAACGAATCGCTATAACCGAGCCGTTCAAATTTGTTTGTCGAAAAGCTCTGTTCGTTCTGATCACATTTACGTAGCAGTTTCTTATTGGCCAATAATACCTTAATATTTTTTTTAATCTTCAGACCACAATTTTGTTTTCTAGTTACTAATCATAATTATCAGAGCTTAACAATAAGTTGCCAGTGTGCCAAGGTTGAAAATTGAAAAAATACTATAATTTTATTTGAGATTTACTTTAAAATATGTTTCACATGCATTATAGCCGACGAACCACTATATTAGCCTTAAACGAAACATTAATCCCCTATATATGCATTTAGACAATAAAATTAATTTATGACTTTTTCAACCAATCTCATATCTTTAATCTAATTTCCTTGTCAAATATAAAAACAAGAACCCGAATTGTCTTAAGTCTTAACATTCAAACATATCAGCCTCTGAATAAAACTCAATTTGTTTAAACTTTTGGAGTCTCTTCCTTAAAAAATTCATATCACATCAACAGTAAATATATTACGTTTACGCAACCCATCAATATTTAAAAGAAAAGTTTATTAGACAAATGATTGATCAAAAAAGAAAAAAATACCTTATTCCTGAAATTCAATCATTTTTTTCTTCTTTTAAAAAAAGGAACTAAAATTATTATTTAAAAAACAAAAGAAGAAGATACCAAAGGAATCAAAAAGTTTTCCTTGAGAAAGTGGCTTCCCCTAGTTGAACCTTGCATGCTTTATTATATTTTATAAGCAATAATAATTTGGTAGATCTAATTATTAATGCTTTTCCATTAAGGTTTGTCGTTTCCTTTCAGGAATGTAACCTTACTATTCCCCTAAAGAAAATACAAAAAGGTTGGTGATAATGCCAGAGCAACTCTCATAATGCCAAATCAATTGTTTTATTTGGTCTAAATTGCCCCCTGGTCAATCTTTTCCATTTTGTTCTCCACGGAACGCCTCTCAATATAATTATTTGGACTGCGGTTGGGTTATTTGGAAAGAACTAGGGATGAAAATGAATGGAGTCGAGCTGAATATAGTAAATTATAAGTTTGTTTGAATAAAATTCGAACTTCAAAATTTGTGTTTGAGCTTGTTTAATTATTAATCGAATCGAGTTCAAATGAGCTTTAGTCGAGTTGGACGTGAATCTAACTCGAGTAGTTTTATATTTTTACACATTTTATTCTTTTTATACTAAACGAGCTGAACTTTTTATTTTAACGAGAAAAAATGTGTTGAAGTTTGGTTCATTATATTCATAAAACGAGCTCAAATAAACTTTTAGTGATTGATTTCCAATCGAGTATGACGAAACTTTTTTTTTTTTTTTTAGGAAGGAAGAAACTTTTTTTTTGAATAAGAAGAATCTAAAGAGAAAATGTACTAAACAGACAGATTCAATTGAGAAGGTAAATTTGACAAATGAAGTAAAATTGATCTGGCATTAGCACAAGCCCTGAATGAACAATGTATAAACTATATTAGTAAAATATAATTATTATAAAAAAAATAAACACAATATTCAATTGTTATTTTATTTACAGGTGGGCATAATAGTTCCTTAAACTTTAAAGAGTCCAACCACTAGTGACTTCCCTTTAATTCTATTTTATTTATTCAGAAAAGTAATATTAAATACGCTGAATATTATTTTAATAAGCCAGATAATGATTAGCTGCGGACGCGGAGTTAGTATAAAATGAAAGCTTGCTAGGTCTTCGTGTTAGTCTTTCAAAACACACATCAAACAGATTCTTCATAAAAAAATTTAATATTTGATAGCTATACAGCTCCTGGCATACTGAATTTTTTCTCGAAAAAGGTACCCAAATATTGCAGATTCATTCTTTATGTTTACTGTTTTTGCTTTTTTTTTTTTTAGGAATTTGTTTCTCTCTGTGCTTGATACCCGTTTAGGTTTTCTTTTGGTTCTGCATCTGTGTTTTTTTTTTTTTTTTAATTGTTGAATATTTTGAAGGATTTATGTGTTCAAGTATAACCAGGATCCAGGAATCAGGCATGAGATTCATTTTTTTTTCCTTTTAGTGCTTTAATTAGGTGCTTATTTGTTGATTCGGTGTAGATGCTTCTTGTTCGATAAATTAATTTTCACGTTTATTGGGATTTTCTACTTTGTTAATCTTTTTATTGTGTTAAATTGGTGCTAGAAATAATAGCTATTATTGCTTACTGGAAAATTATTATGATTATGCAACATAAATTTCATATATTTTTTTTCCAATTTTTGGCCTCTTGTTAATGGAATATCCAATATATTCATTTTTCTCATCTCTGATGATAAGTTTTTTGGGTTATTTTCAGATTGGCACCTCATCCGTTTGGAATTGAAGTATCAAATTTCTCTGTTGTTACCTAAGGTTTGGTATCTTAAAGTCTCTTATCTTCTTCAGTATTCTCTTGTTCAAAACAAAAACCAGGGAATGCTGAAAGATGTGCTTGTCGACTAGACAGTCTTTCTCCGACTTTGATGAATCGGAAGCTCGATTTGAGCTACCTTTCTTTATCCTTGATGAGATTGGGCAGATAGATTATAATCTTATCTATATTTGTCAAAGACCAACTTTGGCTAAATATTGTCCGACATTTGTGAAGACGGTTGAGTTATTGCATTTTTAGACATCAAATTCTCTGAATTAGCAATCGAGTTTTTATTAGATTCGTAGTTGGGGATGGAACGTAAAGGAAGTGTGTTGATGCAAAGATACGAATTGGGGAAATTACTCGGACAAGGTACGTTTGCAAAGGTCTATCATGCAAGAGATTTAAATAATGGCATGAGTGTAGCCATTAAGATAATCGACAAAGAGAAAATCTTGAAAGTTGGGATGGTTGATCAAATCAAACGTGAGATTTCCGTGATGAAACTTGTTAGGCACCCCAACGTCGTGCAGCTTTACGGTTATGGCCACCAAAGCGAAGATATATTTCGTGATGGAATATGTTAGAGGCGGTGAGCTTTTTAACAAGGTGGCTAAAGGGAAACTGAAAGTTGATGCCGCTAGGAAATATTTTCAACAGCTGATTAGTGCCGTTGATTTCTGCCATAGTAGGGGTGTTTATCATAGGGACCTTAAACCCGAGAATCTATTATTGGACGAAAATGGGAATTTGAAAATTTCGGATTTTGGATTGAGTGCTTTTGCTGAAACGAAGAGACAGGACGGTTTGCTTCACACTACGTGTGGCACACCGGCCTATGTTGCCCCAGAAGTTATCAATAGGAGAGGATATGATGGGTCGAAAGCTGATATCTGGTCGTGTGGGGTGATCTTGTTTGTTTTGTTATCCGGTTATCTCCCGTTTCACGATTCTAATTTAATGGAGATGTACAGAAAAATAGGCAAGGCGGAGTTTAAATGTCCGAACTGGATTCCTCCTGATGTTCGTAAGCTGATTTCTAAAATATTGGATCCTAATACAAACAAGAGGATCTCTATATCCAAGATCATGGAGAATTCTTGGTTTCGTAAAGGTTTCCAATCGAAATCCACGATAAATGTCTCTTCCGATTTACGTCCAAATGTAAACGAAGCAGTTGTGGATACAGATGAGGACACAAAGGCCGAATTAGCAAAACCCGCACACATGAATGCCTTTGAAATAATCTCCCTTTCGGCTGGTTTTGACTTGTCGGGCTTGTTTGAGGATAGCGATCGAAAAAAAGAGGTCAAGTTTACGTCCAACCAACCTGCGACGACAATTATCTCAAAGTTTGAGGGATTAGCCGAGCGTCTGAAGATGAAGGTGAAGAAGAAGGATGGAGGGTTTTTCAAATTCGAAGAATCGAAAGAAGGGAGGAAAGGGGTGTTGTCTATTGATGCGGAGATTTTTGAGGTCGCCCCGAATTTTCATTTAGTTGAGATGAAAAAGTCGAACGGAGATACGTTGGAGTATCGAAAGCTGATGAAGCAGGACATAAGGCCGTCTCTGAAAGACATTGTTTGGACATGGCAAGGTGATGAGCCTCGTCCCCAGCAGGAGTTTCAACCAGCTGAGATTCCTGAGTTTGATGATCAATTACCTTAATATTCTCTTGGCTGGAAGTCCAGTTTATATTTTTATGATTGTAACTAAGAGATACTTGTGTTTCGTTTTGCGAAGGTGTTGTCTTTCTGATGTTTAGCCATTTAGATTTGAACACTAATTGTTGAATTATATTCTTAAGTTTTCTATTTTGATTAACACTGGGCCGAACCCAACTAAGGCTAGAATTTAGGGGTTCAATTCAAACCAAGCTATATTCGACTTGAGATCGATTGTTAAAAGCTCGTCTTACTTGATTTGTTAACACATAACAAACATAATTTCTCATTAGATAAAATATTAAACTCGCTCAAATTCGACTTGATTAGTAAAACAATACGATGATGTGTAAAATTATCAAGCTACTTGAGCTCAATTCATGTCAAGAAGCTTGTTGAGATCCATTAGATTAATAACTCAACCAAGCTCAAAAATAATTTTTGAAGCTCAATAAAAACTCAAAAACAATATCATGTTTGATTCAACTTGCTCAAGCTTGCCGTGCATTTGGGAATATTGTTTAAATCTTGTCAAGGTCAAAGATAAGAAACACAAGTTCAGAAGAACTCAAATTGGAATCTTGCTTGCGAATATGGTATGACTTTTGACTATGTATTTGCATACCCACCAGTCAAGATCTCAGGGTCAACTTTGCCAGATCAATGTTCTCAGAATTGAAAATACAATCAACGCCACTGGAGGAAGAAAACAATCCCAATTCACCTATTCAATGAATATGGCCAACTTGTACGAACAAAACATCAACCAAGTGGCAACATTTGGAAACCACCCACTCCTTTCAGCAGATTCATTATTTCTTAAGTTCTACTCCAAGTAGTATTAATTTTACAATAAAAATACAGGAAGATTTTTAAGTTCTTGCAATTGATCCAACAAGAAAACTTAAATACATCAAGCTAAGTTGTATATCCCACGATCTTAACTAACACTTTAATAAACTAATAACTTTACTTACTCCCTAGAATAAATTTCATATTCTAGACACCAACTACAAAATTAGAAAATAATGAAGAACCATGACACACAACAAGAAAACCTTGAAGAATTGCATATAATAGCCAATTATTTGTCAAGAGATGACATTGTTAATGTGTTCTTTCACAAAAACAATGTCTATAAAAGCCAAGAGCATGATACTTTTTTCTACTCAAACACAATGTCTATAACTACATGCAAGCAGTGCATCAAAATTCCATTCAAGCAGAGCATGATACATTTTTCTACTCAAACGATAACGATCAACAAGAAAAATATCCCACTGCTTAATTTTCCGACCGGCCAAAAAATAATTTCATTTACTAGACCTTATCTATGTAAAATTACCAGATATACTCAGTGGTATGATTCAGCAAATCTATTGAAATGGATATAGAGCATACCGACGTGGAAAACTGGCAATAATCACATTCATACTCTCTGTTAAGTGACGACGCTCCCATTTCTCCCAGTCAGATCAGAACAAAAGAAATCAGTCCTGTTTAATATCAATTATACCTGACAACAGCGCATGCATACCATCGAAAGTTTCTATCATGCTAAAGTAAATCTTCCTTATACAGAAAAGAAGGAAGATACAATGCACAGTCCTGTATACTATAATATCCCTCCAAAAGAGGCTATTTCCCTCTTCACAACAGGAGGTGTTGTATTCAAGTCCCTCATACCGAGTCATTTTTTCCTTCTTTTTCTTATCGTTTCTTTTTCTATCTAAATCATACGGCCAAAGAGACTGTACATCTGAGGGGTTGTACAGGCCTCCAATGTGGGGCCTACTGATTGGAGAGTTTCCAACACCATCTCGTGAACCCTGAACAGTCCAGTCATTTCTGCAAAAGAACCAATGAGCCGAAATTTAACACACGGAGTTACTACTAGAAAGAAAGACATACTGTGAGCAACAAAATGCTGAGAAAAAACAACTATAATAGTACATGATACTACCAAATAATATATGATTAACACTTGATGCAAGTAAACCAAGTAAACATTATGACATGGATGTTCATTCAATAAACGGATAATTACAAAAAGGCCCCTGAGGTTTGGGCTAACTACAACAAAACCCAAATATTTTTGAAATTACAAAGAAAAACCTTGAGCTTTGATTCCATCTTACATTTTCTCCCTTCATAAGCAAAATAAATTTCAAAACCGCCTTAACTTTTATAGAAATATTACAGTTATCCCCTTAAATTTTATAGAGAGAAATAATCAATTTGTCAAAGCTTCTATAAACGCACTGATATTTAAATTTTCCATAAATCAACTTCTTGTATTCACAATTTAACTGCAATGGTACTCCAAATTCCACTGAGTCTCTGACCTGAGAACACATCTCTAACCAACCAAAAAGGCAGTAACTCATATCCTACATAACCAGTTACTTTATGCTAATGGCCTAATTCTTATCTTAAATATAATGCAAGATAAAATAATTAAATGCGCCAAAACTCACTATGTGCAGCAGAAGAAAAAATAAAGAGGAAAAGAAAAAGGAACTTGTACTCAAATGATCAAGTTTTCTTGAAGCATTTGGTGAGCCAAATATATCGAATGATCGTTAAAGAAATTAGCATTCTTAAGAATATCTAGGTTGTAAAATGCCACCAAACACGCTTATTATCATGTTAAGACAAGTAGTGAGGAATATAAATTGAAAATAAAAAACAGACGATTGAAAACAGTCGAAACTAATTTCTGAGGAAGCACGTAAGCTGTAGTAGCAGACTGGCCAAATTCCTTCAAAAGTTTTATTTTGAGCTACGATGCAAGGAAAATTTGTGTGAAAGAGCATGCAGGGCAGGCTCTTATCTAAGCATTTACACTGTTTGAGAAATTTAACCAAGAATTAGTTTTCAGGTTACAGTGTGAATGACATTTGCCAAAGAAAATTCAAGAATCATGTTGTTGAGGTGGATTTCTTGATTTTGAGAAAACATTAGGATAGCTCATACATTGATATCAGATAAAACAAGACAAGAACAAATCATACATCATTAATTGTCCTAAATCCTCAGATAAGATGATATCTGCCAATAAATTTTGGATCTTAAGGCCTAAGGGTCATCATTAGCTGGATGAAAAGACCAATTTCTCAAACATACTAAATGTTCCATAGCTGATTTACATATCTCTTTGTTACAATGCAAATAGATGTTAATTTTCCAAACTAAATGTGTATGCGTAAGAGCAACATGTGCATGTCCGACAAAAAATTTGTATAAACCCGGTTAAGTTCAGAAGTATATATTTAAAAATAAATCAACCACCAACATTTAACAAGAAGATGTTCACATTGGCCAACCTCTAAGACCAAATTTAGGATATAATTCTACTTAAATATTAGAATGGGCACATCTAATGCAAACAATGAGCTATCAACAATACCGTATATCAAATGTGTGTGTGTGTGAACCACAACACAGTGAAACATCTTTAGATACAAGTATTTCAATAAGTAATGTTGTGAGAATTAATTAAGCCATTCCCTGGCAAAAGAGAGATGTATAGAATAGAGGTCAGCATGTAACACTTACTTAGCCCAAGAATTTGCAGCAGACTGCTCAAATTGTTGGTTAGCAGCAGAACCACTGGAATTTCCATAAATTTGGCCATGCTGATTAGCTTCCTCCTTATGCTTCAGCAGATTTTGATTTTCAGGATTTAACATTGGCCCAAACAAAGTTTTTGGCCACGGAGCGTCAACAATAGCAGGCATAGATGTATTAAATGTTCCCCCACTCTGAGAATTTCCAAATAAAAATTCTCTGCGATGGGTGAGTGCCAGAAACGGTTTGCTCATCTTTCTTGAACAGGGAAGCCATTGTTTTATGAGGTACCGGATGAATATTATCTTCCTTGTTTGGAAAGTTCATCTCTGGACTCAGAAGCCAGCTAATAGGTCCACCAACAAAACCAAGACCATCCTGACCAAGAGGTGAGCTATTCCACATCTGCCATGTATTATTGTCATTTGAGTTGTTGGAATTACCCTGAGCCTTTGGAGTACTACCATGCCGTTCCTCTGAAATACGTGATCGTGACAATGGAGACTCAATTGGTGATGGCCTGGTAACTTCAGAAGGTGCAGTTTTGGTTTTCACAGGACATGGCTTTTCCAATCCTGTATCATTTGCAAAACCTAGGTCCAGCTGAAAGTTTTCGAGCGATTCAGAAACAGGTCCAAGCAAGGATACTGGATCTGGTATATAACAAGGATCTTCGAAAATCTCTAACTCCTCTGGTAAAAATTGATGTGGTGAATCTACCATTTTCGGAAGCATGGCTTCAGAGGATATCGAAGAAATTGTACTGCTACTACTTGATCCAATAGGAAACGGAGGTAAACTAAATGGAGTCGGCAGTCCAAAACTGATAGGGTTGTCAAATGATTGTGTTGAGGTAGGATGACCAGAAAAGGGCGGGTTCTGAACTTCTGCTTTATACTTCCCTGTTGGTCTGCTTATGACATTCGAATTAGAGGGTGGAGAAATAGCAGATGAACGGGTGAATAATTGTTGCCATGATTTTTAGGCGCTGTACATGGTTGAGGTTCAATGAGCACCTGCAACAAAATCATTGGCATTCAAGTGTCTATCATACAAATGGACAACATAGGAAACACTGTAATTAAACACTAATAGTGACTGCATAAATTTCTCTCCACAAGACCAGTGCATCGAATATCTCGTATAATTGGCCAACATTAGCAGATCGAATTAATGTCCACGCATAGCTGTCATCAACTGATATAACTTATAACCCATGAATGCCCGCAAACCACCACCACCACCACCCCCAAAAAAAAAAAAAATATATATATATATATATAAATATAAGAATAAATGTAAATCAAAATAACTTCATATATGAAACAACTTACAGGGCGGTTAGCACTCTTATCATCTCCGTCTCCAGTTGACCTCCCAGCAACCCGATCTGATTGCGCTATTTCTTTCCTATGTGTAGAAGATTGAGTGTTTTCTACCGATGTGCTAGGTTTATGTTCTCTTGAAACAGTAGAAGTATTAGTATTCTTTCCAAAAAAACCACCTCCAGTAAATGCTCTGGAAGAAGATAAAAAGGTGCCCCTCATCCGATCAAAGTATCTTGTTCCAGCATTCCCTCGGTTATGAATGCTTGCAGCAGCACCCTTAAACCCATGCCCCAGTTCTGTGCCATGAGTTTTCTTACTATCAGGTATAGTTCTGTGTTGCTCACGTCTATCACTTTCACTCTTATTGTTGTGGTCATTTCCCTTTCCTGATCTCTTTTCCAACTCCTCGGCATCCGAGTTGCTTTTACTGGATGCTTTATCTTTTTCCTTCTTTCTTTCCTGACGCTTCCTTTCAGCTTCTTTTTTACCATCTTTTTCCTTAGCACGAGAAGAACCTTTGCCACATTCTTTTTCAGCCTCCATTTTCTCATCTCGGAGTCTCCTCTGTTCTTCAACTAACCTTGCAACCTCTTCTCTCTGCTTTCTTTCCTCCTCTTCTAGTAACTCCCTCTCTAATCTAGCTTGCCTCTTCTCCTCAGCTTTTCTGCGAGCTCTCTCTCCTCTACTCTCCTGACCACTCCCCACATTCTCGCCTCGATTATCCAACATTCCTCGGCGTTCCGCATCAGCTGAAGCATCATCTCTGGAAGAACTGACCCTAAAAAGCTTCCTCCATAGCCACATGACACACAAGAAAAATGCTGTTAATGCTCTGCAAGCAAAATTAAAAACACGAGAATAAGACTTTTCCGCCAAACAATGGTCATCATCGCCACCAAATAAGCCCCCACCATTCTTCTTCCAATAACTCGATTTCCCAGCAAAAGGCCCACCACCCCAATTCCCATTCTCCAGCCACTCCTGCCCGCACATCCACCCATTATCTAACCAAGCCTTCCCATTCAATATCTTCCCACCTTTCCCCACCAGATCTTTCAAAATTCCTGAATTACCCATCCCTGGAGGCACAGGCAAATCCAGAACTGGCCTTTTCGAAATATGGCCACAATAAGAGCACATAAACTTGCCCCCACCAGGGTTCTGATCCCGATATGCAGTCAAACAATTCCTACACCTTCGAGTTGCAGTCTTCCTCAACTTTTGCATTTCAATAGCCTCAGTCCTCTTCTTCTCTCTAAGCATATCATTCCTCCTTTCCCGCCATGCTGACAAGTTAGGCATCAAAACCTCATACCAGAACAGGGTTACAAGCAGAACTAACACACAAGCTAGCCTAGGCGACGTGATTTCGAACCGGAATGCGGGCGGCAAGAGCTGCGACAAAGCCCAAAGCGCAATCAGTGGAATAACTAGCCATGGCAACATGGTAGCAATCCTCCGCGACCACTTCTGAATCACGCAAAGTATACACATTATCTTCCTACTCCCACACCTATCTTCCCCAGTCTTGAACACAACAACAACAACAACAACAACAACAGAAAAAAAAAAAAAAAAAAAAAATCAAGTACAACTTCCCCAAACAAATTACTCAAAGAATTCCCAACTTCTTGAATCAACAATATACAAACTTAGCCTCCAAACTTCTTTTTGTCTGAAATACTTCAAATGCAACACCAATTCTTGCAATCTTTCCAAACCCTAGTGGAGCGATTTAGGTGGAACCACCTAATTACCAGAAGAAATGAAAACAATAAATCATCAGATTTTCCTAAAGACAAGAAAAAGATTGATTAGGGTTTCGGAACCGTGTTTTTTCAAGCTCCGAAACCCAGATAACACGAAACGAATAACAATCAACTACAGAAAATAAGAAGAAAAGAAAACTACAATGAAAATGGAACTTAGGTGCATACCAATATTCCGGCCATCAGCAAAAAGGTCGGCAGCAAGCTTCTCAGGCTAAGATTTGTCTGATTTTTGTTGAGAGAAAATTAATTGACAAGAAAATTAGAGATAAGAGAGAGAAACATCAAACAGAAGGGGGAAAATGTGGATACGCCAATTCCGGTGCTATATAGGCATGGGTCAGACCGCAAGGTTTGGTCATGAACCGGGTTAAAGGATTTGAACCGGTTGAAGGAATGATTGTGTGCAGGCGAGTGTTTGGTAAAAAATTTAAGGCGATCCCAATTCCCAAATGAGCTATCGAATTCGAATCAGCTAGTCAGCTAGCTACTTATTTTT
This sequence comes from Rehmannia glutinosa, assembly GCA_016081115.2. NCBI lineage: Eukaryota > Viridiplantae > Streptophyta > Magnoliopsida > Lamiales > Orobanchaceae > Rehmannia > Rehmannia glutinosa. Next base: position 139,163 of record JABTTQ020003344.1, on the reverse strand, counting down.
TAAACCTTTTAATAATTAGTATTAGTATAGTTACTATATAATATTGGACAAAAATAATTAACCATCGTACATTTTGTATTCATAAATTATGAATTATCTCTTCAAAATTAAATTTAAAATAAAAATAAGAACAGCAATAAGTTTATGAGAATAATAAGCAAATTTTTAAAAACCCAAGATGGGAAAATAATTTTCTGAAAATGAAAGGAAGTGAAAAGAGAACGGAAAATATAAATAATTTTTTCCTTGAACTTGTGTAATTTTCTGGAAAACAAATATTGATTCTTGTAGGTGGACACTAAACTAGGCCCAGCAATTTTCCCGAGAGCATTTCATAGACATCTTCACAATTTGGACTATATAGTCATAGAAAGGTGGACACTACACTAGGCCCAGTAACAAAAGTCTACAGATCGATCCATTCATTCAGTATGTAGTTTGGGCCTTTTGAAGAAAATAAAAAGAACTGATTTCACAATCCACCAATTTGACCTGATCTATTATTAATTTATTGGCTTATTTGTTTAGGTTTAGATGCAGTGTTTGGCCCATCAAATAATTGCAGATAATAGATTTTCAGTTGAATAACTTTCAGTTGGCCAATCTAGGAACTATTCATTTTAATTAGGGATAACTACAAAAAGGCCCTAAGGTTTGAGCTAATTATAAAAAACCAAAAGATTTTGAAACTTACAAACAAAAATTTAGAGGTTTGATTGTATCTTAAATTTAAGAGGATAATAGTTTTTGCATAAGAAAAGGGAAAATGTAAGACGGGTCAAATATAAATGGTGTTTTTGTAATTTCTGAAAGTCTTTATTATTTCTTTTTGTAGTTAGCTCGAAATCAAGGTTTTTTTTTTTCAATTATCCCTTTTAGTTATTAACTAAATTGAAATTAAGAGTTGCAATAGATGATTTTCTGTACACTATACACCTAATATTTGAAGTGGAGGCTCAAGTTGATCAGATAAACATTGCTAGCTAAGGAGCTTTGACCATAACAAAGGGGTTTTGTGAATGTGACAAATACAACTTATTTAATTTGCAGACAAAATGGTCTTGTCATCATTGAATTTGTCTGAAAATTGAACTATTCTAAGATATGTACCAAGTCAAAGACATCACACAATTTGTCTGATTTATGTAGAAAAGTTAAATTATGGAACTTAAAAAAAATATATGTGGATATATTTATGTAAGGGAAGATGAATTTGGCCTGAATCAGTTGGCTTGATTGGTAACTTATATATGTCTTATTGATGACATGCAGACCTTATGTTACAACGAAACAGTGTTTCAATATATATACAAAAAAAAAGGGAATAGTATTACTATCAAAAAATGGTGGTCCTAATTCATGTTGAAACTATATATAAGAAGAAAATAAATATTAGATGTGTAACAATATATATATGTAATGTTTCATTTTATCAGATATTGCCAGGCCAGCTAATTTAGGAAATAGAATTCAACTGTCAATAAGGTTCATATAGCCATGTAATTAACATCGCCATATTTAAGTTGTCAATGCTTTAAGGAGTTAAATTAGGTATGAAATATGCCGTTATCCATCCGATGCAATAAAATAAGCCACAAATCTTCCCATTTGTTTATTTACTTACCACTTCTCAAGGCCCAATTACCATTGTACAGGCAAGACTTGATTAAAAGATGGTCTAACTTTAGTCATTTGCAATAGGGTTTAAGGGATAATTACAAACAGTACCGCAGAGGTTTAGTCTAATTATTAAAAAACTCAGTTATATTTGAATATCACAAATACCCTACTGAAACATTACATAAATACTCCTTGGCTTTGTATTTGTTATACAATATGTAAAATAAAAACATATGTCTATGTGGTATTTATAGTTCTGAAAGATAATTGAGTTTTTTTTTTTTTTTTTTGTAATTGGACTAAACCTCAAAGTAATATTTGTAATTATCCATACTTTTAATATTAAAGGAGTTAAAACGAAGAACAATTTCAAGTTTGAAAATTTATATTATAATACGAAAAAGTGTAATAAAAGATGTTGGACAAAGTTTTTTTTTTTTTTTGGAGAATTGTTGGACAAAGTTTACTAGGTCTTAGATAATGGAATTGATTAGGTCTGTTTTCACCACGTTTTATGAGTTAATGATGAATTATATGCCACTAATCACTAATGTCACCATTATTAATTCCATGCTTTTTCTTAATTAGTGCACTTCCATTGTCGGGTTTGAAGATATGTGCCATAATTATTTATAAGAGAATCATGTAAAATCATATGAAAAACCATATTGAGAAAACTATATGCTTTTTGGACTCTACACGTAACACGTTATCTGAAAGAATAAGAAAAAAAATAAATACAAAAGAAAAAGATTAGAATTGTGGGATGCTTTCAACTCAGCCGCCAAAAGTAGACTTTACTTTACATGCTTATCTAAAAGAAGAAAAGAATAAAACAGGAAATTAGAAATAGATAAAGTAAAAAAGCTACCAACCGAAAAATGCACAAGACCAGGTTGTCTGAATATTTGAATAATATATATAATAATTTCCAAAACCCCCACCTTAATTAATTAATTAATCCTCGTAATTATGTACTCTGAGAACAAGTCCATACCAACCATACCGTCTGTTATCCACTCACGCATTCCAACTCATCAAATTACATCCCCAATTTTATATATTCCTAGACATTCATGATGGGTCGAATATGTTATAATTTTTATTTATGTTTTAAAATCTAATTTAAATTCGGTGCAAATAAAATGAATAGAGTATGAACAAAACATCAACTAAAATGATGAATGAAGATTTTTCAGATTCAATGTGTGACAAAATTGCGTAACTATTAATAATTAAAGCTGATATGCTAATAAAATAGTTTTTTTTTTTGGTAATTTTAAGCTTGTTGGTTTTCATGGTGGGGTGTCTTTCGCTACGATTACTTGTGGATTGTACTGAGAATGATTGTATATGTGACTGCAGTCGGCTGGTCGTGGGTATGTGCATATGACCCTTCGGATGTTCAGGCAGACCTACCCAGTTAAGTTCAGGAAGCTTGTTGCTAATTTTGGACTTGACGGTAAAGAAGGGATATGACCATCCCTACCCAAACGGATTGGATGTTGGAGCCGCATTTATTGATGAACCCATATCAAGCAAAAACCAGGTGGTTGTTCCAAGATAACTACCCCAAGTGGATCAAAGCACCATACATGCATCATATGGGAGCTGAATTGGCTAGATCCATGACAATGGGCCAAACAAAGGTATTTATAGCCCAATTATGTATTTACATTATTATTTTCGGGACATTTTTATTTTTTACTAACCCCTCGAACTTAGTGTATTAAATTTTCATGGATCATGCCCATTATTTCATAACCACATTGCTGATTTACAATAAAGAAAAAGTGTTGATAAATTTGTATGTACAATAAATTTAAGTTGAATTTCAAATTTGGATACCAAATACAACCGGAAAAAAAGAAACAAAAAAGAAAAGAAAAGAAAAGAAAAGAAAAATAAAACACTATTCAACATGTGAGTTTGTCCTGGGCTGCCGACTTCCGGCGGCTCTTCTTTGGCACCGTCGTTTTGAATTCCTCAAAGAAGTTACTTAGAGAGCTTAATTAAGCCGTTACGTTTTGAATTCCTCAAAAAACAAATTACTTAGAGAGCTTAATTACCACTACATACGTTTGCAGCTTAGTTGTCATCGACCTAATTATAGTCGTGACAAATGCTCACGCCATCTTATCATTTTCATCATAAACAAAAGAATTGTGGGGGGGGGTGGGGAGGAGGGTGGAAATTAGGTTTGGGGGAGAAATTGGGGGGGTTTTAATTATTTGTTTAGTTTCAATTATTTGTTTATCATAATAAACAAAAGAAAATTGTATTTATTTAATTATTTGTTTAGTCAAATAATACCCAATCAACAAAAATAAGCGGCTCCATTATTCAGCTGACTTACCTAATTATATTTAAGTTTGTTAATTTGTTAGACATGTACACTACTCCATTAATTAGTTGTATTGAAGTATTTGTTTACTTTTTTTGTTCGCAAAAGTTAAACTTTAGAAGAAGCATCAAAGTTAGGTTCACATATATTCACAGCTCATATATTTGATTCTTAATTCCAAATTCAATTTCCTTTTAAGAAAAGTCTTTTAACAAACACCAATTCATCAATCTGGTTTTTGCCAAACGCGGAATATAACTTTACCTTTCACGCGAGATTTTTTCATTCTTTTGCGGTGGTGGATGGCGGTGTCTCAGGAGGATTTTCCGGCCAGAAAACGACGGCCAGCGTTGGAAGCATTTGTATCGCCGAATTTCTCTAATCAAAAGCTTCTTCAATCTCTGTTTCTTCTCTCTCAAGAGATTTCATCTCTGCAGCCGCTGAGAATACTTCTCAGAAAAAGCTCAGCATCAATCATCCGAAAATCGAGGATGATTTCGGTCCTTTTCGAGGAACTTGTTCGAAGTCCTCCGGTAAGTGCTTTTCCGCCTTCTGCTACTTTGTGCTTTGAGGAATTGTACATAGTTTTGCAAAGAATAAAGGTATTATTAGAAGACTGTTCCACCTGCAGCAAAATGTGGTTGTTAATGCAAGTTCCTTCAATTTCGAGTTCTTTTCATCAATTGATGATGGAATTATCGACGCTTCTGGATATTTTCCCTGCTAGAGAGCTTAATTTGAACGAAGATGTTGAGGAATTGCTTGATTTGATTAAAAAGCAGTGTTCACAAAACGCTGCAGAGTTTGGGGACACGAACGATGAAAATCTGAGAATTGACGTTCTGAAAATGTTGGAGGATATTAAGAGAGAAATCGTTCCAGACAATTCGAAGCTTTCGGAGATTTTTGAGAGATTAAGCTTAAGCGATTCCACGAGCTGCAGCAGTGAAATTGAGAATCTCGAAGATGAAATTCAGAATCAAAACGACGACAAATCAAAGGCCGACGTAATCGCGCTGATCGGACTTGTACGCTACGCAAAGTGCGTGTTGTACGGCGCCTCGACTCCTAGAATCACCACCAGGAGGCAGAAATCGGCATCGGAGGTTAGCTTCCCGGCGGACTTCCGGTGTCCGATTTCTCTCGACCTGATGAGAGATCCTGTGGTGGTATCCACGGGACAGACTTACGATCGGCCGTCGATAAGCGCGTGGGTCGAATCAGGACACGCCACGTGTCCAAAGACAGGTCAGCCACTGTCCCACACGCAGCTCATCCCTAATTTAGCGTTGAAGAACTTGATAGCTATGTGGTGCCGCGACCAGAGAATCCCATTCGAGTCAACGGAAGATAGCGTCAAACCAAACGGCGTCGTTCTGAATAAAACCGCGTTGGAAGCAATCAAGATGACTGTTACCTTTCTGGTGAACAAGTTAACGGCGTCGCAAACATCAGAGGTTAACAATCGATTAGTTCACGAGCTTCGTGTTTTGGCTAAGACAGATTCGGATAGCCGAACCTGCATCGCCGAGGCCGGAGCTTTGCCTTTGCTGGTAAAATTCTTAGGCTCGGACAATCCGAGCCTCCAAATAAACGCAGTTACGACCATTCTTAACTTATCCATCCTCGAAGCCAACAAAACGAGGATTATGGAGACCGACGGAGTTCTAAACGGCGTCATCGAGGTGCTGAGATCCGGCGCCACATGGGAGGCGAAGGGGAACGCGGCGGCCACCGTTTTCAGCCTGACGGGCGTGCACGCGTACCGTAAGAGGCTAGGAAAGAAGACACGTGTCGTGAAAGCATTGCTCGATCTAGCACGGTCGGGCCCCACGAATTCGAAACGAGACGCTATGATGGCGATTTTGAATTTGGCGGGAGACAGAGAAGGAGTTGGGAAATTGATCGAAGGAGGCGTGGTGGAGGTGATCGGGGAGGTTATGGATTCGATGGTGGAGGAGGCGGTGGCGGTGCTCGAGGTGGTGGTGAAACGCGGCGGATTGATCGCGATTTCGGCGGTTTATCACGGGAGTATCGTGAAGAAACTGACGAACGTGTTGAGAGACGGCTCGGATAGAGCTAGAGAGAGCGCGGCCGCTACGCTTGTGATTATATGTCGGAAAGGTGGATCGGAGATGGTGGCGGAGCTGGCAGCGATAACGGGGATCGAGAGGGTGGTTTGGGAAATGATGGGGATGGGGACTGGGAGAGCGAGGAGGAAAGCAACTACTTTGTTGAGGATTCTAAGGAGATGGGCAGCTGGACTAATTGGAGAGCATTTTAGCAATCAGCATTCTACAACTGTGAATATGAATTCAACAAGGATAGTATTGCCCGCATAAAATTGATTTGTTCTTTTTTTTTTCCTTCTTTGGATTATTGTTCTTTGGTAGATTCATTTGTTCAAACCAAATTCATTTACAGAATTGTTGTTTCTGTTAAATTGCTGCAGCCAATTTGAAATGTGTCTGCCAAAAATTGTGTACATTTGGGAAAGTAGTTCCTTTTACTTTTTACTGATACAAATGGCCAACCAAAAAGATGGCTTGTTGTTCAATACACTTTTAATTCCTTGCATTCGTCTTTTTTCCTCTGTTCATCGCTTCCTCAACATAAGTTTCATAATGGATTCTTTGAAGAAATGTTGCAAATTTAGGGTTGCAAATGAACAAAGTTTGGCCCAACAATATTCGGATTCGGTTATAAAAATATTCGTTCGAGATCGTTGAATCGAACTGGCATAAAATTCGAGCCCGAACTTTTAAACGAGTCGAACTCAAGCTTATAGATTTCGGTTCGGAAGTTCACGAACATATTCGTTTATAGGCTTTTCTATATTTTTCTCGGCTCGCAAACTTGAACTCGAACTCGATCTTAAACGAACTCAAGTTTGCTTTCACGAGCTCAAATCACCATATAACGAGCCTTTTACAAGCCGATAAGCTCAACTCGTTGAAGGTTAAACGAGCCTTTTGCGAACTGAAAGCTCGAGTAAGCTCATTGAAGCTTAAACGAGCCTTTTATGAATAACTTTTACTAAGCTCGTTGAACATATTAAACGATTATTTATTATTGTGGTCGAAAATTAAATGTTCCAACTTTTGAATAAATTTTAATCCATTCAAAATGGTTCGAACTTGAGCCAAACTAAAGCCCATTCCTATTCGGCTCGGTTCGTTCTTTTTGAATTAGTTGCAAACTTGTCACATACATTATTGCAAGCACATACCGAATTAGGGAAGTTTAAATGTGGACTGTACCCAATGGTCTATATCAACTGAGATTGACAAAGGACAAGGCCAATGGGCCATAATAGACCCATGTTTGGCCCAACATCAATTAGGCCTGCTTCCTATCACCCACTTTAGCGGGAGGCTGAATCGATATAGGCTTAGCCCTAGAACAAGCGACTCGTTCTGCTTCTTCTTCTTTTAGTTTTATTTTCCTGTTGAAAATTTTCTTCCATTTTTCTTCAATCCTTTAACTTGTTCTTAATATCATTTTTGATGAATATTTATAGTGCCATCACTAAATGAAGTTCGATAAGAAATTCACAAAGCTATGACAGGTAGACAAGTCATTTGTAAAGTGAGTAATTAACAATTCTTGTGAATAACTTTTACATAAAAATGTTATTATTTATTATTATTATTATCATTATTATTGTGGGCCAAAATTAAATGCTCCAACTTTTGAATAAATGTTTAAACCATTCAAAATGGTTAAAACTTTTCGTCTCAATAAAATTGCTTTGTACGTACATGTGTTCTTTTTGAATTGTAGTACAAGACTGACATAGAAATGTCATACTAGCCTCTAGAGCAATTTAGAAGCCCCTACATATATACAATCACAAGATGCTGAAACTCAGTAGCTTACCAAGAAAAGTAAAACAGCATCTAATAATCTGAAAATAAAGTGTACTGCTAAAAAGGGCTTTTCAAGTGGAATAATAATCGACACTGATTAATTATTTGAGTGTTTGTGTGCCCCAATATTTCCCATATTTGGGTAGTAAAAAATCTGCACACAGATTTACATGCAATTGTTAAATCTATGATATTTTAATAATTGATTCCCTGAGAGAGATTGAGGATGGAAATAGGCTACTGTGGTTTTACCTTTGCAAAATCTACAGTTGAATTGGGCTATATTTTCAGAAGTTATTTCAATTATTATTTTGCCCATCTTGGAGGAAGTATTGTATTTTGGAATTTATTTGTTCATCTAATTGGGTAAATATCAAATTAATTATTCATTTTCATTAGCGATAATTACAAAAACTTAGTTTTAAGTATAGGGATAATTACAAAAACAAAAGTAGAGATGTTTCAAAATTCTATAAAACCCTCACCATGTATGATTATGATTTATATCTTAAATTTAATGGGGTAACTTTATTATTTATATAAATATTAGGGATGTCAGTGGGGTGAAAAATCCCCATTTCCTGTGGAGATTCGGCATGAACGGGGCGGGATATCCCCCAAATTTCCCCCAGCGGGAACGGGGACGGGGCGGGGATGGTATTACCCGCTCCATTCCCCACGGGGACCCGAGGTATTGTATATATAATATAATATTTTAAATATGTCCACATTACATATAGTAAAATGATAAAATCTTTAATTGTTTTATTTAATTTATATAATAAGTATTTTATTAGTTTTTTGAATAATTTATATGTTTTTTAAATATTTAAAATGATTAAACTTTTAAAAATATTATTTGTTATAATATATGAATGATTTTAGCTTGATGCTAAATAAATTACATTTGTAGTACTCAAACTCAATTCGTTTGCAACAATCCAATATTAATTATAGGAAATTGGCTTCAATTCAGTGAATGGTGTAGTAAATGGTACAAGTTAATTACAAGTGCAATGATGAATGAGTCATATTTATATGATTAAGACAAATAGTTGAGTTTGAGTGGTTGGTTAGTGCAAACAAAAGCGTCATTATGACTTGCAAAAGCGCCAAAACCCTGACTAGGATAATCAATATGGACGGGTCACGGATGACCATGCCTTAAAGCCATAATAACAAGCAAATTTTCATCCTTCCACATTTAGAAAGTGATTAGGGCCATTAATTCTGCACCAAAAAAGGAAGGAAAAAAAACAAAAATAGAAAGCAAAAGCACAACCATGCATCACTGTTGCGTACCGTAATTAAATTCCTTTATTGTAAATTAATATTTCGTTTTCTTAAATAAATACTTGGTTTTGAGTTATATATATATTTGATGTGTATCCATAACTGTAATGTTTGATATAAACTAAAATAAACATCCAAAATACTCTTTTGGGTAAGAGCATTGGCTTTTTTGTGGATATTTTACCAAATTTACAAGAAGATCCGGTTTTTGCATGCTCTAAATCAGAATTAGATAAATTAATACCTATGTCTATGTGGTTTTGAGACTTATCAGTTTGGGCTTGTGGCATGCTAAATATGAACCCGCTTTAAAAATGTAGAACCGATCTTAAAATGTTTAAACTTTATTTCATTTATAGTTAAATTGTTTCTAATAATTTTTATTCCCCCTTCTTGCTTTGCTCAAATTAAAATGATGAACGAGACAATTGCAATCAATATTGTTGCCATTAAAGTATTAATATACTAGTCAAGTAGTACTAACATAAGCCAATTGTTTAGTTAATATGATTTTTTTTTTCCGGATGAAATCTTCTATTCTAAAACCGATAATTGTCACGTGTATATCACTTTTCATGTTAATTTTCAAGCACAAATTGTGGTTTTCAATATGGTAAGTGATATAAACGTGGCAATTATTGGTGCGGTTGAATATGAGGTGAAACACGATTTTGGAATAGAATATCTCATCCGCATTTTTTTTGAGGACAATTATGCAAGCCTTTAATTTCATTTATTTGCACTATAAGTTAAACAATTGAGATTTTCTATCCCAATTAATATTTCATTTTCTATTTTAAATGTATCAATATATAATGACATCACAAGTTTGTCTTGGCGACATTTACACAGCTTCACGGAAAGATGCAATGAAACAATAGATGATCTCAATTGCAAATTACATAAAAGAAAATATTATAATATTTCTTGTGCTTCAAATTAAAATAAAAACTTTAGACAAATACTAAACCTTATATCTTATAATTAAGCAAAACAAGAAAAACAATAATTTCAATTAAATTCAGATAGGACAACCGGATTAGGTGGCTTTAAAAAAAAAAAAAACCCAATCCCACCCGCACTGCCCATTTGCTTAGTGACACAATTTTCTTCATAAGTGGACCCACACAAAAGTCCCACCTTTCTATTTATCCAACATTTTCACTCACTCCCTTTCCCACTCCCACACACCCCCCCCAAAAAAAACAGAGTCTATATATCATCGTCTTTATCATTCCATTTCTCATATCTGAAAACAAAATGGGGAATTACAGGTTCAGATTATCAGACATGATACCAAATGCCTGGTTTTACAAACTCAAAGACATGAGCAAGCTCAGAAACAAAAAACATACCCCATCATCATCATCATCGCTATCATCATCGTCGGCATCATCATCATCACTCTCAAAAATTACAAAGCAGCCCCACTTGTCAGACCAGAGAAAATCATACTATTTCACCAGGGACTTCACTTTACACCCCAATTCCCCAAGCAATACATGTACAACCGTTTCAGACAAACATTCCCCTACAGAACCACCACGAAAATCAACCAGAAGAAGAAGGAGCACGAGAAAATCGGCTCGGCTTACCAAAAATCCGGCGCCGCCGGCTCGGCTTGTTTCCTCCTCGATTTCCGCCGGCTGCAGCTGCCGAGCCACAATCGAGTCGGTCTGGACCAAGCCGCCCGATGAATGCGCTCAAACTTCCAGCTCATCCGAGCACGACTCGATGTTGACCGAATACGGCTCGGATCGCGATCGCGGCTTAAGCCGCGATGAGACATTTGATGGCGCGATTACTTGGTCAAACGGCTCCTGTAAATGCAGAACCGAAAACGACATCGTATTTTAAGTTTGGTGTAATAAAAGCTAGCTCAATGACTTTTCTTTTCTGCAATCAATAGATGGAATATGTAAAGTAGTTGGATTAACTTTGTATTTTATTTCTCAAAAATTCCCAACGAGTATGAAATCTCGTGGATTAAAAATAAATAAGTCAATAAAGCGAACTTATCTAAAAGAGGAAAAAACACTCTAAATCATAAATGGCCGTAAACGTCAAATCAGAATTCCATTTTAATGGCAGTAATTTCCACAATGTATTTTGGTCCAATTTATTAGCAATTCTGGATATGAAGGTGTCAGATAGATTTGTTTGATTGATGAGGTTTCGTTTTTGGTGGGGACCTTGATCTAAAGGGTCTCGCCCAGGCAGGTTCATTTTTGGTAGGGGACTCGTACCCTGACCCAAGGGTATTTTGGCCATTTCATATTTCAAATTGTACTCAAAATAAAAATAAAAATAAAATAAAAGATGCTAGTTTTATCTCGTAATTAAATTTGTTACATGAGTGACGTTCTACCATAGTTGACAAGGTCCGACCCGATAAGCGTATAGTCCGTAGAATTGGGGTAAAATGGCTTTTTTTTTAAAAGCGCCTAAAAGGCTCCTACTTTAATCCTACCGATTGCCCGATCAATATTACACGCGATAAATTGGGTTGGGCCATAAGAAAATCGACCGATGAAATTTCGAGCTTGCCCGACCTACCCCGATTTTAGGTTAGGGCCGCTTGGCTCGGGCTGTGTCGGCCCATCCAACCCATTGTCAGCTTCTATATACTACTTAACCAGATGTCTAACATAATTACATGGGAGTCTGGATTTTTTTGGTTTGGAAATCCATACATAATTAAAAAAGAAGATAACCTTGTACGGACAAGGTTCAGTTTCAAGTTTTTGTGTTCAAAGTTGTGCTGTGTTTAATTCTCTGGGCAATATGTTCAGCTTTAATTAGGTCATGTCCCTCTTCGCTTGATAATTTAACATAAAGCTGAAAATTTTGATACGGGAAAAGACAATAAGATTGGGTGAAGGCTTTTGAAAATTGAACTGATACAGAATGTTTGACAAGTATATATATACGAATTATTTTCTATTTTTCAAATTTTACTCACGGAAAGGTCAAACAAATAATTCACGCATAACTACTCATAATTAATTTGCCTTTTGGACTTTGGTGTACATCATTGTCTAAAGATACATGAAAGGTCATTATAAAGCAAAAGTTGCTCCAGACATTACAAAAAAGCTGTACATTATCATTTTCAAACCTTTCGTACTCAGCAATAATTAGGTATAATCCTCAGATGATTAGGTTATATATTTACGTAAATTTGAAATTCCCAGCTAGCACTTGAGTCTTGCCACACGGAGAGACCAAAGTCCTATAATTTATCATTACAACTTAGTTTACGGCAGTTTCGGACCCTGATTTGTTGAGACACATTCTGCGATTCACCTTCTCCACAAAACGGCAAGGGCATTAGGACCCTCAGGAATAGAGTTCATCATTTTTTTAATTATTATTAAGCCTATATATGATTTGGCCTTAAATTTGAAGGCTTAATTGGAAAATTGGTATAGTAACTATAGGGTGCTAGCAATTTGATCCTATAAATATTGTAGCAATTTTGATCTAGTAAGATTTTGATTCTGTGCAATTTTGATCCCTTAACTTGTAATTTGTGCAATTTTTGGTCTTACAAGATCTTATTTTGTGTAATTTTGGTCTCAATTGAGTATTTCAATATTTTAATATTTGTTCCTGCAATACTCATGTCATTAAGTCAAAATACCCAAAAAAAATCTATAACCGTTAAAGGTTACAAAATTGAAATTGTGATTTCGAAATAAAGGGTAAATTCAAGCATCAAGAAGTTAGAATTACAAGAGTAGGATTGCCAACCACTAAAGTTACTGTACTAAAATTTCAATTAATTATAAGCCAAATTTATATAGTGCAACAAAGAAAATTGTTAATTTCCTTAAGATGGTCAATCGTGTATAAAAATGTGCAAGACTTCATTCCGAAATGAATACTCTTTTTGGTTTTTGTTTTTTCCACTAAAGTTGATGGTTTTAATTCCTTAGCTTATTACTGTTGAAATATTCTAATGAAATTATAAAATAAGGCCAATTGCCGCCATTAATTGAAAGGGCAAAGCGCAAGCGCTGATTGTGGGTGTCCTCTCTTTCAGGGACAAAAAACATCATGCATGATACATTTAGATACACTTTGATTTTGCCCAAATGAATTGGAAAAATGCACTGTTAATTATGCACGTGTGATAAGCCAGCACTATAAATGAGTTTGCATTGTGTGGCTTTCTAATCTCATAATGAAATTAACTGTGCATGGCTTAAATTATTGTTTATCACAGAGAAAAAGTTGTTAATTATAAAATGTTCTCCAACTAGTTCAATTTTAAATCACAAAAATGTTGGATCCAAATAAAAGACAAGCAACAACGTTAAAAAGACATATACTTTGAGATCTTCTAAATGGACCGTTCGCACAGAAACAATTTCATTGGGATCTTTCTATTGTTTTCCACAAGCTTTCATTTACGAGTTCTCGTTTAGTAATTATACTGAAATTGTGGTCCTGTTTTGGTATAAGACATGTCCTGAAATATAATGTCTTGTAGGGGAGATTGCATATACCATAATCTTCAAAGATACTCACTTTGTCTTGTAGTATGTTGCATTTTGTCAATTTCGTTCAAATTTAATTTTTTCTTTGTGTATGTATGTATGTGCGTGTGTTTAATTTGATTAACTCTGTAATTTTGAAGAAAATCGGCGTAGTTTTTGTTGTTTGTAAATATTTTATGTTCTAGTTTGACTTTGAAAGAGCATTGAAAGATTTTCATTCAAGAATGAAAAGCTATTATATTCTCTTATTAATTCACCACAAGAAATTATAGTTTACCGACAGAATTTTCTTGAAAAATGATTTTGTCTCTAAATTATACGATTCCTATAAAAAAAAAAAATATTATTATTCCCAAACTACACCGACCCGACCATTACCGATCGACAAATCACCAATACCGACCAACAATTTTAGATTTTCTTGGTGAATGTTTACCTACAACGATTTTACTTTTACAATCCTAACACTTACCTACATATTTTCTGTAGGTAAATTGATTCTTTCTTGTAGTAATTACCATGCAGAGAAACCATCATGTAGCTCAAGTGGTATTGCTCAACTTTTATAAGGATATTGATCAGAGTTCGAACCCTATATATTTCAATTTTTTTAATATTTACCCCCTCCAACCACTACTCCTAACTTATTAAAAAAAATTGACCACTAGCTTGTAGCTCAAGTGGTATTGGTCGCCCTTTGTAAGAGTATTGATCGGAGTTCGAACCCATTATCTTTCAATTTCTTTGAAATTTATTCCTTGCACTCCAACCAGTACTCTCAACTTATTAAAAATTACCACGCAGATAAGCAAGCTGATAACAACTTATTAAAATTTACCACGCAGATAAGCAAGCTGATAACAACTTATTAAAATTTACCACGCAGAGAAGCAAGCTGATAATTGACGGAGAATTATAATTAACTAGTAAAACGTTCTTGGCTGACTTGAAAAATATTTCATATATATATATATATATAAATATTATAATTATTCAATCTACCAAAAATGCTTATATATATGAAGAATCATCGCAATCAAAGGGACGGTGGGATTTGATTATGGTCTATGTCGGCGAGCCGTAAGGGGAGACCAAATTTATTTTTATCAGCTTGTGCATAAAATAAATTAGCACAAGCCAGGCCAATATATATGTAAGTAGTCAAAACAAAAGATTTTGGAGCCTCCAAGTCCTTTGTCCAGGCCACCAACACAATGCGCATATTCGGGGTTTCGCTCCTGTAAAAAAACATTTATGTCATGGGGTCACCCAATCTCATCTATCTCTTTCTGACTTTGGATTGACAATTGACATATGGAATCTCCTATAACGGGGTGAAATCGACTTTTCAATTATTCTCAATTTAGTTTCTACGTTAATTATCTATTTACCCATAATTATTAATTATTTGGTCAACTTATTGTTAATCGGCCCATTGACCCATATCATTACTCAAAACCAATGTTGCAAAAAGCGTTATCTTTCGCTTGGCGGGCGGATCGAGCTGCAGCGCGCAGGCGGAACCCAGGTGGGATTAGGTGAGACTAATCGGAAAAAAATCGTAGGCGGACAAAGGGGGCCTAACGCGTGGCGGGGATTAATCGGGATTAGGCGGGGATTTTTACAACAGAGCTCAAAACCCGTATGACCCCGAATTCCGGATATAAATAATTCATCTCCATTCATTTGTAATTTAATCACAATTTTTTTCTTAAGTTCTTTTACGTTTTGGATTATATTTCGATTATATACTTGACTTAAGCATCGTAGAAACATTTTCTCTCTAGGGATGGCAATGGAGCGAACGGGTATCTCAATATCTAGACCCGTCATCCCCTCCACGGGGTGGGCGGGCGACCCGTGTGTTAATTTATTTTTTTGTATATTTTTATCTTATATTTTATATTATTAATATTTTAAATTTTATATTTTGTATTATAAATATAATACAATTTTGTGTTGTATGCAGGTCTAGAAGTACCTTAGTTATTGAATTTACCTTAACACTAACTGGAGTGATCTATGAATTTTAGTAGCATCGCTATTGCCTTTTTCATACAAATTTTCGAAATATCAAGTAAATGTGAATACTACATTCGTGTATAAGATGTTGCCATGATTGTACATGGGACATTATAATGTATTTAAACAATAAATTAAATACTTTAGAAAATAGGAGATTTAACTTTGTTGAAAATTATAAATCGTTATACTAGTAATAATAGGCAAGATGTAACAATTCTTGAAAGTTGAATTTCCTATATGTCAGTGATTACCAACTTGTTTTTTTTATATCCAGTTTATCGTCTCTGCCTCCCCTTCAATTGGTCTCAAGTACATTTAACACATTATCTTGCTCAAAATTTGATTCCTTATTGTCCTTTTGTTTTCCACCGTTGATATCTCTTAAGATCCATGCAGATATAATATCAAATGAAATGATCACAACTCAAAAGCTTCGGAGAAATAGATCTCATCCAACCATTAATTAATTAATTATCCCGAATTTATGAAACTATTTTCGTAATTAAAAATCCCTCCTAACTTGGCAAAATTCCCATCACCCATACAACGGCGGAATTAAGGGGCAAGTTGTGGCAAGAAATTTTCAAAATTTACTTGTTATTTATTCTATTATTTTGAGTAAAATTCATTTTATGGGTCTAGATTTCGGTCCCAAGTCTCGAGCTGCGTATATATAGAAATCTGGCCGGCATATATGCATGCTGGCAAGACCAGGTGGGTTAATTTTCATTGATTTCAGTGCGTGTGGAAATGGGTACATAATGCATAAGTCTGCGCACACGAGCACATTACTAACAACATCTCTTCTCCATGTGCTTATGTCTTCCATTTTGTCCTTGTGTTGCATTTTCATTTCTCAACTCTTGTTTTGTTCGATATTGTTTTATGAAATATATATTTTAAAAAGTATACATTGAAAAACGTGACTACTGATGAAAATAATATTTAAAAAATATTATGTATATTTAAATTTATATTTTGATCAGAGAATATAAATTAAAAATAAAAAATATCCTTAATTTACTAAATGGAGGTAAGAATCACAACCAAGGGCTTTTCTTTTCTATTTAGCCCAAAGGAAGACGCGAAACTTTTACAAAGTTTTATATATTATATATAATCATCATTTATTCATTGATAATTATATCTCATAAATCCGGTCTCACAACAAAGAAAAATCAGTTTACTTACCAAAAAAAAAAAGGTTATAGGTAAATATCAAGATAACTGTGAATTGTATGTAAAATCGTTGTAGGAAAATATCAAGATAACTGTGAATTGTATGTAAAATCGTTGTAGGTAAAATCATCGTAAGTAAATATTTACCTATATAATCTAAAATTATTAGTAAATAAATACCTACAGTATTTTTCGTTGGTAAATTTAAAAAATTGTCGATGATTTGTAGGTGTAATATGGGAAAAATATTTTTTATTCTTTAGGTATTATGTAAGTAACTGTAAAATTTAGTAACAAAATATCAATAAATTTTATTGGTAAATTGGAATTTCTTGTAGTGTTCCTACGTAGTTATGGTCTCAATATTGGGGTTTGGAGTCATCGTGGAACTAATCACAACTAGATACATTGTGGTCTAATTGTTGGGATTTTTGATTAAATGCACGAGACAAATTTTAATTGAAAAAATTGATTGTTTTTTTTTTAACAATTATGGTTGAGTGCCTTTTAAATGATAAATTCAGATGTTTACCAAGGTTGCAAGGTACGTGAATGTGATGGTTAATTCAAAGTGATAAATCTTGTACGTTGTGTCATTAGATTTTCGTGGGGTCTTGATTATGACCATTCAACCAATTATATAATTTTCTCCTCAACAAATGAAGCTAGCATTTGAATCAAGAACCACCATCAGTATAAAGTCCTTCCAAAATCCATGTAAATCTTTTACTGTCACTTAAAATATTTCTTCTTGAATAATTCCATTCTTTTCTATTTTGCTTTAAGATTTTCCTAAAGAAATCTAAACAAAAATACAAAATACGTTATGTCATCATCTGTATGAATTAAATATGTAACTCCAGTGTCTATGTTCATGATTGGTTAAATAGTTGGATTTTGTAGAAACAGTTTGTTTTTGGAGTATAAAAGGACCCAAAAACCAGTAACTTACTGAAAGAGATAATAAAAAAGATTGATTGATGGACCCTTCTTAACTACTATCAATCAAACTAGTCATTTCTACTGATCCCCATCTTTTCAACTTCAACTATTTATTTACATATGCTGCCAAAAGAATGATTAAATATTAATTAACAATCAAGAGCTATTCGCCTCACTTAACTACTTTCTTGCATCTATAAATTTCACTTGTCCACCTAAGATGTACCAAATCTTTGCCAAATCATTGAAGGTCATGCGCTACTTTATAGAATTAACTTCAACCGTTTATTTTTAATAATTGAGATTTCATGTTCCATATAATTAATCATCGAGTAAATAATGCCGACCTTTCAGGAACTGCCCCATGTAAACCGTAAGAATAAGAATCGCTTCTTTCGCCCCTAATATCCTCAATTAGCACAAGAAGTCGTCCCACAGGTGAGAAACTGCCCCATGTAAACCGCGTGAATGCATAATAGCTTTCAGGTCCCTAATATATTTAACTAGTACAAGAAGTCGTTCCCCCAAGTAATTGTTTCATAGTTGACTTTCAATCAATCCAAATTACAGGGTTCCCATTTCCCATCGAGTTTGACCTCCCCACATTGCCTCCTAAAGCTCTCAATATTAATTGTTCCACCATTTACGGGGCTCGAACCCCTTATCTCTTATGGAGATACCAAAATTACCTCACTTTTAACCAATTTTACTACAAGGCCAACCTTCAACATTTATTAATTGTGTGGAAGTGGAAAAAAATTACTTTCTTCAGCATTTACAACAAAGACATAGTAACAATCATTAATTATACTTTAGTTTCATGTTGAACGGTATATATCACAATTCACAAACTTCTAGGCAAAATCTGCTAATATCACAAGTTCATAACACTATAATTTCGTACCAATTTTATGGTGCATGGTTAATAAGATTACACACAATTTCTTGATAGTTAAGCAAATAAACTCAAGAAAATATATAAGCAAAAGATTTAAACAACAAAGCCATAACGAGTAGAATCAAAATCTGATCCGCCAGGGAAATAATTTTGTTCGATTCACCACCGACAACCTTACTCATATTCGAAGCTGACCACTTTTGTTCTATTGAAAATGTCGGTCTGTTCGTGTGAAGAAAAGGCTTAAACATTAATGTGTCTTGAGCTGATTTAATTTCCCCAAGCCCAAATCCTCTTTCCTGCATAAAAAAGCTACGATTAATATTTTAACCATATGGGTCCATGTCCCCTTATTTACGTCATGAGTAGAGGTGTGAATAGGCCAGTCTACCCAACTAGGGCCTACGGCCTTTCAAACCTAATAGGCCAGTCTATTTAAGGCATACAAATACCACAATATATATTATTTATTTTATTAATATTACTATTTTATCTAATTATTGTAATCGAAAAGATATATATTAAATAAAATATATATGGTTTGTAGGCCTTTAATGACTTTTATTAGGCTCAGGCCAAGCCTATTTATTAAATAGGTCATACTCGGGCTGGAAAAAAAATCTACTATGTATAATAGGGAAACTTAGGCTCAATACACATGCAAAAGCAGTGCCCGAGGCGCCAAGCGCAAAGCCTGTGCCGGCCTAGCCTATTTTCACCCTTAGTCATGAACCAGTCCTAAAAAGTTAATAAATGTTGGGCCACTCCAGTAAGGCTCAAAATAAATAATAATGGGCCAGTTTTGGCCATATCTTAGGCCCAATATTACCAGTCTCACCTCAAGCTCCTTTCCCATTGTCACAACTAGGGATGGCAATTTCCTCCGAACCCGACGGAGGATTCGATCTCGACCATAACGGAGGAGGGTATGGAGGGTAGTTTTGTACCCGATTAAATAAATGGGTGCGTGGGTATGGGTATTTTTCGGGTATGGGTATGGAGGTGGGTCTAGGTACATCCTACCCATACCCTACCCGATACCCGATTAAATAATAATATTATATATATATAATATATCTACATATATATTTATTTATAATATTTTACATATATTTTTTATTTATACAACTCTATTTATTTATATTTAAAGAAAATGATTTTTTCCCCAAATCTCAACCAAAATCTACAAACCCACTAACACTTTTGTTTAATCCTTTTTAATATTTTGCTATATTTTTATAATATTTAGTTCGCTAATTCTTATTTGTATTCTTTTTTCCTTATTGTTTCCTTAAGAATTTAGTAAATATCAATATCTTTATTTAAATAACTCAAATTTCTCTTTAAAAATAGAAATAACTTAAATTTGAAAAAAATACAATTGTAAGTGGTAAGAGGGTATGGGTAGGGTATGAATACCCGATCATCCGATGGGTATGGGGATGGGTATGAAAACAGAATACCCGATGGGTATGGGTATGGATATGGGTATGAGTATAATAAATGGGTATGGGGATGGAGGATATAGATCCTACCCGATCCTACCCATTGCCATCCCTAGTCACAACAATGGTATTTGGACCCGTGTTAAATGACAAGTTTGCCCAGCAAAATTCAGTTGATTCTAGCAAAAGATGGAGGCTCAATGCATATGGGCCTGATTCTTGGCGTGTTATTCGATCAATGATGTTAGCCCGATGGTACCTGTAAATGCTCAATGTGGACTCTCCTAATTTAATAGGCTCTTCAAATTGCTTTACATCACATGGAGCAATAACTTGAACCAATTCTTCTGCGATTGCTTTGAGTTGTTTTGCTACGTTCTCCATTTTTTGGCTGCATATAGGGAAAAGTATTGTATTAATCAGTTTATTTATCATGTCGTGTTCGTGTCGCACCATTGTGCTATAGTGTCATGCCATTCATTAACACTAGGGGTGGCAATTCACATAATCATATCGTGTTTCGTGTCGACACGATAACGATACAATACAATAAGCTCAACACAAACACGACACGGTAAGAGATTGCACTTGCACAAACACGAATTTTTTTGTGTTGACACGATACCATGAATTAGAAAAATTGATTAAGTTTGAATGATACAATATTATATGTCAATACACGATAGCAAATTATATGTATGATACGATATTACATGACAATACACGATAGCAAATTACATGTATGATACGATATTACATGATAATACACGATAGCAAATTACATGTATTATACGATATTACATGACAATACACGATACAAACTACAAAGTGTATAATAAAAACATAGAAATATAATGCTATCGTGTCACTATTGTATCACTAACAGAAAAACATGTCATTATCATATATATTTTTGAAAGCAGACCGTGTTATTAACAGATTAACAGGTTATTAGCATGTTAAGGCCTTGTTTGTTTATGTTTCCAATGGCCTCTTTCCAGTTTCCAACTATACATAAAAGTGGAATCATGTTTGTTCATAAAATTTCCAATGGAAATCATCATTTTCATTTTCTATTTTTCACATAAAACAACATCTCAAACCTATAATTTCTATTCTCAAACCTATACACTACCCTACATCACTCATCATTACTTATCAATCTCTATTTTCATATTTTAACCCAATTATATATGTGGGACCCACCATTATCAACTTTATCTACTTAAAATATTACTATTTTTAAATTATAACTATCTAATGGAACCCACCAACTATAATCTTACAAATATAATATTATATATTCAAATTAAAATATTGAAGTGGACCCCACCACTACCAACTTTTCAATTATTATATACATAAAATAATATTTCAAAACTACTCAAACCAAATACAATCTCATTTCCAACCCTACATAAAACACATTTCAATTCATTCATCCAAACACAATCCCAATTTCCACACGAAAACCAATAAATTCTCAAAATTCTATTTCCAACTCCAGAAACTGGAAATGGACCATGGAAACATAAACAAACATGCCCTAACATTCTATCTATTATTTAATATCGGGTTTAGCATGTTTACACGAATACAATATGAACACGATATGAAATTCCGTGTCCTTATCATATCGACGCAATAAGAACATAAACACGATAAAGCCAAACACTAACGTATTATTTTCGTATCATTTTCGGTCTAATTCTATTATGTCTATGTCAAGAATTGACATCCCTAATTACCACTATCTACAAATATTATAGAAAGTTTGATCTATTCAGTCCAATCACATTGTTTTGGGCTAAAACATAAACCAATCCCTATTATCTGTTGACTCTATCAAGGCCCATTTTAGGTTTTACAATCCTGGGCCCAAGTTTTCATCTTTCTTTACCAAGATCCATTCATAAGGTTCACAATCCAGCTAACCAACTACCAAAACCAAAAGAACTCTGCAAAAATGAAAAGCTGAAACTGAAACTCGAAATTAATTCTTACCGGAAAATCTGATAATTCTGCTCACCGATCGCCGCAGTAGCCTCTTCCATAACCTGGCCATCATCCCCACGCCAAACAATCTTCTCGTGATCTCCATAACTGCTGCAGCACTCGACCGTTAACCCGAATATCCTCTCACTATTAGCCAAAGCAAATCTCAACTCCTCCGTCAATATTCCGTGATTTTTAATTTGTAGCACTCCGAATTCTCTAACCGATCTCAGCAATCTTCTCACCGAATCAGTTTCCCTCGACACGAGCGACTCGAAATTGATTTCCTCTGGTTTCAATCGATGAACGTGTTGAGGAAGTGATAGCTCCGGGATTTGTGCGGATGTATCAATGTACTCAGATAGAATCGGATCGGCGGCGGATGTATCAATGTACTCAGATAGAATCGGATGTATCAATGTACTCAGATAGAATCGGATCGGCGGCGGATCGGGAGCCTTTGGCGGTGGGGATCGGAGAGGGTGGTGGCGCCACCGGTGATGAGGAAAAGATTGAGCGAGTTTTGGGTGGCAATTTCTCTTTCTCCATCGGAAGATGAAAGCGCTAATTTAGGTATAATGGAAATTAAAATCATTCCATTGGTGTTTAAAATGCATGGACCTTGGCTAGGGTGCGTGTACTAGTGGTCGGAAGCATGTTTATGTTATTTATATTTACTTGCCTTGCACTACTATACTTCATTTGCAGACTATTCGTCATTTTTAAAGCTTCAAATCTTGTGGCCCGCCATTTTTCCATTCTGGCCCGAGGACTGAGCAAAAAGCTACATGAGCTACTGATGGAGATGGAGGAAGTAATTGTATGATAATTGACGAGGTATGAGACTATACAAATTATTAAATGCTTGAAATATCAGTCTTTTTGTATACGTGGATATGCTTCGTTGAAAATTATTTGTGAATGTTTTGCGAATGATGAAACATAAGATGATTTTATGTCACCTGGTGTGTGTTTTCTCGACTTTCATATTGTTCTAATACTAGTTTAAGTCTGGTTAACCATGAAAGCTCTACAAGCTATACACTGGACGGGGTCATTACATATTACGCATTACACTGAGGTTGTTTCTTTTGCAGAAGGAAGCATTTCAACTATGAGTGAAGTCTAAAATGGCTATATAATCTATATAAATATGACAATTGAGGCCATTACGATTTACGAAGTCCTGACTTGGCCGATCGCGAGCAGCTATTTGCTTGCCAAAATAATCCACTTGTTATCCACACTTTAAGTTTCGAAAGTATAAATAATTGAAGCAAATTTTTATATAGTATCGTATAGTAATTTATTTTATAGTCCTGGATGAATGCTAGTTAGAGAATTGAGTAGTGAAGCTTTACACGTCCTCCTAAAATTTAAACCGGCCACCAATGTGAGCAAAACATATGTAGTATTATGTAGCATTACGAAGTAAATCTTTATTACATTATGTTACATGCATGCTCACATTGAAGTCGAGCGCAGTACAGAAAAAGGTTCAGATACTTCATATCACACACCAAACAAGACTAAAGAAAATTCTTCACACTGATTTAAAACCTCTTATCCGACTTTCCCTTGACAGATTTTCCTGGAAACACGCCACCTGTCATTTTACCACCAGAAGAATAGCTACCTGGCTCTTGGTAGCCAATGTGCTCAACCGCCCCAACAGTCTTGAATAACCGCCGCTTGTTTATCTCCTCCACAAGTGATCGATGCAACAATTGGCTGCGTATGTCCACCAGTGATCCAGTTCGTAACATTTTCTGCTGTCGTTTTGAGCTGCAATCCGCTACATTAAAATTGTTGCAGTTTCTGGCCATGCTGGCCTCAGGACCAAACCTTGTGCATTTTGGAGTCTTTGAAGTGCAATGTAGTTCTTCTTTGGGAGGAGAGATTGGCACAAAATCATCCTCGTTTGCCGAATAATACTTTAGATTGCTGTACTTGTCGGAGCAGGACGAGCTTTGTGAACTGGCATCATCATAAACATTTGCCTCCTCTGCATCAAAAGGTCGTGTTGTAATAAGTAAAAGGAAATTCACTCTTAAGTACTTGCAAAGATTTGGAAGTTTTTGAGAATATGCATACCTTGAAGCCAATCATGTAATGAATTTGCTTGGTAAAATTGGTCATCGTCAGAGGAGAAAAGACCTGGAAGGGAAGCCTGTGAGGAAGAAAAGGAGGATGTATAATAAAAAGGGTGGTGAGGACTATTATCGTCATTATCATCTTCATCGTCGGCATAATTGAAACTTTGCTGCTGATGGATTTGAGATGAGCTGGAAACCTTGCAGGATGGAGCCACAGTGGAAATCTCTTTGTCTATCATATTAGCAATCTCAAATGGCTCCCAATCTGTTATCTCTAATTCCTTAACCATTTCGGTCGCAACATCCAATGCAGTGTCGCTTGTAAAGTCGAATGGGAAGTAGATGTTTCTGGCAGAACCTGAATTTCATCATCACTGTTAGCTTTGCAAGCACAGTCCATAAAATACATGAAAAATGCCGGGAAAAAAAAAAAGAGTTTTGGGCTAATACCATTTTCTCAGAAATCTGTACTTTGAGAAAGATAGTGTCATCCTCTGGATTCATAGTCCCTGTGATTTTCATGTCAGTGCTTCTTGCCATAACCTCCGATGGTGACCGCAATTCCAGGGATTTTTACTCAGAGCAGCCTTCTGAGATGAGATTTTCGCGGCAGGTAATTCTTCAACCTCTTCAATCGAAAGAAAAGGATCCTTCAAAAGCTCGCGCGCAGATGGCCTATTGGGAGCCTTCTCCAAGCACCTTCCGACAAATCTTCGCGCTTCTGCATCGTCAATCCGGTAAAATGATTCTGGCAGCTTTCCCTATTTTGAAACATGGCACGAAATGAATGAGATTTAATTTTCTACTGTTTGTCATGCAGGAAAGTAAGACAATTTTGAATCAAATCCAAGTTTATTTACCGATGTCACTTTCTTGTAAATTTGAGCAGGGTTGGAGCACTCGTTGTATGGATATTCGGAAGTAAGCATCTCCAGAACACACATGCCAAAGGAGTAAATGTCTACGAGCTCGTCGTATTCCTCTTCGTATAATTCTGGTGCCATAAACTCAGGTGTGCCTGATGATTGTTGTCATGAAAATCATGTTCTTCATTAGTATAATTTCTTCACCAATTTAACTTAAAAACTTTTCAATTAAAATGATAGAATTCATGAGCATCCAAATTTGAGCACACAATCTATAGAAAGAAACAAGAAAAGAGGAGAGAGTTGCCTATGACACTGTGGGCATGGTGTGATCCACGAAGTATGGCTGCCAATCCCAGATCACCGATCTTAACCTGGCCAAGATGGCCGTTGACGAAGATGTTGTCGCACTTAAGATCCCGATGAATTACCGGAGGGTCATGACCGTGCAAATAATCAAGACCCTCGAGAATTTGGCGAGCCCAATCCTTAATTGCTCGAATATTCACTCGCTTGTACCTTTTCCGGTACCTGTCGAGCATCATGTTAAATTAGCTTAGTATTATAAACACATTGAAGCATACTCAAGAATCCACATCAGGTACTTTGAAGTTCAGAATTTCTTCTAGGGTTAATTGCAAAATTCACCCTCCAAACTATAGTTTTCTGCACTATGCCGACTGAACTTTGAAAATACATACTCTGCCCTCTGAACTATATGATTCGTTGCATATGTCCAAGTCAGATCACAAGGGGCAAAGTGCAAAATGTTCAAAGTTAGGCATGCACTAGAAAAATTTCCCAAGTTTAGTAGACAAAATGCAAAACTCACTATAGTTTGGCGGGCAAAATGGAATTATCCCTTTCTTCTATGATATCGAAAAAAAAATGTATGGATAATGAAATTACTCTCTTAGGGTGCCGGATGTAAACATTTCGGTGATGAAGTTGAAAGTTCTCCGATCAACGTCAATCCAGGAAGCGCGAAATTTCATTATGGAGTCGTGATCGAGATTCTTGAGCAGGAGGACCTCAGAGTAAAGCCTTTGCAGTGATTCAGGTGATCTGAAGACATCGTTAAGCTTCACCTGATTCCAAGCTACTTCCGTTCCAGCAAACTCGTCGAATGCTCTATATACCGTCTTCATCGCTCCTTTGCCAAGAACATCTTTAAACTGCAAATATGTAAACCAAAGTCGATTTAGCCCATCAGCAGATGTATATGTAGATCTCTTAATTATCATACGATGCCTAAATCATATCCTATCGATCTATTATACGGTCGTGATTTTTTCTGATGAATGCTTCTCAAATCTTAAACACTGTCCACATGTAGAACAAACTGCACTTGGGGAGTGTTTGCAATCTAAAAATTCTTCTCTAACTTTTGGATGAAAAAAAAAAAGTTTTTTGCAAATGACAACTTCTTTTCTAATTCGATTTATTTAATCAGAATCTACAAATAGCGAGATGATCAATGCTTTAAATTTCTGATTTTGTTTGACTTTTATAAACAAATAAGCATTTTTTATAACTTTTTTGCCAAACACTCAACTTTTGATTCTATTTGCAAATATTTCCAACTTTTGATTATCAAATACTATACTTATAAATCACTCCTCGGAAGTTTTTGCTATGTTTTCCAGAAAAATACATAACACAAACATGATTTTTTTTTTTTTGAGCAAACACAAATATGATTTTTAGTACTAGATAACCCGGAAAATATAGGGGATGTATGAATGTGTTTCCAAGTCAATTTCAGGTTTAGTGTTGGAAAATGAATTTTCAAACTTTATTGGTTTTCGTGTGAGAATTGAGAATATGTTTGGTTTGTTGTCTGAATTTCTGTTTAGAAATGAAAATATGTTAGGTTATAGTATTTTTGACATAAATTTGCGTGATTGTAATGTATTTTTGATATCGTTTTGCGTGATTGTAGTGTCTTTTTACATAGATTTGCGTGATTTTGGTGAAAACTTGTTTGATTTTATTTTCAAAATCTTTCCATAAAAAAATAAAACTGAAAATGACTTTATTTCTATTGAGAATTTCTTAAACAAACATAAATTCATTTTCTGTAATAGTTGGAAATTGGAAAATTGGATTTGGAAACAATTCCATAAATAACCATAAATATTGCAAAAACAAGATTGGCTACTTACTTCACAATCTACAAAAGAATTAAAGAAAAATAACTCAAAAATAGAATGATCAAATTAAAGCAGATAGTTAAGAAATTAACTTACCCGGCCATAGCGTTCGGATGGGTCCATTTCCACGTATAACTGCATATTTCCTCCATCAATGGTTTCCCCTACCCGAGTTTTATACATGATTAACCAATAATATATATACTGAGATTGTGTAACTAGCTTGTACTACTATATGGATTTACTTCACACTTTATTAATATTGTAACTAAAAACTGTAAGAATTAATTATGTTTGCGACGAAAACAGAAAACGGATGCTAGAAAATCCGAGGTTTTCCTTCGTGATTTTCGTATGAAAAAACACCAAACAATAGCCAGAAAAGCCTTGAGTAATCAATCCTCAGCATAATCCAAGCCATTCCCACAACTTCACGTGAAAATTCGTATTCTTGAAAAATCATTTGTTTCCAGGAAGAAAATACAGGTACAAATATATAGGAGATTTCAAATTTTTTTTTTTTGAGCTAGTAGAAAAGTTTAAAACTGTTGGATGTGGAGATGATGAATGAAAACTATCTTTATGTCTTTTTGTTGGGACCTAAAATAGACTATTAAGATCAATAATCAGTGGAGGCGGTGCGTTTGGCAAGAAAGGTTTTATTTTCAAAAGCTGGAATGATTGAAAAGTGATTCCTGAACTTGAAAAATCTGTGGCCACGTTTTGGTAGCATGGTTAAACTTAAACACCAGGATCCAAAATTAGATTTTCAAGATTCAAGGGAAAAATTAAAGAGATGGGTTTTGAGATTTTTTTTAAGGGTTTTGGGATTGAAATAAACTTAAGAAAGTGAAAAGATTTTATTTTGAGAGGGGACTAAATGTTGGAATGAAAAGGCAGGCCAAAAGGGTTGACGGGGGTGTTTATATGAAAATATTTGGAGAATAAATAATAATAGTTTTATTTGGGGCAGATAAGAAAATTAAACTGGCTTTTCGGGTTGGTGTGCAACTTAAGTAGAGTGGACATAGTCAGATTAATCATAATTATTTTGACAGAAGTTAATTGTTTTGCGCCACGTTAACATTTTGGGTGATGTTTTTTTGACGTGTAATTTTCTAATTATCAATAATTGAGGACCTGGATTATAATAGAGGACAGTGTATGCTGTATACATTGTAATAGGACTTGAATGGTTGACAATATATCAACTAAAAGACACGTACAGTTTTGCAGTGGATTAGAAAGTCTTGATCAAAGATTATTATTAATTTAGACCAAGTTTGCCATTTTTATTGGATAAAAACCTATAAACATTGTTGCCATAGTAATAGAAAAGACAAGATTTTAGTGCAGATCATGTTAAGGTATCATTAATCAGTGCAAGTTTTCAATCTTCACTATTTGAATATGAACCCATTACTTAATAAAACAAATACAACAGAAAAAAAAAATAGAGCAATAATACAATGTCATCAACGCTATAAATAGCAACTTGTCTCTCATTTTGTATCACAATGACAACGACTGCAAACATCTCAATGGGCAACCAATAATGGACACACACATGGCCTCGAGTAAGATATACTCAAACCTGGTAAAAAAGAATGAATGATGTGTTGTCTGGCTGCCGCGACACCCGCAACGCCAGCGTGGAGGTTCAATTTCTCAGTAACAAGGTGGATGCGATTTTTGTGTGGTGACTTCGATTTATGGCAGTTTCGGTCTTAACTTATCGGCGACATCCCGCATTTAACTCATCCACTAAGCTTTTGCAAGCGAAAGCGATGGGGCCTCGGAGATGGGTTCATCCTTTTTTAATAATGGTGTATATATGTGTGTTGAAATTAATGTTGATAATAATAATAACTGAAAATGACAAGATGTTTGACTTCAATAACAGGGGGTTTTGTCATTTCTTGAATTTTCTAGCTCAAGACGTGATACAACGAATTACATTTCGAACAAATTTCTTATACCCTCATAATGCAATAAAGTTAATCAGATTTAGATCACGTTATGTCACACCCTTCCATGTGTGATGGGGCACACCATGAACAAGTTCAACCACTATAAAAAATAGAAGTTTAATTGTTTTTCTTCATAAAATATTTTAATTATTTTTTTCAAATTAGTCTTCTTTTACATAGATTAATGTTATTTCCAAAGCAGGCCCTTCAGGTGTCTGTAGGAGAAAATTCTTTCTTCTTGAAATTGAAAAATCTTGTGCAACTTAACCTGGACAACCAATAATAAAGATCTGACTATGTATATAGGCCCCAATATAATACTGTTGCAAGTGCTTCAAATAGTTTCATCCAGATATCAGAATATATATCTTACATTCTTACTACTATTACCTGTTTTAATATTTTCCTATTATTTACCTGTAGAAATTAGAATAGGACATAAAAAATGTTGACTGGCATGAATATAGCCATCCCTGAACTGTTACATTCAAATAAATTTCACATGAGTTTTTTGTTCAAAGAAATAATTTTTAGATAGTTACCCAAAAAACCTTCAAGTTTGAACTAATTATAAAAAAAAAAAAAAAACTAGAGATGTTTTAAAATTGCAAAAATATAATCCTCAGAATTGATTATATGTTAATTTAAGGAGGGAACTATAAATATAATGGGAAAATATAAAAACAGAATCAAACCTCGGGAGATTTTTGCAGTTTTCAAGAATCTCAGGGTTTTTGTAATTAGCCCAAACCTCAGGGTGCTTTTGTAATTATCCCTAATCTTTAATACATAACAATTATTCCCCTCCTATTACAACATTTTTGATCAAGCACATGGAATTCAACATGCATCAGTTTAAAACTGACAAAAATCTCAAGTAAAACGCAGAAGCAGAATATTTATCACCATTTCTATCATTCTAGCAACAAGAAAACATTCATTTTCCATAGCTACAATTTGACATGCTCAACAACATTTTTCACATGATTAAGCTACACAACATATATGATGGTGAAAAAGAAACGTTTCGGGTCAATAATTTAACATCCTATGCAAAGCTCACTTTTGAACCTATGTTTGCCAAACCAGGAAAAAAGTTGCCAAAAGTGCACAGATACAAGAAAATACAAACCCTTTTAAGTTGCATCAAGTTTCAAAACGAAAAAAAACGCAATTTTTTGAGTATCTGTCACGAGCGGCAAAGAAGCCACATAGGCAGAGAACCTCGGGCTTACTGGTTTGGAAGAAGAAAATTCTTGCGTACACTCATGCTTACGAGTGTACTTAATAACAAGAGCGTCTCGTTTCATTACCCGCTTTCAGACAGGCAATGGAGGGAAATCATCTTCATCTTTGAGACGGTACGATGACCCTAGCAAAACCCTACATGTTCAGAGCAGGGAAAATACTTTCAAGCGCAATATCAGCAACCAAACAAGGTTGAATGTAAATATGTATTCGGAGATTCTTTTACCTATCTTGCTCTCTGCTCAACGAGGATTGTGACCTTTGCAACCCTGAGAAAGTTCTAGGAGATGACGAGACGGGTTTTTGTTGCCTGCTTTTTTCATGTCCAACCGGCTCGAATTCAATAACTCCCTCGGGTGGGATGAACAAGCCATTCACATTAGGATATCCGTCTCTACGAGGAGAAAATGAAAGGTCGCTATCGGAAGAGTTAACCATCGGATTTTTGTCGAAACGGACTTGAGGTTGTGATAGTTCATGGGTGCTTCTGTCTAGCATATTTGGGTCTGTAAATATCATGTTTCGCCCATTGTTACGCGGGGACCTTGATGGTGCCTGATTTCTTCCTTTTATACCTGCTGAAGACCTGTAACCTTGTGGGGATTGATTCTGCAAAAATAACAAAGCAAAACAACAGCTATCAGACAATAGTGGTGATTCGAAGGGATAGGTGATTTGAAGTGATAACAAGTTCACATGAGAATCCATGTCATCAATATAAAATATAGGGTTAATTACAAAACCCCCCTTGAAGTTCGGGCTAATTACAAAAAAACAAAAGATTTTTTAAAATTGCAAAAATCCCCTTGAGGTTTGCTTCCATCTTACGTTTTCCCCTTCACAAGCAAAAATACATTTCAAAACCCCCGACAATTATAAAAATATTACAGTTACCACCTTAAATTTAAGAATTAAGACAGAATCAAACCTGAGGATTTTTTTTTTGTAATTTTGAAACATCTCTGGTTTTTTTTTTTGTAATTAGTCCAAACCTCATGGGTGTTTTTGTAATTATCCCAAAAATATAGGTATACTACTTGAGTTTAGTATAATTACAAAATGTTTGAGTTATCTTTCAAAATAACAAATACCCCCTTAACATATTACAAACACCTCCTTGAAGTTTTCATTTGCATAACAAATACCCCCTTCAATGGGATGTAATTTGTAAAATAGAATTAAATATCAAGGGGGTATTTGTAATTTTCACAGATAGGTGAGTTTTTTTTTGTAATTAGACTGAATCTCAAGGGCATCTTTTGTAATTAACCTATATACAAATAAATAAATTTTAGACAACCATTACAATCAGCATAAAAGCATACCGGATTTGGAAAATACGTTCCTGTTCCTCTAGGTTTTGGAACCTCTTCCCACCCAAACGTAACACCTGGTAATAGTACAGGTTGCACGGCGTACACTTGTGAACTTGGGTGGAAACCATTATGATGCCGATAAGAAAACCCGTTCTGCTTATAATGTGACACAGGCAAAATACCACCATCCCACGGACTATTGTTCTGATACGGAGTGGTTGGCATTGGAGGCAAGGGCAAAGAATGCATACCTAAACCATACTCATAGCACCATCGACCATGCCGTAAGCATTGCAAGTAACTCTCGTAATCCCCAGTGAGATCCGATGGGTTTAGAGACTCGGGTGTCTCACTCCTGCT
This sequence comes from Rehmannia glutinosa, assembly GCA_016081115.2. Lineage (NCBI taxonomy): Eukaryota > Viridiplantae > Streptophyta > Magnoliopsida > Lamiales > Orobanchaceae > Rehmannia > Rehmannia glutinosa. The sequence continues at coordinate 107,042 of JABTTQ020003344.1, read as the reverse complement.
TGCTGAGCCCTGGTCCGAATCCATGTGATTTCGATCTCCCGAAAAATCTACTTCATCTTTATCTGAATCTGGGTTTTTATCCCACGTAGCGCCGTCACGCGATTTGGAGTTAGAAAAATACATGTGAGGTGCGTGATATGGCGTACCAACTGCAGTGACAGCCTCCTTTGCAATTGGAGTTTGACGTATGGAAGAATCGGTAGAAATTTTAAGGTTGTTTAAGTCTTGATCCAGCAAGACTGATGGGTGTTCTAACACGGAGCTTCTATCGAAGTGTCTATATAAGTTATTAATTTTACACGGCCTAGTCTCTGGAATAGGAACTGCGGAGATAGGCCTGGTGCATATTAGTGATGGGTCGAAACCCTGAACATCGGGCCTCTGTCCACTTCCATGCCTTGCCATAGTGTTTGAGAAGAATCTATGAAGCTCGTTAGTAATGGAATCTGCAGGCTGCAAAAGTATACGTGCAAGTTTTCTGGCCCCATAAGAGAAAGCGCTGCGTATGCGATAGAAGTTACCTGTACAGAACCCAATAGTAAAAAGTTAAACAGAATTCAAGGGATAATGACAAAGATCTCCCTGAGGTTCAGGCTAATTACATTAAAATCCAGAGGTTTTTAAAAATTGCAAAAAGTCCCTTGAGGTTTGATTCCATATTAGTCTTTCCCCTTGCATAAACCAAAAACATTTCAAAAACCCCACTGAGCTTTATAAAAATGTCACAGTTATCCCCTTAAATTTAAGACATTATCAAACCTGAGGGGGCTTTTTGTAATTTTGAAACATCTCTTGAGTTTTTTTGTAATTAGCCCAAAGTTAGTATTTTTTTTAATTATCCTTATTTTCAATGAGGCAATGCAGTTGGAGTTATACGTTCAATGAGGCAAACAAACATGGCGTATATTGTCTTCTCTAATAAATAGAAAGCCATGTTACCATTCAAGTGCAGTAACAAAGTCAACATACCTTTGCTGACACTACGTCCAAGATTATTGATATCTTTCAGCGGATCAAATATGTTAAGATGCTTCAGCTGAAATCCACGTGAATTTTTGTCGCCACCTCTAGAAGGAACTGAAAACATGCCAACGCACGAACTTAAGAAATCACTGCTCAACAGTAAATCTTTGTCGCTATCTTCTGGCATCTCAACTGAAAAAGAGAGAACAGATATAAATAGTTATATTTCAATCATAACATCTTTAATTATGGAAGATATGTGATCCCAATCAAGAAAATGTTGCTCACCAACGACGGCTGGCAATGAAGAAAGGCGAACAGGGCCGTTTAAGCTAACACTGTAGGTCTCCCAGTCGAATTTGCTAAAGTAGTCCAAAAATTTAAATAAAACCTAAAGCAGAAGATTTGGTTATTAGGTTTATCTTCTCGAGGTAATCTGAGAAACGTATTATACTCAGGAGCACTCACAGCTAAAGGCCCATCTAATGTTGAGTGAAAAAGGTGGAAAATGTACAACACCAACGTCTCCAAAGCATAGGTAGAAATCAATCCATGATGAGCACCAAGAATACGACTTTCGTAGTAGCACCATGCTTTGATCAGGATAATACTGCGCTTAAACAGATGATCTTTGCCAATATGGCGATCAACCTGAAATGCAAATGCACTGTAACTGTGACATTTAAAAACTTTGGATATATAACTGGAATGACATCTGGTTAGTGTACTTCTCCACATACCTAAAAGACAGTTTCTCATAAGACTAAGACTAAGGCAAAGGCAGAAAGTACAATATAAGCAACATAATAATTTTTTTTAAACGAAAAATGCAATTCTTGCATTAAATGTTGTACAGGCATTTTGTGTTTTTAACTTACGTTAAACTAGTAGTTTTTGTAAAACAACACGAATATATTATAATAATTAGTTTCACAACATATATTTTACGATTCATACAATATAATATAGTAATTATCACCACATAACAATATTTGTTTAACAAGCATAAAAAATATTTGGTAGATATTTGGATCATGAAATAAGCAATAACTGGAATCATTAGTCTTCATGAAGCATCCTGGTCAAGTAATCAGATAAATCTCTCAACATTTTTCGACTTTCAGGATTACTTTAGAACATAACTTACCTGCTCGAGAAAGCATAACGTACAAAGGCCCCCAATTTGGTTAAAGGATACATCAACCACAATATCTTGAACAATACATTTCACAAGCTTAACCTGCCACACAAGAGCCCTGTCTCAATGAGGTGGGAGACAATTCATGAACTTGAACAAAATTTCGAATGATATATACAGGAACCTTAAAATCCAAGTTGAAAATGGCGAGGCACACAATTAATAATGCAACTATCTGCCATGCAGTGATTTATCATTTTCTAAATGAATTTATTGTCCACGATTTACTATTTTGGCTTAATACAAGATTGTTGTGCCATTAAAGTTAAAGGTAAAACAGAAGTCTTAAAGCTCGACCCATCAGTCAAGAATATTTCCAAGTATCAAACAGGAAAACCATAATATTTCCAAGTATCAATGTCGATTTGCGGTTAGAACTGTTATGAATGGAAAATGCATCAATATGGACATAAAACGATGTCATCATTGATGCAGACAACTAAGGCAAAGTCTACCAGTGTTTGTGTTTCTGGAAGCAAGGAAAAGAAGCTGTACGGCAAAAACTTACTGTCTTAAGTGCATATAATGTATCCATATTACACTGATTACTCTTCTTCTGAAAGTTATCTTGCATGGACACCACAATATCAATGATGCATGTGCTCATTTCTTATTTCGTCTCTTACTCATTTAGCAAATGCATCTACACTGTTAAGTCATAGTTTCAGCCTCAAGTAACCTACTATTTTTGCCACAGGAGAAGATGGTGCAAGCTAGAGTTCCCCATGAATCTGGACCATCAGATCCAGAAAAGCAATACATATTTATATCTAAGCAACATTGAGTCAAACGAGGCACATTGTACTTTTTATGTTAATTCTAGTATATTATATTGAGGGTGTTTACACTTAACAACAAAGATTCATACCTCGGCACGGACGAGCTGGACATCCTTTACTACAAATTCTGAGGATGCATTTTTCTCTTCTTCTTCAAGTATAGATTTCATATCATTAGCCAAAGTATCTTCAACATTTGCACCACCAAATGTGGTCAAATCGATGTCTCCATCCGGAAGATAAGTTTTCAATGGCACAGATCCATATGGGAATACCTGCAAAAAGTTCAAACAGTTAATCCAACAAATACAACGGAAAGGTTGGTGAGAGAAAGAAATGGAGATTGGCCAGACTTACTACCATCAACCACTTCCTACATGCGTATGCATACAGAAGCAACAGAAAATAGAGCATTCGGGTGCAAACAGAGAACATGACATGAAATACAAGAAAAAGTAATGTGCATGAAAAGAAAAACTAACTGCTATACAAACTACTAACAATAAAGACAAACACACTTTGTGTTATTCACATTCAATTGTATGTCTACCCATTCATATCAAGGGAGCCATAATCCAGCACAGGAATAAGATTCTATAAGAATGGAACTTTGCTATGCTCTTCTTCATTTGCTCTTGCAATATGGAAATTGCTTCGGTGTTATCATCAGCCAATTCTTCCAAGTGGAGAAAAAAAGAAACAAAAATAATAGCACATAAATTATGGATGTCAAATGTACATGGTAAACAGTAAAACAAACTGGCACGATAAGGATACAATACAAACCAAGAATCTGGAAAACTATCCATGTCATTCCATATATCAGTGATATTCGTCCGATATTACTTCATGTTTGGTTTTCCAACAAAAGTTGCTTCTTCAGAAACTTGCACAGTAAGCTCTCTCGATATGCTTGTCAAATAACACTTAGACCAAGACTTTGTTGAAAACAAATCCCAACCACAGAAAAAGCTACCGGTGAGAGAAAGGGAATATACTTGGTTCAACTACATTTTAGGGAGTGTGAGCATACAGGAAAGATGAAGTGCTCAACTACAAAGGATGGCATTTATTTTATGCACAAGACTCATGGATAAGCATCTATTGCGACGTTAAGCAAATGAACATCCTAGCTACTGAAGGTAAGGAAAAGGGCAACTAAGGAAATATTTTCTAAGCAATTATTCTAGTCGTACCAGTTCTCACAAAACACATTAGCCATGTAACTGGTGGAGCAGCTTACAACAAACAATAATATAAATGTCACAGAATACTGACAGAGAGCATAATATTGTTAACCATAGAATATATAAATAGATCATGTAACATCATAACTCATTCATTTAAATATAATAACTTTATATTTTGATAATACAAATAACGACAAAGTTATACGGATATAGAAGAGCCTTAAGAATCACTAGAGTAACAAGCAGGTCCCGACCATACCATATTAATGACAGCTTTCCCTGATTACCACGATAACACATTTCTTGTATCCAGATCAAAGACACGTGTAAGAAATTGATGGTGTGTTTTTAAAGACGCGTGATTACTTCCTAAATACCAAACACCCCCCAATTAGATCTCTTCCACGCGTCACAAAAACAACTTTTTTATCTCATATTGCCAACATTCTTCTATTTGGGCATTCTTCGGCATTAATCAACCACATTCCGAATTGATCAAAACTAAATTTACCAAAAAACAAACCTTCTTTGCATTTGAAACAAAAGAAATCATGCATGCACACCAAAAAATGAATTCGCGGCATGGACAGTAAACATCACAGAGAATCACTGGTTTGTGCTACATATCAGACTAACAGTTAACACAACAAACTAAGAAATAGTGCCACTATCTCCAAAAGCAATATTCCTCAAACCACTAACAAAAACATATATGCATATAAAGTACACACATAAATGTATCAAGGACTAGATATCTATTAAAAAGAGACATATATAAGGTGAGAATTTTCACCTCAGCACCTAGACAATTCCTGATTAATCTCTGAATATAATCAACAACCTCTCTTCTCCTCTCTTCAGATACAGAATTGGGTTGGATCTTCCGGATTATTCCATGGGCCGCTCTTTCAGCTGTAGCCCAATGTTCCGTTCCAATCTCAAAGGGGTTTTGGTCTGCAGACGACGTCGCATGTGAAGCCACGTTCTTCAACTCCGCCGCCGCACCGCCCCCCGGAAGATCACCCATTTAATTTTTTTTTAATTAAAAAAAAAAAGCTGAGTAAATCTTATTCACTCCAATAATTCACATCACAATACCAAAACCCAATACCCATCACATATCATTAAGACCATTCGATCAGGAAAAAAACAGAATCAAATTGAAAATCTCTAACAAAATCAAGAAATGATAAAAAGCGAAAAAGATGCTTGCTTCCCTCACTGTGTCTGAAAATGGGAAAAAATGGAACAAAATGAAGGGAGTTTTCGGAGAGTTTAAACAAGGACGAGTGATGAGTTTTAACAGGTACGCGATTTTATTTCCCCTGTTGTGTTAGGTTCGAGCAGAAACAAAAACAGCATAAATACACAAATCTGTGAAAACAATTTCGGTTGGATTGTGTATATAAATGTGTATCAAATTATATTAATAAAAACTCTACCAAACTGCAGATCATTGTAATACAATTACAGAAAATCTCATGATTTTTTTGACCGCCGATTGCGTTGCTCTTAAATTTTCTTCCTCTTTCCGTTTTGTACGTGGTAAAGTTTAAATTATTGTAATTTACTGTTACTAACCCTAGTTAAAAGGGCTCCAATTTTTTCACCTACCATATATATATAACATAATATAATAACATATTCCTTCCTTCATTCACTTTTTTGGCTTATCTTTAACTTTTTTTTTTTTTTATTATTGAATATTCTATTTTTCGTTAGGATAAAAGGATGATAAGGGATGAATAAATGATGTCATGCTCAGGTTTGTTAATTACAAAAAAAAAAATTAGACATTTGCGTGCTACTGTAAGGATTTATCTTTTTTATCTTTATACTTGTCCAAAAAAGTACATAATATGTATTTATATAATGGGTTTTTTGTTTGAATGTGTCCAGCAAATACGTAGGTGGTTGGCTTTATTTAAAACAAAAAATGTGCTTGAACAAATAAGGTTGAATTGGTAGTAATGCAATCAGGTCGGGTTGGGCCTGTCGGGTACCGGACCACCAAGCCATAGTGTAAAATCAGGCCATGCCAGACCGACCTGTCTGGCACATCCGCACGTGTAGTGTATATTATGTCGGGTCGACCGGAGTTATGGGCCCGTTAGGCCAGGCAAAAAGAGGTCTGGTCCTTTTCAGGTCTGAAAAATCTTGGCCTAGTGAAAACTTATATTCGGGCCGGACGGGCCTGAATAGTCGGCTTTGGACAAACATGATTTTTTTATTTTATTGAGTGTAAACATGATGTTTAGTATTTACATCAAAGCAAAGTTGAACTTGTCACTATAATTTGATGCTTGGAGTGTATACATTGCTCTAATTTATCACTTTTTCCTTTTTTTGTGTATGAAGCTACATATTTAGTATTTACAAATAGGGATTCTTGACATAAAGTTTCCCAATCAAATATTAACAACAATATTACAAGTTATAATAAGGAAGTCAATATACATTTTTAGATGAATGAATGTCACATTATTTGATGATGTGGAAGATCAATAGGTGAACAATTAATGTAGTATTTATCCAATTGGGTAATGACTTTTTCAATACACATTGTATAGTATACAACGGATTTCGAGTGGGATTTTAAATTAAAATAAAAAATTGTCAATTAAACTTTAGTGCTTCTACCACATTGCCCTCCGTAACATTACATTTTACCGAGAAATATTCCTATATTCTGTGATCGTGCTAAATTAAAATATTACAATGGAATTTTTTAAAAAAATTTGCTGGTTGTGTGTACACATACACACATATGACATATCACATATATATTAGTGGTTACTGGCCACGTACAGTAAAAAGGACCCCAAAAAAAAAAAAACGTGTGATTCTCTCTCTATATGCATAATTCAAATGTGTAATATATGAATAGATTGTTACTTTTAAACAGCATCTCGTGTATAATGAATAAATTATGCATGTTTCTGCTTTACTTTAAAAAAATTGCATATTCTTTCGAAAGGAATAATTGAGTAATTGACCATTGATTCTTAATGTTTTTCTCGTATTCTCTATCAATTTGAATTTATTCACGAATTTTAATTCACTAAGTACAATTAAATCTCTATAAATTAATAACTTTAGGATTATCAATATTTATTAATTTAGTTAGATATTAAATTAACAAATAATTAATTTTGCTTGTTGTCTCCAAGTCGGGACCGACCAAGAGTATTACTTAAACGGTATTATTAATTAATCGAGTATTAAATTATCGTAATTATAATGAATTGACATATGAAAACTTAGCTAAAATGGATTAAAAATAATAAAAAAAAATAAGGAGAAACAATGCAACATAAACAAATTGGCTTTGAAGTTCAACAGCCACCCAAATTTGCAAATATATTATTCTTTTCGTGTGGTACTTACGTGTGAATAATATATTTATTCATTTGGTATAAAGTCTCAAGACTCTTTAATTTTGTCCCTTTACCCCTTTTCGTATTAACAACTATATATAAAAATATAATGTCACCATTGTTTTGGTACAAGCCGCCAACTTCATCAAGCTTCAATTTTTACACAACAAAAACACCATAAATGAAAAAGAAAATCTGAAAAAAAACTTGGACGACATGGAAGGCTCGTTAAACGAAATAAGTGAATAGGGAAAAAGTACTGTAAGAATTAATAGCATATCATGGGTATATAAAACTAATGTTTTTTTTTTGTTTTTTTATCGGGAATTTATAAAACTAGATTCATTACGAAAGGAATAAATTGTGGATTGAGATGCGCCCATGGCCAAGGATACGGGTTAATGGGAATGAGGATAAGATTCCTACTTTCGGAAGAATGTACATACTAATATACTAATATTCACAAAGATTTAATAAAATGATGAGTAAGCCTACACAAAGTCACAAATTAAACCACGATTTTGCATAAGTTTATATTCTATTCTGTAAATACAATTAAACGATACTTCTTAAATTTGTTGTATTTCAAATGTAACTTCATCTTTATCTTATTTCAAAAAAAAAAAAACTTCATTTTTATCTGAAAATATTTTGTTTATAATGACCTGTATTTTTTCATTAATCAATTCGATCAACCATATGCAAGATTCTGAAGTTAAATAGAAAAAAACCTAAATAAACTTCCACCTTTGGAAGAAGGGAAGATGGAAGGGTGAACAAAAATATAAATAAATACAATAATAGATCATAAAATCATTAGATCAATTTAAATTAGATGTAATTTTTGGTTGGATGGGTGACTGTTTTGCTTTTCCATTATGGACAATCCACTACAAACTCTTTTTTGATATGCAAATCTTACAGAAAATGGTGAATAACTCCAAATGAGAATCCGGAGCACAACTCTATTCATATCGAATAGATAAAAAAAAAAAAAGGGAAAAATCAACTCCCACGAAGTGGAGAAACCAATTTCCACCTAGGGGAGACACTAAAAAACCAAAAACATAAAAGAAATAAAGGAGAAAACTAGCAAATGAAAATTACTTTCTCCCAAGGAGAAAGCGGAGAAAGGTTGTTTTTACAGAGATCGAGATTTTTATCTGGTAATCTTATTCATACATTCAACTTAAATTTTCAACAAATTATATGAACACCAAAGTCATACTAACTCTTTAACTCCAAATGCTTGTGGTGCCTTAACCTAAACCCAATGCTCTAGCTTAAACCAAATAAAGTGCACTATCTTTAGTTTGTTTTTCCATACGGGATGGTGTTTTTTCCATCAATCCACTTAAATATTTGGTCAAATATGCGTAGAATCCAATTTGAAAACCCAAATTTCTAATAGTTTTGTTATATAGTCTTTACTCTTTACTTTTTATTAATATTATTATTTTGTATATTATCGGTTATTTTCTCATTGATGTCGTGATGATATTCACCATCCTAGTAATGTAATTAAAGCTAACAAATTATAACTCCAACCTCACATGTTGAGGTGTGAGTAGTCCAAAATTATTTATGTCGACTAGTTTCTTTTTCTCCTCGACCTAACACTCTGAGCCAATGATATTTACAAAACTCGTTTTCCATGGAAGATTAGTGATTGTCTCATTAATAATGTGGTAGTATTTTTTTTGTTTAAATATTTACCATATGTATTGATAACTTGACAAATACAATCACTTTATTATGTGAACATGACGTCTTTTGCATCATTCTGTTTGACCTATAATCCTAAGTATTGTTTTGCATAGCTCTTCTACAGTTTTCACAAAAAAAAAAAAAAAATTGATTGATACGAAATAATGGAGTTTAGGGAGTGCTTACTTATGAATTAATTTTCATCTCCGCCATTTTTTGGATAATTTTTTCATGAAAGTGTACTTGTTTGTGAAAATTTTCAAAAAATACATTTTTCACTTTTCAAAATAATCAATCACATTCATTTATAATTCAAACAAAAAAATATCACATCAACTGTCATTATTATATAATTATATCACAAATACACTATTCACACTCTCTCATTTTTCAAATCACCAATCACATTCAATCACTATTATACCAAAAAAATAATCACATCAACTATCATTATCACATTTTCATCTTATATCCAATCACACTTTCAAAATTCATTCTCAATTTTTAAAATAAAAATTTCACATCTTATTATCTTGAATATTATTTTTAATTTATATTGTATTCAATTTATTTTATTTTATTTTATTTTTAAAAATTGAGGTATTAGTTATTCCCAACTCTTTCTGATGAAGGGGTAATAAGGAGATTTGGTAGAATATTACTCTGACATTAGGGGTTCTGCTCTGGTATTATCAACAGACAGTCTAGCCCAAAAGTCAAAATTGGGAATTGTAGTCAAGTTCCCAAATGTTTTTACGATCGGCTACTGGGGAAACCATGGAGGGAAATTACAGAACTACTAGAATGGTGGCGTTGCTTGTGCTTTTACTGTGTTTGGTGATGCCAAGTTCACTCGCTTATCGACCCGGAGACATCGTTCCCATGAGCCGCATGGGGCAATATCACTCTGTAATCCTTCTCCCTCTCACATATGACTTTGATGTGAATTGATTTGTTAAATGAATGCTGTTAGTTAATTTTAATCTATTTTGTTGTTTAAATTGGAAAACTTGCAGACGAGAACGGTTTGGCATGACATGATCGGCAGGCATTGCCCAATCTTCGCTGTTAATCGTGAGGTGATTTTTTTAGGGTTAGCTTCGCTTTTAGGAATTCTTTGTTTTTGGAATATTAATTTCGGTTCATTTTTTGTATTATAGGCGTTGATCCCAATTCCCAAACCCACTGGATATACTGGAGCTGATCCCTACAAAATGTATGGCTCGAGTTAATTTTTGCATTATTTGGTTATAGAATGGTAATAATAGAAGTCATCAAATAATTATAAGTGTATGAAGAAAACTGGTGCTGGAGGAGATACTGTGGAGATGGAGGTTTTGGTTTTTTTTAATTGCGCTCTGTTGATTGTGCAAGTTCAGCTTATGGACATACTCGTTGAGATTTTATTTTGCACTTTTTGCTCGGGTAACATGTAGTAGAATTCGAAATGTTATCTGATAATGAGTTCTATTGATTTTTTACATGGCATATTGATGTTAATTTTTGGAATATAATGAGATGGTTGGATGGTAGGTTGTGGTCTAGAATTAATGGGACTCCTGTGGAAGCCTTTCACATATGAGGAAGATTTTAGTTTCTCTAGGGTATGATGTTGAGGAATCTTTTTGCTACTTATTCTAGTGATTACTGATTTGAGTGAATGTCTGCTTTCATAACTTTTTAAAGAGAGCGATGGTAGTGCCTTATTGGCTAATGGTAAGTAATAAACCTTTCAAAGTATAAAGTCGTCTATCTTACTGTTACACCTCCTGAAGGGCCAAACTGCTAGTCAGTGCATAATGATGTATTCTTAGCTTGGACTAAGAATTCCTTGGTGGATAGTCGGGTGTCCATTAAAGAACGTTGGACATTAGCATTCCAATTATCTGCTCGTGGATCAGGCCCTTATTTTATATTATATTTTCTATTTAATGTTATTTTGTGATTGATTATATCATTTCAAGTTACTGCAACTCAGTTCACAACAATCGGTTGTCATGTTTATATTTATAATTACTTGATTAAGTCATGATATTTATGCCAAGAATGATTGAGATGCAGATCGTTTCAAGTTGGACAAGAGAAATTTTACGTTCCTTGGCTTTTTGTGATCAACCGGAAGAGTTCTGAGGTCCCAATGATTGAGATGCATCTGGTAGGTCTAGGCTTGATATAAATGTTTTTCTTATGATATGTACTTTGAAACTCTTATTCACTTTTTATGATTGTTGAGTGATATCTAATAGTGGGTGCAAGATGGAATTGGAAATGCTTTCTGAATTGATTTTATATGACATTTGATTTCATGACTCCAGTTCCGTCTTGCGTAGAGCCTGAGTTTTTTAAACTTATTATGTTTAATTCTAGCTAAGAGAATGCAGAGCCGGGGTCTATTATTAATTATTGATAAGTTTATTGGGTAGGTGTTCTATGCTAATGAAGTTTCATGTTTCGTTTCCAGAGGTACTCGGGAGCTGATTTGCTTGGTGTCACTGCAAAAGTCATTGATATGCCCAGCAGCTGTATGCTATTCTTTCTAACATAGATATCTTCATCCTTCTACTATAAATCTTTAACATTTTCACCACTTGGAGATTGATTTTTAGATGTTGTAGGTGTAACCCCAGTGTTTGATAATAATGGCATCTGCATGGTCTTAGCTACTAGTACTATTTTAGGTAGAAGAATGTCTTTCAATGATAATTATATGCAGGTACATATGCTGGATTTAGATTTTAGAGGAGATTTTCTTTTTTCACTTAATCTTTCATAATTCTTGTTGTTGATGATAAATACTATTTGCATGAATAAACACTATCATGATAATCAGTAAACCAATATGAACCGATGAATATGCAACTCTTTCCAATATTTCATATAGTTAATTGTTATTTAAGTTCTCAGCTGCATGGGCACAGTCAGGGGATATTGGTCCAGCGTCCAAATGTGTTGATGTGTTACACTTGTGCTGCACCAATGCCTAGCCATTTGGAAGTGTCTGCTGTCCTGAGGATTTAGGTTACGCTTTTCGAGTTTTGCATATCTGTGTTTTTTCCATGTTCTGTTGTCACATTTCTTCTAACTCATTAAGCATGCCACAGAAAAACTTTGTGATTTTTACTATCATGATATGTTTATAGAAGCTATGTCGGAGGCTTTGGAAATTAATCTGTAAAATTTATTATCATTATGGGTTTGCATTTCTATCTTTCATGTATGATTCTGTCAATCAAATTGTTTAACTGCCACAGGCTGAAGCTCCTCATCTATTCTTACATTGAACAGATGTAGAACTTCATCCAGACATCCGCAAACAATTTTGGGATCAGCAACAATGGCCTAAGCATATTCTTGTCAGATACACGTGGTGAGTTTCTGTTCCTGTCCTTTGGCTATTAATGAATGAGTTTGTTTGGTCACTCTGGTGTAAGATAGAATCTAGCAGGCAGTAGACAATGTCCGCAAATGCATTTATTGTTCTCCTGGGATTAGGTTTTGACGATGTGGTGTAGTAGACATTCTATATCGTGAATATCACTTTAATATTATGCCCATTCCTAATCCCACCATTCAAATCTGTGAAGCCATACTTGTAGGTTGCATCTCTTTGAATTTATTTTTCATGCATGGTTGATATGCAAATATACCAAGTCATAAGTAATACTCAATGCAGAGCAGCTGCTTGTATCCAGTGTCCATGTTCAGTAAATATTTTTATGATTCATTTATTGTCTATGATGATAGAACATACATTTTCTGACTAACAGGGAAGAGCAGTCAGAGATAGATGTGGCTTCTGGATTTTATGCTCTGTTTGGATCAGGTAAATTACATTCTCTTTGCAATAAATGATCAACTGACCAGATAGTCATGCTCTCTTTGTGACTTGTGAATTGATTTGATGTGTGTAACCTTCAACTTATGGCCCCTGAGCAATTACAATTGCATTTTGTTGGTCTCTTTTTGGATTTTCATATATGTTGGAGTTAATATGCGTCGTGTTTCTAAAATCTAATTTTTGGTTCACAACCAGGGTTGATGCTTTCTTTCATTCTCGCAATCTATGTTTTACAATCATCTCGAGATAAATTGGCAAGGTATTTTTTCCTTGAACATGGCTCATGCTTCAATCTTCTAGCTAGCTATTATTAGATCATCGAGGCTTCATTCTTTGAACTTGTGATCTGTATTGGGTCGAAGTTGATTGTTTTCGTTCTACTTTTAGGTTTGTGAAGGAAACAGTAGCTGAGAGCAGCATGCCTGCTGGAGGTGTTGCGAAAGTTGAATGATCTTTTCTTGAAATATAAAGGTGCATCCCTCTGTCTCTATGCAAATTGCAAGTTAGCGTGCGATAAGAGGGTTCGGCGGGTAGGGGGATTATAAGGTGAATGTTGGGACCGGATGGGGAACAGGCAGAAGTAAGTGTTTACATAACAGCTATGGGCCGATGCTGGAGCAGTATGGACTAATTTCACATTATCTTTCCTCATTTTTCGTATATAAAGCGAGTTAATTCTGTTTTAAGTGAGTTAAACTGGTGTTAAACAAACTCAGTTCCTTTTCTTAGACCTATTTTTTGGGTTATCGTTGTCTGCCTTGGTGTTTTTTTTTTTTTTAGTCCCTACTGAAAACTTGGTTGCCACCGCTAGTTTGGAGTTAGTTCAAACACTTGTTGCATGCACTTGTTAAACACCCTTGTCCAGGTTAGCAGATCATTTCTCTAACAGGGATTTAAATGATTTGCAGTTTATGAGTGCCATTCTCTTGGCCGCCTAAATGCTGCAGTTATTCTCTGTTTTTTTCTTTTTTTTTTTTTTTTTTTTTTTTTTGAGGGGGGGCGGTTGCACGGAGTTCATATAGGTTAAGAAAGTGGTAATAGGGCAAATTGACCATTCACTTGTTTTGAAAATGAAAACTAGTCATGCTTTCAAAAATCAACCGGGTACATTTCTCATTGTATTATTTGGTGAGTTACTTGGCCATTTTTTTAAAAATCGATGCGGTACATTTCTTGGTATGGTACCAAGAAATAAATCTCAATCTCGAGAAGTGATTCTCGGTTATGAGAAATGTGCTGATCCTGATAAATGAAGAAAAGGGCAAACTGGATAATTGAACTAAAAATGGCTCAAAAATATTTGTTTGAAAAACATGGCAAAATTTTTTTTTTTGTTATGGACAAATGACAAGAAAATCCCGCGGACTATGTAAAGGACTATGTACCTTATGGACGCTGCTAGATTGTGGGCTACCAAGGAATGATTGTAAGGGCCAGTGGATTGTGTCCAACATCCACTAGCTATTAGAAGAGACTTAACTACATCATATCAGTACAATAAAATTGAAAAACAGAAGGGTACTTTGAAGCATTTTCATTGACGATTTGACGGTTAGAGCCCAATCCTGTTGTCATATTGGGAATTTATACCTCGTAGGAGAAAAAATATGGTGCTTGGAGTTTTCATTTTGTGTGTGTGTGTGTGTAAAACACCCAAAGGGTGGAGGGTTAAGGTGTATCGTCAACCTTTTATTATTGATGCATCGCGAAAAATTGTACTTTACAACATATCCTGGATTACGGAAGATATACATAGAAAAATGAATCAAGTGCTCGCGAGCTATTCGGTTTCGGTTCAAAAAATATTCGTTCGAGATCGTTCGTTAACTTAAGAGCCGAACTCGAGCTTACTTCGGTTTGGAAGTTCGCGAACATGTTCGTTTATAGGCTCACGAGCGTATATTCGAACTCGGTTCGCAAACATGTTCGTTCTGAGCTCTCGAACTCGAACTCGATCTTTAACGAACTCAAGTTTTCTTTCACGAGCTCAAATTCAAGCATATAACGAGCCTTTTATGAGCCGAGCTCGAGCTAAACTTGTTAAATCTTAAACGAGCCTTTACGAACCGAGCCCGAGCTAAGATCATTGAAGCTTAAACGAGCCTTTTTACGAGTCGAACTCGAGCAAAGCTCGTTGAATATATTAAACGAGCTTTTTACGAGCCGAGCTCGGGTTGTTCGTGAACCTAATAATTTTCAAATGAGCCGAGCTCGAACTCAATTATAAAAGCTCAAATCGAACTCGAGCCGATCCAAAACTAAACGAACCGAACTCGAGTCCCCTCTGTTCGACTTGGTTCGGCTCGTTTGCATAGCTATACTTTGAGACCAAAATTCTATCTATAGAACAAAATTTCCTATATCTAAAGGAAGGTATTCCTAATTGATCAACTCTCTGGTTGATCAAGTCTAGTAAGACCTTGAATCTCCTAGGTACATCAAAATATGGTGCTTGGATACATATTGTATAATGCTGTAGGTTATCTATAAATTGAAATGGAAAAAGAAAAGGAAAAAGAGAAGAAAAAAGGGAGAGGATTAATGAATATGGTTTAAAAGGAGTATCCGATTTGAACAACGTGGATACCTTTATGATATTTAGAGCTGTCAAATAGGTGGGGTCAAGGAAAAAATGGGTCGGTCGGGCCGAAATTCCATCTTGTCGCTAATTTTAAGGCCCAAGCCCAGTCCAGCTCGTGAAAATACACACGGAATGATCAAGCCAACTAGGGTGGCCTGACTTTTTGCCAAGTGGGACCCATTTTGAAACTAGAGACACTTTATCAAATTTTGGACTCAGATTGAGAATGAAAATAAGTATGTATCACATTCTCTAAAATCTTCTTTTGGATTATTTCTTTTGATTCTCTGTCGTTCCACAAGATTTTGCTCTCATTTCCAATTAAACTACTTACTCTGTGCTATGAAAAAGAATGATATTTCATCTGCAAAGTAGCTGGGAAAAAGATATAGAGAAATTAGAAATATCTTCTTACCAGTAGGTTACTGGAAATGGCTCCACACAAGGACTGAAAGACACTGTAAAGCTGTTATCAAGTGTTAGTAAATTTTATCTTGTCACCATTAATTAATATGCAGCACTTTTCCTCATTTAGAAAATTCCCTTCGCTTTCCATCTTATTCCCATACTATTTCGTGCTCTCCCTTTATCTTTTGTTTTGTACTTTAATTTTAGACAATTTCTAGTGTTGAATTAATAGGGAAGTGTCCTTTTTCAACAAATGTAGTAAAAAGCACCAAACAATTGCGCTTCGAAAGTTAGCATTTGCAATTTGTTTAATTGCAATTAAAAGGGATTAACTAGTGCTGACCCACTATGATCATGATTAGTGGAACTTAATTAGGACCAATAATTAAGAACAATATCTTGTTGAATGTGTGATGTTTAATTGGGGCACTCTAGGTTAGGTCCCCACTAAAGAAAGTACCACATATACAATGAATAGAGAACATTAAGTTAATTAATTACTTAAGGGAATTATTATGTAACATGTTAATTAATTAATACCATTTTTTTTAACTTCCTTAAAACTTCATCGTATGTCTGAATCCAAGGATTCTTGTAGGGCAGAAGGGTATTAGTAGGGCAAGGGGGAGACAGTCTTTAAATTTGAAGAAAATATTTTATATTTTCCAGGTATTTAACCCTTCAAATTGCATTTTTTTAAAATAATCAGATAGTATTAATTAAGTCTGCAGATTAAATTATACAAAATTAGGGGTTCCAATAAGCACATCAGAAACTACCACTTGCCCATAAAAAAAGTGATCTCCAAACGTGCTTTTACAGAACTTAATTGTTCGTCTAAGGAACATATAATGGTACGAAAATTGAACCCTGGGTTGCATGTGGTGAATGGCTAATTGGTTTTTTAGGGTATCTTTGCACGATATGGAAATTAATAAGAAGAGTTGGATTAGTGATTTTAATTACAAGAATATTTATCATCATTGATTCATTGATCGACGTCTCTTGGAGAACTCCATCAAGCATTAATAATATTTAGCCCCTTCAAAATATAGTATTAAATATGTCTGTCTAAAGTCATTTGAACATATTTTTATAGGATAACTTTGTTTTCGACTCTAAAAGTTTTTAACTGAGAGTGAGTTTGATTCCTTTGATTGATCAGAAGATAATATTATGCCTTTTGGCACTTCTTTCATCAATCTTGTCTTGATTATCTCCTTGCACGTAAATTAAGAATGTTCAATTATTAAATATAGTGAACCTCAGTTGAGGGAGCAGTTTTTTCCCTATGAACATTTTTTTTTGTTATTGATTTATATATACTAATGTTGTAAGAATTTCTAGTACACATTCAATTCTTAAGTTTTAGATGAATTTTTCCAGATCTTACTAGATACTTACAGATGAGTAGTAGGTACCCTTCTGAAACTTTTCCTCTCTTGTATATTGACTTTCTATAGCTAGGTAACCCAACATGAACTTAACACAAATTTAGCAGATATATATACAACTCTTAGCGGGTTCATGTCAAAATTCGGGTCGGATACTATTAACATAGAAAAATAGTTCGGTCGGGTTGACCCACTTGTCAACCCGATTAACCTATTTAGTTGTATAGTGGACATGCTATTTTCATATTTTGTGATGCTTTAATTTGTTATGTGATGTTCGACAAATTATTGAATGCGTTTTTTAGTAATTTAAGATATTTTATTTGTAACTTTAGTTTTCTCTCTCTCTTTTTTTCTTTGAATATTTTCATGTCAAGCAGTTTTTTCGCACAAATTGCATGCATTTTATACAATATAGATATGTTGTGTCGTTTGTTATCCGTGTAATAAATAGATCGTGTTCATGTTGTTTGTCTTGACGCAAATAATTAAATGTGTCATTCAGGTTCGTGTAAATGTGTAATACCCGTGCCATAACACGATACACGACCTGGTTGACACCCTTAGGTTGTAATAAGCAAAAAAAAACAATAAATTCAGGGTGTGATTACTATTGTAAATTACAATCAGCTAATGTTAATTTATGAGGTGTGACACTGAATCTTGTTCTAAAGCAAACTTTTAAAACTTTTCGTACTGGATTGTCAAAAGTGAAGCATAATATATTGTTTAATAGGTAATTAGTAAGAAAAAAAATATTCATGAACTTTCCCAAATTCAAACACAGAATTCTTTGTTAGAAAATGGCACAGCTAGCATTATACCACGCATGGATGCTGAACTTACAAAGCAACCGAAAAGCCACCTTGAAAAGTGCTTATGGGTTTAATTAATTAGCAGTCTAGCTAGTGTTAATTAAGCCTAAAAACCTAAGCAAAAGGAAAATAAAACAATTTTTTTTTTTTCTGATTAAGATTCCATAGGCTCAAGCAGTGTTATGTCATTTTGATGTGGCAATTTGGCTTTTAATTGGCCACAAACTGAAACTCTTTTGCACTTTTCAAGTGCTTGCTTTTGGCTTTTCTTGCTATTATATTTGTTCAGAAATAATTACTCCCGATCCCCTCAAATTCTGCCAATTACCAGGTTATAGTAGGTTGACCTTTCCATGAAGACAAGGACCAATAATTTGTTGGATTTAGGTAAATATATATCAATTTTTAACTTCACGAGAGTTAAATTCATATAACACATGTTATATATTGGGAAAATAGTCTTTTTGGTCCTATAACTTGGATTATTTGGAGATTTCGTCCTCTAATTAGTCACCATTAAATTTTGATTGATACAATATTTTTTAGAAATTTGGACATTTAGTCCGATTTTGACCAAAACTATATAACTTTACCAGAACGATGACCAGGGTTTGTGGGTCGCTGGTTTGTTTAAGAATTTTTAGGAATATTGATGAGATACTTTTCTTTTCTAAAATTGACATGGAAGATTTAGGTGGTTATTTTTTTCTTTGTTTTATTTTGTTGTTAAGTTGTAGTTTTATTATTTTGCTTGTGTTTGATTTTCCCGGTTATACATTTTGGTAAAATCGGACTATATATATATTTATATATATATAGTATTTAAAGGTTGCTTGTGCTAAAATTTTGTTTTTTTTTTTTAGAGTTTTAAGTATCAAAGTAGTCCAAATTATGTCTCAATGGTATTTTCCTTTATATTAAGGTTTTAAGAACTTTTGTGGAGTTAGATATTATCTCTCACAAAAATCCTCTTTGCGCATTCTCCGCTTTCGACTTTTATTTAGTCAAGTTAGACCTGCTTATATCCCGCTTCTTAAGCCTACGTTTGTAGTTAGTAATTTTAGTTTTTTGAGTTAATCTAATAAAATACTATTATTGAGAAAAAAAAATCACCAAAATTGACATGTAAAATTTGGTGTTTGGTTCAAAGTTAGATGATAATTTTCCCAAATTAGAACGATTTGTCCAATTATTCGTCCCATAGTTTGGTTTATTTTAAAAATTACACCTTTTCATGGTCATCCTCAAATGGCACCATGCTGATCTTAAATTCCATTTTTTTTCTATTTTTGTGTAAAATTTATTCGTGATACTCAGAAAAAAGTTACCAAAGGACAGGGAATTACAAGGCCAAAAATATTATTTTCTACCAAATTAAACGACATTTGAATAAAGAACTTGTGTATTAGATATTTATTATTAGATATAAATGTTTTAACTTTTTGAGATAATATAGGTTTTGGTCAAAAAAAGTAAAACAAAAATAACCATAAATTAAAAAAATTAAAGACCAATTATTCGTCCCTTTTTTTATTTTAATTTTCTCCTTTTTGGTCATTACAAAAAAAAAAAAAAAAAAAAAAAACATGCTGATTTTTCTATTTTGTTCTCTTTTTTGTGTACAATTATTCGTGATATTCAGAAAAATAGTTACAAAACCCCCTGGGAAAATGTCACAATATATAAACTACACAAAACAAAGCCTTTGAATAAAAGGTTTTTTTGGGGTATGTTGCCTTTAGTATCCATTTTCTATAACATAAACATTTAACTTTTTCATTTAAAAATTTTAAAATAATTAGGGAGGGAAAAAAGATGAACTTCCTTGCTTGTGCATTACCCGTTGGTGGATATGTTATAAAAACACCAGAAATATTATCTATACCAATCTAAGATGTTTTTTAAATATTAATTTCTTATTTTTTTACATTAAATTAATGTATTGTACATTAGTAAAATCGTGTGATAGTAGCACAAAAGGGGAGAAAATGGATATACATTTTAATATCCAAAAATTCTCACTATTTATTTCATTGTTAATATTTATTTGGAAAAACAATTCAAATGACTTGAAAGGAGCCTTATGTCATCTTTAAAAAAAAAATAATGACTTAAAAAATAATTTATATAGTTGTTCAAAATCAAATCAAATTATTGAAAATTTTCGAAATCAATGCACTTTGTTACTATCTCGACCTACTTATGATTTCGTACTAATAATTATTTCCAATAAACACACTAGATGTCATATCAAACCATGGAATATATGTATATAAGATGAAAAATAAAGGTTTATTTAATTAGTCAGGATTTCCCGAAGCTGTATAACGATTAAAATTGGCAATACGTTCAAATAAATTCGCCTTTTTAAAAAGAAAAAATGAAAAAGAAATGTTACGGGCATTAAAAAAGGTTGAAATGGTAAACTCTACATACAAAGGTCAATATTTACTGCGATTCAAAATAGTTTTCTTTGTTTTAATGCTAATAATTTTCACAAGGGGCCATATAATGGAATAATGGGTGCACATCGATCAAAGTGATGGATATGAAGGAGTTTAAGCAAATTTTAGATAAATGGTTGGAGCAATTATTGGTCCGTGGTCCTGTGGAAGTTAGTATTACGACGGAGAATATTGTATTTTACCATTGTCAAATAATTAATAAATTTAGTTGATTGTCCTTCCTTGATAAATTCGAGAAAGAATATAATAAATAAATTGAATAGGAAAAACCAATAATGTCCCAATACCAAGAATGTTAGATGAGCTTCTTTTTCCCAATATATATATGGATGTAACCTTTATAAGATTAGTAATAATAATTAAAAAAGCAACGTAATCCCGTTGAAGTGATGAAAAAGATATGCAAATTTGATTAAATTAGTAACTAAATTGTAAATGAATATAGCGTTGACTATAGCTAGATTTGTAACCTCATTAGAATATTTTTATTTCAAAGAACATTTTTACATAACTATTTTGCATAACTTATTTCATTTTGCTAGAATATCTGTAATCCCATGTCATTTTCCCAATGACAAATTTCATTTGGTAATCACCAATCAAAAGTCTCGCAAAGTACTTAGTTAGTGGCCAATTATATTATAATGCTAAATATTTTAGCTCCAGAAAAAACAACTTAATTTTTTTAAGCTAAAAAACAACTCTAATTAAGACGTACGGTCGTCCAATTTCTTGTATACTTTTTATCTGGCATAAGGAGCACGCTTTTATAGAACTATACCTTTTGTACAGTTCCTAGCTATATAGCCTCTAGGCTCTAGGTATAATTGAAAAATTGTTAACAAAAAGCTATCATTATTGTTGAATGAAAAACTTATCTCAAAGGTTAAAAAATATATATATATATATATTCCAAAATATTTTCAATAATATGTTCTTTATTTTAGGGATATTTTCAACATTTTCAATAATATGTTTTATCTAGCATGGGTTGGTTTTTATTCACAGGCCAACCAATTAATGCAATTTTTTATGAAAAAAAATTTATATCATATATGCACTTGATGTCAATGTATCTTTGTCTCATTGTCTGCATATTTTGAAATCAAACATATGAAAACAAAAGATTGATCTATATAAGTTCAAGATATCTTATTTCACGTTGTAATAAATGCATGCTAAACATAAACACACAATTGACATGTATTTTTAAAGTGAAATATGCAAATAAAACACAATTGCTTCATAGTCTTCAATTCTGATTCTTGTCAAGATCACCTCAATAACATAGAAAACAAAATGGATTATTTTGTAATCAATTAAAAGAAAAGGCAACATTTAAATTGGAATCCATCCAACTGGAAATTATTAATGAAAAATGGTGATTGAATTAAAGCGAAAGAAAAAAAAAGTATATATTAATATGCGGAAGGTACTACGATTTGCCCCCATACACCAGCGCAGTGTTCAACTTGCCTATATAAAATCAAGACCATAATATGCCTCTCTGTTTCTCTCTCTCTCTCTCTGATATATATATATACACACTCTTATATATATGTGCATTTTGAAATGTCATGGCCTTGGAGGGCAGAGTAGTGATATTTCCGTCAGGTTATCAAAAGAGGACACAATTTTTGAAGGCATTAAGGTTTGGCCTATATAATTGACACTTTATTTATTTTTAAATATATATATATTTGATTGATTGTAAATTTGTAATTGTTAGCATCTGCGGCAGTCGACCAACTTACTTTATTTGAATAAATACAAACGTAAAATTAACAGTGATTGTTTTTTATGAAGTATAAATGTAGTAATTTAGTAGTGATATTTGTATTATTCTCTGTCTCTCCAGTTGTATATATTCATCTACCTTATAAGTTATAATCCTCTCCTCTGCTTCTAGCTTCTAATTAAGTAGCTTATAATTCTGCTTCTCTCTGTTTTTTATTTTCTTTTAATTTTTGTTGGTACGTACGAATTAATAACAGTGATCATGTGCAAAATGAGCGAATCTCGAGAACACGAACTTCATAGCATTGGTGGTATCAATGTTGAAGAAACAAGTAATAAATCGAGAGAAGATAATGGAGAAGTTGATGATGAGATAGATAAGAGATCATTTTGCCATTTCTTCCTGCGAGTTCCATGGAATGAGGTATGTGTGTGTGAAAACTTTCATCTCTTATTACATGAAAAAGGTTGTATTTCCACGTATTTGCAAAAACTCCTATTTTTAGAAGTGATTTATTGCATGACAGAAGTAAAAGTGGTGTGAGTATTCGAACTCAAGACTATTTGAAAATAGAATGAAATCAAAAACACCACTGTTTAGCCACCTCGTTGGAAAAATTTCTCATTTCTTTTAAAAGGGTTATATTTAAATGGGATAATTACTAAAACACATCCCTGAGATTTGAGCTTCTAATTAAATAAATGAATTAGAGATTTTTGAAAATTTAAAAACATTACAATTTAAAGTGATTTTTTTTTAAAAAATTCAGTGAATTTTTAGTGATTGCACAAACATTTTTGAAATTAACTTTAGGTATTAGTCAAACGAGTTTGACATGCTTTTTTAATTTTTATTTTTATTCCCTGTTCTTTGTTTCATGTTCTTGTGGAAATGCAAAAGGAAATTAATTGAGTGCACATAAAGTATTTGGGTTTAAAAGCCATTTCAATGCCACGAACTAGTTCATAGTTCTTTTTTAATTTACTGTAATTAGCATCAATCGAAGGATTTTCATCTATTCCATTTTAAATAAATGTAGGTATTAATCATGATTTTTTGACATGCCTTTTTTATTTTTTTCCAAAATTTCATTTTCCCCTAAAATTTTGCAAATTTTTTTGAGTTAGAATAGGTGACTTTTCCCCAAATTTTAATAAAAAAATAGTTGTTTTTATAATATAAAAGCCTATTAATTATGGTTAAGCCATATTCATTTAATTTCGTGCCATATACTAGGGTATTTTTTATTCCATTTAAATTTATATATTATATTCTCATTTGAACTGTGCAAATATCACAATGTACAAATATTATGTTACAAATATAAAATATATACCACTAAAATAAAAGATGGAATACTAGATGGAATTGACATATAGCTAATGTTTTCATTAGACTTTATATTTATATATATATATATATATTTATATTGAGTTTTCCATTAATGTGTATCTGGTCCTATTTTGTTTTTAATGCTAATCTTTGTGCCCTTGTTCAAGTATGTTAATTAGTTAGAAGTAATAAATTGCCCTAACACAAGTTTTCGTAAATTTATTCAGGTGTTCGTAATAATGTTGTAGCAAGTACCCTGTATATTCCTATATTCCTCATCTTAAAATTTTCGAACGGGACAGAAAGTTATGGGTCTAATAATGGGTGGTGGTGTGTGAACTTATAACTTAATTAGGTTAATTAAGCAAAAAAAAACGTCTATTATGCTCGTACTTAATTGTAACTTTTTTTTTTTTTTTTTTTTGAAAACTGTTAAAAGGTTAATTAAACAAAGATCTAATGTAATTGGTTTACATCAAATCTGGTCACACTAAACCAATTATAATAAATTAATTCGGCACGTGACATGGTCAATTTTGCTTGGCCCATGTGTGCACCTGTAGCCCAGATATACTGACAAATTATGCACTTGATAATATATATGTGTTTTCTTTTTTCTTTTTCATAAATTATTTACAATACAAAACTTTATTTTGATTCAAGTCTTTTTTTTTTTCTTTAATTCTTAGGGTGAATAAATGATAATATTTGTGTTTGGGCTTTTATAAAGATCTAGGTCTCCTGCATTATTTACTATATTTTTTAAAACTTTTGATATTCATTCCCGTTCCTTTCCCTTTTTCTTTAAAATCACATAGGGTGAACTAGACCTCGATAATCCGATAATGGGTCGGGTGGTCGGGTAAGTCTCATTGGGTTAATGAAAAGGTTCGGACCATCAATTTTGCTCGGGCCAAAAATGTTTGAGAAATTTAAAAAAAAAAAAAAGTATTATTAGTTATGTGTTCATTTTATATTTTATACGCAAAAACTATTGGACTCGACCAAAACCCAGACCATTTTCGAGACCTAAAAATCATGTCCCAATTTTGCCAGCTCCTAGGTGAGCACTAATCAAGCAAACAAATGGTTTGTTTGTGCCAAATTTTTAGAAAGATAATTTTATTTTTCACCATTAATATATAAAGAATTAGTCATAGGGGGACACATGTTGTTAATCATGCATTTCTTTTGCCTTTTTAAACTTTCTAACCAAAAACATTCGAAAGTTTCAAATCTATACCATCATTAATGTCCATCTCCAGTCTCTTCTCCCTCCCTTTCTCACGTGTGACACATGCTGTTAATCATGCATGTTGAGTATCCATCCATTTCTCTAATTAATGAATAATTTAAAAAAAAATAGTTAAAAAAGAGGTTGATAAAAAAAAACCACAGTTGCTGACTGTTACATGAGCTGGACATATTTCTTAATAATGCTATTATTATCTTTCTGATCATATTATAATTAATAAAATATTTCTTAATTTATCCCAAATTCTGTTGATTAGCTACTATTATTAGTTATGTTGTGTACTGTAGGGCACGTGAGTTTAGCTAAATTTGGAACCTAAACCCATCGCCAACTCTAAAGTTTGGTCGATGCCCAACTCACATGGGAAGGGCCAGGGGCGACATCCATATTATTCCTATGGTTCCACCTTTCAACTTCACAAAAGTTTTAAGTTTTGATTGTAATGATGTTGAATTATTATTTAAAAATAATATAGAGCTAAAAATGTTGGTAAAATATCTAAGATAGTAAATATGAAACAAGAAACATTAAATTTAAAAAACAAATATATATTTGATTTGTCGGTATAATTTGGGGAAAAATAAAATTTTAAAATTCGTAGATTTTAAAATTGTTGGTGATCGTAAAATTAAGAATTTTATTTTAAAATCAAAATTATTTATGTTGATAAATTCTAAATTTAATTTCTTATAGTATGTACTTGACATGCATTTTTGATGTAAAATAAGATATAAAATATATTATATGAGGTATTCATTAGTACTCGGTTAAGAATAAGTGACGACGTTGTAAATATAGCTAACAATTAAGTATATAGAGGGAACGGACAATTAAGTGCTGGCACCATATATCATTAGCTCACGTTTTATTTTTATTTTTTCTATTTCGGTGACGTCTAAGTTATAATTTGCCTATCTAAATATGTTTATTTTCCTATATTCTCAAATATTGTACATTGCCTTTTTTTTTTAATAATTGAATTCGAATTGTGAATTATCAACACATGCAGGCAGTTGAAGAGCTATTTCGACTCGGAAAAATCGCATGTCCCGTGGCACTAACAACACTACTATACTTCTCCAAAACCATAATCTCCATGCTTTTCTTGGGCCACATGGACAAATCCGAATTAGCCGGCGGCTCGTTAGCTGTGGGTTTTGCTAACATTACAGGCTTTTCAGTCATGAAAGGTCTGTGCACCGGCATGGACCCCATTTGCTGCCAAGCCTTTGGCGCCCGGAAATGGCAAATCCTCACCCAAACATACATTAAAACCGTCGTCCTCCTCCTCATCGCCACCGTCCCCATGGCCATGCTCTGGCTCAACGTCGAACCCGTTTTCCAACGCTTGGGTCAGGATCGTGCCATAAGCAAAATCGCTAAAAATTACCTAATTTTCTCTCTCCCCGAATTAATAACCCACGCGAATCTAATCCCTCTACGCACGTTTTTACGTACGCAGGGGTTAAATTCGCCGAACACGATGATTGCCACGTGTGTATCCGTCCTTCATCTCCCGATTACGTATTTTCTCGTCACGTATTTGAATCTACGAGTAAAAGGAATTGCGATTGCTTCTTTTATATACTCGTTTAACATGAATATCGGGTTATGGATTTATTTGTTTTTTTCCAAAGCCGCGATAAAACCGTGGGCCGGCGCGAGCCTCGGCTCGATTTTCCACGGCTGGCAGCCGTTGCTCAGCTTGGCTTTACCCAGCGTGTGCCAGGTGTGTTTGGAGTGGTGGTGGTACGAAATTATTCTCTTTCTAAGCGGCTTGTTAGCCAACCCGGAGTCGTGCGTAGCCGCCATGGGGATATTGATTCAAACGACGGGGACCGTTTACGTTTTCCCCTTTTCCGTGAGTTTAAGCATTTCCCAGCGCGTGGGGCACGAGCTCGGCGCGGCTCAGCCGGCTCGAGCGCAGTTAGCGGCTACGATCGGGATTTTAGTGGCGATCGCGTACGGCTTCTCGGCTTTCGGCGTGAGCTGGGCGATGAGATCGAGATGGGGGAAACTGTACACCACTGAGCCGCAGGTTTTGGATTTAATCTCGTCCGTCCTTCCGATTTTGGGGTTGGCTGAGATTTGCAACGCGCCGCAGACGGCGGCTTGTGGCGCGTTGACTGGATCGGCGCGGCCGAAAGTTGGGGTGAGGATAAATATAGCGGCGTTTTATTTGGTGGGGTTGCCGTGCTCGGCTGTGTTTGGGTTTAAGCTGAAGAGAGGGTTTCCCGGGCTGTGGATGGGGTTGGTGGCGGCTCAAGCCACGTGTATGTGTATGATGTTGTATAGCTTGGCTCGGACGGATTGGAAACATGAGGCTAAGCGAGCCGAGGAGCTGACGATGGCGGCTGGGGAAAATGATGAGTCGGCTGGAACTAACTTGGTTGCCTGATATTTAATTTGTTCAGTTAAACAAAAAAAAAGGGGGACTATTTGAGTGTAAATGCAATTTTTTGTCAACATATTGGAGGAGTTTTTTTGTTTTGTTTTGGACCTTTTGGTTTTGTTTGTAACAAGAAAATTAACGAGAGAGAGAGATAGGGTAAAGTTATAACTTGTCGATTTATTATTTAATTATTTATAATTATTTAAGGTGATTAGAGGTCATGTATTTCTAATTTATTTTTTTTTCAATATTTACACATTGTGTAAATTTTAGTTTTATGAAAATTTTGAATTCAGATAGTCGGAAACTTTATGAAAACATGTCTTTAGAATCTAAGCTCACTAAATAGTAAATACTCGTTGGACTTTGATAGAATTTGATTCGATTTTTTTATTATCAAATCAAATTAGAATATGGACCTACTTGCGGTGGATGTGGCCTTATTTGAAATATTCTTAATTGGTTTGAGATTGAATGATTGAATTGGTGAATATAGGTTGACATTTGTTGAAATCGTATATCTATAATTATTTGCATATCTTTTGTATGATAATGTGGTAATAGCTAAAAGTGGCCATTTATGTTTAATGACAATCAATATTAGCTATTTTGATTAAAACCCAACGGGGACGACTTTTCATATTATTTGAATGGTCAGGATTTTTTCAAAAAAATCAATATTTACGTTTAATAAAAAAAATGGTGATCAAAAAAATTCAAAAACAAACTTTATTTTTGTTATAGACATAACCAAAAATCAAACGAATTTGTATAACTGCTAAATGAACTTTTTAGTCAAATTTAGAATTTTAAGATGAATTTGAGATTCATTTTAAATTCTATAGGGATATCAAATCAAATTAGATACTTCATGACCTACTCAACATGCGGTGGAGAGTGTGGCAACCATCCCTCACTATTAATCAATATGATTTAATTGATAAAAAATATATTAAAATATTAATTTAATCAATATAAGGGTAGAAAAATAACATAACAAGTTAGTGAAAAATATCAATATCTATAATCTATTTGCATATCTTTCTCTCTCATTCGTATTAACGAAATAAAGAAAACTGGTAATAACTCGAAATTACAATTCAGGAAAATTAAAGTGAAAAATCCATTTATGTTTAATTCGAAACTAAATATGCAACAAAACTCAACTAAATATTAGCTATTTTGATTAAAAAAACTAATATGTAGTACAAGATATCCAACTATGCAAGACGCGTCATAAACTATGCAACAAAATCAACTAACTTTATCTAGAAACTATTTGATTGTGTAATAACTAAATACGGACATTATTTCCCATTATTATAAAAAAGCAACATCCCATTTTCATAACTAAATATACATTATATTGAATTTAGAAAAAAACTGCAAGACGTTATATTCAATTATGTCTTGTTTTTAAAAAAGGCAATAAACAAAATAACTAAATATGCATTATTTTATGTAAATTAACACAACTAAAAAAAAAAAATTTTTGAAAGAAAACAGACCTTAAATAACCAAAAATCAAATGGACTTTGTGATAATTTGAATTACAAAATTAACTTTTAAAATCGTAAAAATTTAGAAATAATTAAAAAATCTGTTAATCACATCCCTTCATTTTTAAGATTCATGTGAATAAATTTTACGTATAAGGCGACTCTTTTATATATATATATATATATATATATTCAAGGATATTTCTATGAACTGGAAGTGTGTGTATATACCATATACTATTGTTCGTCACAAATATAACCTTGCACTTATATATACTCCCTCTATAAAACTTGTTCAAAGCTCTACATGGTTTAATAGATCTTAAATTTGCCCAGGAAAATTATAATGAAATTATTTGTGTGTCTTTAGAAATTAGAGGTAATATGAAGGGAAAAAATTCATGAACATAATTAAATTTTTTTTTTTAAAGGAAACCCACTTATCAAGCCATCCTGCAATTGCATATATATAATTGGGTTCTCTGTTCGACTCTTTTTTGGCTTCTAATTGCTTTCAACTTGGTCCCTTTTTTTTTTCGTAAAAGAAGTCAATGTGCACCATCTTCACTTCACTTTAGTGGAAGTTCTTTTCATAAAGCATCCTTCTTTTATGTAAAAGTTATTATTTAACTCCTTCCCTAACTTTCACTAGCATGGCCATTTAATAATACCTTTCAAAAAAAATATATTTAATAATAGAATTTTGAAGATTCGAACGAATATTAAACGCATAATAATTCAATTTAGTGCAATATGTTTGTCTTTGCTAAATCAGTTTCTTTCAAAACAAAATTAAGTTCCCTGCAAATTAAGAAATAATAATTTGAGTGGAAAAATCGCGGAACCCTAAAATAATAAGTTTTTTTTTTATAATTTAAATCTCG
Organism: Rehmannia glutinosa; assembly: GCA_016081115.2. Classification (NCBI taxonomy): domain Eukaryota; kingdom Viridiplantae; phylum Streptophyta; class Magnoliopsida; order Lamiales; family Orobanchaceae; genus Rehmannia; species Rehmannia glutinosa. The sequence goes on along the minus strand of JABTTQ020003344.1, from coordinate 77,227 downwards.
TCATATCTACTATATAATTATTAGAACTTTTTTTTAAAATCAATTACAATTGCTGTAATAATTTTTTTGATTCATATTCATGATATAATAATAAGGGATATTCTTTATTTGAACGTCATTAATAATCCATTAAACTATAGAACATGCCCTTAATTTAATTGGCAAAAACATTGCGGTTGTGCATGTGTACACAACTATACTTAACGGATAATGTTTTTAATTAATGAGAACTAAATAGTAGTTAAGCGGCAAATTAAACTCTCGTACCCCAAGTCTAATCAACCATTTTTTATGTGTCAAAAAAGCATATATGGGCCAAGATGTTATTTGCTGTTAAATTATATACAAAAACGCACTTCCATTCTCATTAGTCATTAGTGTTCTCTTTCTTTCACCTTCTTTTTTTTATTTCACGAAAAAACTGATTAGGTTTGAACTTTGAACATTTACATAACTTGTTGGTTTGCTTATTGAGATGTATGAACTTCTCGACTGTTGAATCAAAAAATTGCAACTATGTAATGCAGTAATAGATTCATAGAATTGGGACTATATTTTGAAATGAATTTGATAAGATTGATGTGTTTGAGAATGCTGTTGCAAGGAAGGAATCTATTCCTAGAGAAGAGAGAGGAATTAAATCTGGTAACACCAACTATTAATTTGCTTTTAAATTAGAGGAAGAGCCCAAACAAAAAAAAGTCATTTTTTCTTATTTTTTTATTCTTTTTTATTTTTTAATGTTCCAAGCTTAAATAGTATATCCAATAATACATATATATAAAAGCCATGCATGTTGAAGTGAAAGGAATAGAGGCCGTTTGACTATAGGGTTAGTCAAGACGCAAGTTTGGATATATATGTATATATAAAAAGAAATAAGAAATCCTAAATAAATGCATTTACTTATCTTTTGTAAGAGTTTTATATAGTAATGTAGCATTTTCCAAAATTCTCAACTATGAAAAATATTTTCTACTATTCTTGATTCATACCCAATAAGAAAATAATTATTATGTTTGAAAACCTATTCAAAATATATTTATATTTCAAAAAATTAAGTCAATCAGTTTTCATTCTAATGAGGTGCAATCCTAACTAACCCAATAGGGCTGAATATGGTATATTGTTATTATTTTTTATTCAACCTAACATGTATAAGTCGTTCATACTTCATACATCACAAAACACTGGATTACAACTCATTTTGAAAAAATATTCCTCAAAAACTCATTACAAATGTAGTTATTTTAGGCATTCTAAGTATTATGCATTAGATTACTCTTTTCTCTCTTCATTTGATTTAAGCGTTGGAAGGGTTCATTCTACAACCACGAGCCCCTACTCAACGAACTGATATTTAATTTGGTTTTTTAAAGTAAATAACAACGCAATACATCTCAGAAAGACCAACAATTTATTTATATATATATATATATATATATATTTTTCTTTAGATTGTCAAATCAATTTATATTAATGATGTTTTTTAATTTTTTAAACAAATATTTTAAAGAGGTTTTCAATAATTCCTTTTTTCCTAAAATAAAAAAACAAAATAAAGTGAAAAAAGAGGAAAAGGCAAGGAAAGTTTTTCCTGTAGTCGCACCTCGCCCAAGGCATCCTCAGCCAGGAACGTCCAAATCCGTGATGCAATGATGTACCAGACCCACCATCATTCTCCCCCCACGCGTTCCATTCTGATTGGCTAATAGAAACATCACACAGTGCACTACATTGCTTTGCAACATTTCCCCTACTTTTGTTTGCACTTTAAACCCCTCCCCTCTCTTTCTCTCTCCCCTCTGAAAACTCAACAGATACTCCACAGAATATCTCTATTCCATCACCGTAAAAGGGCCAAAACAAGAAATTTAAAATGCTTTGGTATTTGTTATGAGCTAAATAGATAGTGATTTCTAGAGAATTCATAATTTCCCAATTAATTGGTTCTTTCATTTCCGTATTCATGTGCATGTTTGTGTGTGTATAGAACAGTGGCTGCAACTGTAAGTCTTCTCTCAACTCTTTCTGCCTTTGCTTTCGTTTAGGGTTTTTTCTTTTCTTTTTTTATTTTTTCCCTTTTAAGGTATTTGCTGCTAGCTTGGCTTCAGCTTCAAGCTGCGTTTTTCCTACGAGTCCCGAAGTCGATAAAATCGAAAGACTGTTTATTTTTAGAAAAAGAAGAAAATTATTTTTTGGGTCGTTTTGCGGTTTTTTTTGAGTGATCAGTCAGAAATAATTGGGTTTTATTCTGGTAATTTTTTGAATTTTGATTCAATTTTTGGATGAACTGTTCAAATAACTGTTGAATGGAACTTGGTTTGAATTGTGCATGGTGAATTTTGATATGCGTTCTGAAGTCTTGTTGTAGCTAAGTTGTTTAATAACTTGATGATAGTGTTGAAGTTTACTTGAATTGAGATTTCAAAGAGGATGGATTTTTTTCTGAAGTTATTGGAATTTTAAGGTTTATGATGAGGCACTCGGGGATAATTTAGGGGGTGGGGTAGGGGGGCAGCAACCATGAGTTCTGGTGGTAAGAGCCGAGGAAAAAAAGAGGAGGCGGGGTCCGAAAAGAGTGGCAGCAGATCAGTTGAAGGAGTTTCATCCAAGGGATCAATCACTGCCCCTGTGGATTTATGCATTGATGAGAGAGTGCTTGTTGACCCAAAATCCATTTTTATTGGGTCAAAAATTGGTGAGGGAGCTCATGGTAAAGTTTATCAAGGAAGGTCCGTATGTTATTCTTGGCTCATAACATTGTTTTCAAGTTTCGAATTGTTTTTGTATTAATTATTGAGTTAATTGAGCAAATTGCAAAGCTTGACATTTGTTTTAATGCATATTGAATGTTTATCTCGTACTTTTTGGCGAAGTGTTTGTGTTTTGTGTGGCGTGGAATTGATGTAATTGTGTGAATCAGCAGTATTTACTTGGCAATAAGGATTTGTTACATGAGGAGGTGGCATAATAGGCTGGTTGTGATGTGAAAAGAAAGAAAAATATTTATAATATGGAAACTTATGGCGCAAGATGGTACATCTTAATGAGTTTTCTCCTTCATATTTGGTGCTAAACCATATCTGACTAAAAATTTCTTATATATTACCCATTTTAGTCTATTTGCGTCGGAGCACTCATATTGTGGGTTTATATTACAGCATAGGACTGTTCCCTTTCTTGATTGTCCCGATGAGCTTATAAGTTACATAAAATGTACAATATTTTTGTTCTATTCTTGTTTCGAGTGCAGATGAATTTTTTTTTCATTCGCTGATCTGCTAATGTCATATGCTTTCATGCTCACCTTTGTTCTGTTTGTTATTCAGTTCCCGCATTAGTTATTTGAATAGTAACACAACCTTTTTTTAACAGGTATGGCGACCGTATTGTTGCTATTAAAGTTCTTAACTGTGGCAATACATCAGAAGAGAGAACAGTCCTTGAGAGTCGTTTTGTTCGGGAAGTGGCAATGATGTCTAAAGTAAAGCATGAGAACCTCGTCAAGGTGACTGCCTGATAAAGTGTGCTTTTCATTTGAATATGGTGTTGTGTTTTTTCTACTTTTGAAATCAGTAATGTAGAATCGGTCCACCCCTCCCCCCCTTCATACTGCAAGTCTTAAATTGTTCTGACTTTTCCCATTTTTTATCTTGTTTTTACTCATTGCGTACAAAATCTTTTTGCAGTTTATTGGAGCTTGCAAAGATCCTTTAATGGTTATAGTTACTGAGTTGTTGCCCGGGATGTCTCTTCGGAAGTATCTAGGCAGCATGCGTCCTAAGCAGTTGGATCTTCCTGTGGCATTAAATTTTGCTCTTGATATTGCCCGAGCCATGGATTGTTTACATGCAAATGGAATTATACATAGAGACTTAAAACCTGGTATCATTCCGGGCTGAGCTGTATAAGAATTTATTTTATGTAATTTCTAACAAGTTAAAGATAATATAGACTCTGTTCTGTTCTCCAGGGTTGGCAATTTAGTATTCACTTTAATATTCCATTCAAACTGTTGTTTCTTTCACAGATCATGAAGATTATGATCATCATTTGTGCAATTCTACAAAATGTCAAGCTTTGTCGTTGATCCATTGTTTAGTTGTTTTTTATTTTTATTTTTAAATTTTTGTGACTTTCGCCTATTGTGTCCTGATACCATAATGTTTATGATACAATGCCATTGCAGAAAAAATCGCAAGATAGCATGTCTTTCTTTTTCCCTTTTAAAATGACTTAGCTTAATGTGGGGATTTTGTACTTTTAACTGAGAAGAAATACATTTGAAACACTATATGGTGCAGACAACTTGCTGCTTACGGCGAATCAGAAGTCTGTGAAGCTTGCAGATTTTGGTCTTGCGAGAGAAGAATCTGTCACCGAAATGATGACTGCAGAAACTGGGACGTACCGCTGGATGGCACCGGAGGTTTGCAATTTTTGTTTTTTGATTATTCAATGACAAAATTTTCTCCATATTCATGTTCATCCATATTATTGAATGTTTTTCTCGTTCTTATTCAATGTCTCATGCTTTTCAATGTTATAGTCCTTTTCTTAAAGGCCTGCTTAAGAAATGGCCTAACTGATGGTTTGGATGGAACTCTGCAGTTGTACAGTACAGTAACACTTCGTCAGGGGGAAAAGAAGCACTACAATAACAAAGTTGATGTTTACAGTTTTGGCATTGTCCTCTGGGAATTACTGACAAATCGCATGCCATTTGAGGGAATGTCAAATTTGCAGGCTGCTTATGCTGCTGCTTTTAAGGTGCAGAAATTAGTAAACCTTTTCAGTAGATAACATGCATTATGCATATACATTTTTGTTTTTGAATGTGTCGCCAAGGCACACACTACATTATATAGCTATGCCATACTTTAAAAATCTTAAAGTAGTAATTGAAACCGGCAGTAAAGAGCAATGCCAATACTTCGAAGTAGCCTGAAAGAATGGAAACCGGAAATTGTGTGCGTTAATAGAAAAATCCAAATGCAAAGCTGAATTGTTTGTCCAACTTTGTGCCATGACTTATTTGAAATTTAATCTGGAATGCTGATGCATTATTATATTCTGCCTTCATCCTTAGACATGCCAATCAATTGTTAATAAACATGAGTACTTATCCTTGCAACAACTAGTGGTTTTGTTCTTTTTTGTGCATGCTTGCGATATTGACCTAACTTGGTTTCTGCCTTGTTTATCATACTTTGTCAGGGTGGAATTGCCATTACTTTTTGCCACCAGTTTGGAATATTTTTTTAATGAAGTATCGGGAAGTTATTGTTTACCTGTTATTTTTCATATTGCTCCAATTAGCGAAAAGTTTTACACATTGGCTAGATGGCTACTCACCTCAATGCCTTGTATAAGTAATAGCTTACTCATCGTGGTCTTTTCAGAATTCCAGCATGAGATTAGATGTTAATATTTTAATCATTCCGTATTAAGGGAGTGTTTGCAAACACTTAGAAAAAGTGATTGTCAAACTTCTGGCTAAAAAAAATGTAGTATTAAGTATTTTGAAATGTCAGCTTATGCTTTTGAATCTATATAATTTAATCATAATCTAAAAGCAAGGGGGGGGGGTGCTTTAGATAATAGATTTCCCGTTCTACTTCTGGTTTCATGTTCAAATATATAAAATCACTTTTGTATCTACTAACTTAATCAGTTTTCAGCTTCTATTTGCAAACACTATCAATTTTTTCGCTTCTACTACAATAAATCACATATGAGACTGAGATCATCTCTAGTATATGTCAAGCTATTTGTGTCATTATATCAAAAAAAATGCATTGAAATTGATTCAAGAATAACAATTTGTGTTGCATTTTCATTTGTAAATGCAGCAAGAGAGACCTAATCTTCCAGAAGACACTCCACCAGAGCTTGCTTACATAATTCAGTCATGCTGGGTTGAAGATCCTAATATGCGACCCAGTTTCAGTCAGATCATTCGTATGCTCAATGAATTTCTCTTTACACTCAAGCCTTCCTCACCGTCTTTGCCAGAAACCAACTCCTCCGAGCCAGAATTGACGAAAAATGGTGCTATTATCGAGTTTTCTAGTCGAGCCAAAGGGAGATTTGCTTTTCTTCGCCAGCTTTTTGCTACAAAGAAGGCCATAAACTCGTAGTCACGGTAATTTGATCAGTTTTCTTTTTTTGGTGGGGAAAAGTGATACAGTATAGGTTACATGTTTGAAGAAGTGGTTCTTGCTGTATTTGGATAAATGATGTTGATTCGGGAGATTTGTAAAATCAAGTAGAAAAAGTAATTAGTTGACCTCATTGTAGGACCTGTATAAATCTATATACTTTGAAAACAATATTTTGTGGTCTAGAATCTTATCAAAATGCAGCAGACCAAAATGGTGGGTATTAGAGCTGTTAATCTGGATGAAATTGTAATCCTGTAGACCTCTGAAAATTTTGACAGTTGGTTACTCAGAACTGGATTGTGACAACAGAGTTTTCAAAATTGTAGGGAATGCCTATGAATGAAGGGTTTTTTTTGATTGTGCATTACATCTCTGAGTTGAAACTGAAATGGGCCAGGCCGGGCCGGGCAGTGCAACCTGTCAGGCCAAAGAGAAAAATTGGACTGGGTTGGGCCAAAATTTTATCGTGCAGCTATATTTGAGGCTTAGCCCAATCCAATCCATGAAAAAACACTTGAAATGACCTGGCCGAGCCAATTAGACACCTATAAATACAACACTTGACACCACATTTCTTGTGGGTATGCAGCTAAATGACTATAAAATAATTTCTTAAATTTCGAGAAAAGTACTAAAATAGAGAATTTGGTTTCGAATTGAGCTGCAGTCCACAAACTATATATTTGATTTCTAACCCTTTTTAAGCAATTAAAAGAAGACAAGAAAAAAGAAAAGAGAAAAGTCATCCCATATTATTAGTGGAATGTGTTCTATTATATTTACTAACAGGACAAATTATAAATAGAATTTTAGAATTTGACTGTAGAATCAAACTTCTTGTTGTCACATTCAATAAAAAAGGCCTCTATTAGCTGGTTACATTTGATTCATCGCTAAATAACTTTATTTCTTCGTCCTATTGTAAAAATATTCTCTGATATAAACTCTCAGAAAAAAATAATTATGATAATTATGTTAATTTCTTTAGATTTGCAGAATTTCTCATCTCTTCCTTTAAATCTTAAATCAGCCCACACGCTTTGAACTTTGAAGCCCAGACACGTAATCACAAATCAATTTCCCCATCAGTCAAAGTCAGCTCACGTGCCCCAATCCTGACCGTGCAACACGGAGTAGAATCCAATGCACGGTCAAGATGCTATTAAGAAAAATACACAACATAAGATACCACGTGTGGTTCGTAGCAGAAATTTACAAAATAAAATAGAAAAGGCGAATATAGTAAATGACTCGAGAGTCAACGGCAAGTATAGTTCAGCCGAAATTACACACTGTAGAGGGAAATATTTTTTTTAGGTGTGGTTAGATACAAACGTGAATGTATCTATCTCTCTACCTTGAAAAATCTGAGGAGAGAGGGGTTCAAGATCTAGCGGAAAACTATACACTGTAGATGGACGTTTTTTTTTTTTTTTTCGTTTCTGCGATTAAATCTTTCTTGGTAATTTCTCATTAATCAGCCTCGTATGACCGGTTCTTTTTTCATGTTTTCTTTTGTCATTACTAGAGAGTTTCTATGAAGATTAAGCTTGATGATTATCTGATCTACAAGTTTGATGCTGTATTCTGTAGTTGAATTACGCGGATTTCATTTCCTATTTTGCTGAAGTAAGAACTATTTTGGGCCCGTTTCAAGGAAATTGGGGTTAAATTAGGTCGTTATTTTTCGTTTGGGTTGATTGAGAGTTTTGGGTTTATATCGGATTCTACTGAGGTATTTAGTTTGTTTATTTATTTAATTTTTTTCCCTCTTCCTGGGGAAGTGAGGGGATGTGATGATATGGGAGAAAATGCTGCAGCTTTGCATACAGCTATAAATTCGGTGCAGGCATTGGGAAAGGGGTTTGATGTGAACTATGATACTAGGTTGCTTTATTGTAAAGGTGTGGCAGGGTCAAGAATTGTGGAAATTGATGAAGGGCACACTAGGGATTTATACTTGTCTGATGACTTAGTTGTGCCTAATGTTTCACGGGATATCAAGAATTCGCAGGATGCAGGTGGTCGTGATGGATTTGGTGTTTGCAGTTATAATGAGGTATGTTTATTTGGCTTATTGGTCGAAGTTTTTATTAACTAGTTGAAAATATCTAAGATTACTGTTCTGAAATTGATACCCTCTCTAGTAATTGTTGCCTAGGATACAATGCTGCAGGTACAGTAACCTGTTGTTCAATTTATACTATTCGATATGTGTTTGAATTTTATGTGTGCAAAAATTCTCAGTTTTTATTGTGATTTTGTAAGTGATATGGTTAATAGAAATGGATAGTTTTCAACTTTCTAGATTGTGCATCGGTGCTGAGGTAGATTGTTCTTCCACTTTTCTATTGGCAAATGATCCATATATAACTTCATCAATGGTTGACACTGAAAGGTTCTGTGGGGTTTCATTGGAAAATAATGGGCCATTTAAGTTTATGTTGTGTTCTTGTTAATGGTTAATATCACTGGCTGGAGGGCAGTTCTGAACTTCCTTGAAGTTGTTCGAGTTCAGTTGTTGAAACATGGTTTGTATGAATTTTTGGCCTAAACATTCTGTGCTCTCCTTTTCTACTCCTTTATCTGATGAATAAATTAAGATTTGCACTCACTACAGAACAATAGTAAATCATTAAGGATGCTTGTTTATGTATAGTAAGTCATTGACAATAATCGCTTCTTTAGCTAATGCTAATTATTTACAGTTAATGATTTTTCTTATGAATACTATGTGCAACATGTCTGCAGATGGTGGAATATTTCAACAAGAAGGCTAGTCTCTCAGGACATACTCCACTTGGTAGCTTCAATGCTGCCTTCAGCTTTACCGGTTCTAGGCATATAGATGCTGCTTCAACAAAGTCCCTTTGCATGGATGGAGTTTTCATTCCACTTGCTAAAATTCAGATTGCCAATTCACCTATGGTTTTAAATGAAAATGTTAAAAGAGCAGTGCCAAAATCATGGGATCCACTGGCATTAGCAAGGTAGAAAACTTTAATCATTTACTTAACATTTATCTGCAGGATATTTAGCTATTTCTAATTGTTGTATTCTTAACAGCTTCATAGAAAACTTTGGTACGCATGTTATTACTTCTGTAACTATTGGTGGTAAAGATGTAATCTATGTGAGACAGCACCTGTCATCACCTCTCTCTATCGTGGAAATCAAGAATTATGTTCAAGATATTGGAAATCAAAGGTTCTCCAGCCCAGAAGGCCTTACGAGTTCAGGCCTATTAAAGTACAAGGATAAGGCTAGTTCCTTTGTATTTCTTCCTTGTCATTTCACAACTTTTTTTATTTTCTAGTCCAACTTTTCTTTCATATGCTAAGCAAGCCAAGCCAGACTTGTGATCATTTACTGACTCACTGTTCAATTTGTCTAAACTCTTTTTTCTTGTCTCCTTGTTGGAATTTCAGGGCAGTGATCCTTCTTTGTTCAACAGTCAAGGGATATACCCACAACCAGCTAATGCACCTTACCTTTCTGGGAGTGGCAAAGAAGTATGTATAGTTCATTGTTTGAATAATAGTTTCTCCCCCCACCCCCAGCGTTTTCTCTCTCTATCACCTCTTGAAGTGAATTTTGGTGGTGATATTTGTCATTTTAACTGCAAATGAACTTCAACTCCTGGAAATATATCGCGAAATAGTGAAATTTCTTTGTTATTGAGTTCATGTGACATTTCTATTGCACATTGATCTTTTTAAACTGAAATATAAGCAAAAACGTAGGACAAGAAACTTAAAAGATTTTTCTTCATTTAATTCAGGATCATGTATGTACTATGTACATATTCACCCATGTCTATTTCTGCTTTTTGTGTATGTACATGAATATGTGTTTGTATGTATAATCATATATATGTTTATTAATTTATTTATGAATCTAGGTTATTTCTTTTATCGAGCTAACTTTGAAATCAATGATTAAGAGCATCAAAGCATATTTACCCATGTCTTCAAGTGGTAACACAACAGTTGGTAATTTACCCATAATTTCTTTAGCCTCAAAGATTACTCGAGTTAAGCAGCTTATGTTAGAAGAAAAGATTGTGTTAGGTTGAAACGTTATCCAAGTTTTATGTAAAATTTGCCTTCGTTCTCCTCCTCTGCGCTCCTCTATCATGGACCCAATCCCTGAAGTCATTTGAGGGAAGTAAGTCTGTCACCTATGGATATCTTAGTTACCGAGCTTTTGTTCACGCAAAGTTGTTGTTTTGTTTCTCTAGTTAGTGCCAAATTAGTCACTTTGGGTATTCGGTTTGCTGTTGGACATCAAAGATTATGTAAACTTCATTTCGCTAAGATACTGTGAGTAGAAGTTAATTTCTTTCACAATCGTTTTGTGTTACAAAATTAGTGGAATTTTGTTTTGAACTAGCAAGATTACAATCACCTTGTACTCTGCCAGAATTTCTGCAAAATATTTGCTTGCTTAATACGACACTAACATTTGTGTTCAGGAATCCTGCACTTGATTGTTAGCACATATTTTTTTTAGCTCTATCCAGTTAGGATGAATGTCTCGCTGTGGGATTAATAAGACAATGCTAATATTATTTGCCATGTGCTCGCCTGATATCCAGACTCTTTTTGGGAATTATATCTGATTTAAGGTCATTGTAATGATTTACATTTTGTCCCACAGCAGAGTAAGGGATTACTGATTGCTTTTTTAGTTCTTAAAAATGCTACAGCAGATTAAGGCTTACACTTTTCTTTTTTACCATTGTTGTTATAATGTTCCTCTACATGTGGGTGACCGTAAACAATCTGTGTGTGAAAAGATGTTCCTGGCTATAAAAATTTAAGTCATTTTTCTGTGAATAAAATATGATGACAATGGTGAGGAATCCCTAAGTAACCGCCTGCGGGTGTGGCGATTAGTTTGGTGCAGTCTGCTTTCTGGTTTTTAAAATCAGAAATTCATCATTTTTTATTGATTTTTTTTGAAATCAGATTGGTTCCAGTGAACTCAGTTTCGCCCTGATTTTTTATCTTATTATATCTGATGCTGTGATGTAGGATGTTACCGTCATATTCAGAAGAAGAGGAGGGGATGATCTGGAACAGAACCACACCCAGTGGGCCCGAACAGTTCGATCTTCTCCTGATGTAATTGAAATGTCATTCTTTCCAATAACAGAACTTCTTGATGGAGTTAGAGGAAAGGAGCATTTGACACGTGCCATTGCTCTCTACCTAGAGTGTAAGACTTTTTTTTTCTTCAGATTCTTCTTTGGGGGCTTTGCTCCAATAAGTACTGAAATCGTATTGGGTTATTTTGTGCAGACAAGCCTCAGATTGAAGAACTAAGGTATTTCTTAGAATTTCAGGTCCCTCGAGTATGGGCCCCAATACAGGATAGGTTTCCTGGACAACCAAGAAAGGAACCTGTTTGCCCATCGTTACAATTCAGCATGATGGGACAAAAGCTATATGTCAGCCAAGAGCAAGTACGTGTATCTATTGATTTTTATAAGAGCCATTTAGATGCTGACTGACTGCACTTTTTTATTAGTTGGCATTTTGTTTCTTTTGATGATGGAATGAGTGGTATTGGAATCCAGTTTCTGTTGTGTCGTGTGTGCGCAGGATGTTGCCTGAGAAAATGAGATATAACCCATGTTCTGTGACATTTTTTTTTCTCGTTTTGGGTTGGCGTTATACTTGGGACACATATTGCATGACCCATTCATTCTCAATTTGCCTGAAGTACTAAGTGAGTGTTTGCAAAACGTCTACTCTAGAGTCTAGACAATTGAAACGCTAAAACTACTTTTTTTTTCCAGCAAAAAGCCGACAATCACTTTTTCGAAGTGTTGCAAACCCTCCCTAAAGCTTCAATATAACTATTCTAGACATGATCAAAAACTTATTCCATTGAAAGTTACCTTTCATAAAAGTAACTTAGCTATAACACAAATGCAGGTTTCAGTTGGACGGAAGCCCGTGACTGGCATGAGACTATGTCTCGAAGGATCTAAACAAAATCGGCTCAGTATCCATCTTCAGCATTTAGCATCTCTTCCCAAGATCCTCCAGCCATACTGGGACACACACGTGGCAATAGGTGCTCCAAAATGGCAGGGTCCTGAAGAACAAGACAGCAGATGGTTCGAGCCCGTGAAATGGAAAAAATTCTCCCACGTGAGCACCGCACCAATCGAGAACCCAGAAACCTTCATAGGTGATCTCACCGGCGTATGCATAGTGACGGGAGCTCAGCTTGGGGTGTGGGATTTTGGTTCAAGAAATGTCCTATATATGAAACTTTTATATTCGAGGCTTCCCAGGTGCACAATACGCAGGTCATTGTGGGACCATGCTCCGAACGAAAAGTCCAAAAACAGAATTCTATGGGGAATAGCCCTGATCATGATTGTAGTTCGAGTTCGGGAAGATTATGCGGGCAATAAGTTGGCGAAATTTGTCGACATGTCTGAAATGAGCAAAGGGCCACAAGATCCACCTGGTCACTGGTTGGTCACAGGTGGGAAGCTTGGTGTAGAAAAAGGGAGAATTGTAGTGAGAGTGAAGTATTCATTGCTTAATTACTGATTTGGCCTTTCAATTTGTTAGTGGTTGATGTTGGTGTACAATGTTGTACATGGGTTTTTGTTTGTTGAGGGTATATCGAATTTGATGAACAGTTAGAATTTGATGAGATGGGGCAAGGATGGTTTGTTGTTTTGAATGCATAAACCTTATATCTCTATATTCTTTAAAAGTGTTGTGTATGGCAAGATTGAGTGATGTGTATTTATTCTAGGTATATAAACAGTTTGCTGTATGGAAACTCCTCAACGTGAATCCATCTATCTTTTTGCACTTGAAATATAATGAATATTGGGAGTATCTAAAAGTAAGTTGATCATATAGAATAAAATAGGAGGGAGTATGAAACTATGAATGATGTTTATAGTTTTATTAACGTACCTTCACTTTACTTTATGTTAATGTGGTGTTTGGTTTTCTCGAAAAATGGATAGAATAGCGGGACAAAAATTTAAGTCGAGGTGATTAGATTATCTATCCGCAAGATGAAATTGCCCCATACGAAAGTGTTAATGGTTCTAAGAATCATCTCTAAGATACGACGACTTTCAGGTTCGACTTAGCAGCACTTTGCAAAAGTCGAACTTCAACGTATTTCGGCACTTTCGAAAATTACAAAAAAGATAGACAAAGACAATATACTAATATGGTTGAATGGGATGTTTTAGATGTTCAAATAGAGTTCTGGGGGACTTGTATTTATAGAACTTCGGGTGCCTTTGTCTATGTAATGGTTGGCTTTGTCTAAATTTTGTGATTCTCAATTTATTAGTTGATGATCACACACACATGGAATTACTTCTTTTGGTGTAATGAACAATCCAAGTTCCAAACAAGAAGGATAATATATCAACAATAACATCTATATAAATTACAACTTATATTAATATTGCTTATACAGTTACATAAAATGCCTTGTGGCTATCTTGCTATTTTTTTCTCTCTTTTTTCCCCCTTCAAAATTTAAAAAGTAAAGGCCATATCAATTGCAATAAACAAAGGCTTGTATATATAGTTCACAAAATATATGCTTATATTCAAATTAGAACTGTGGGCCTTCAAAGGTTTGTCCAAACTGCCAGCCGCGCGGGACGACGTCGTTAGCGGTCAGGGTCCGGCCATCGCTGGCGGTAACCCGGAATGAAAGAGCTTGACCATTTAGAAAAGAGTTGCTCTGCCAATTTTGCCCCCAGTTTCTAGTCATGGGCCGCCATCCTGTGCGGGAGCCCTTAATCCACACAGCATGCACGTCACCGGGCCCACCCACATTTGTTATCAACACCAAATTGAAATACGAATGCCCGTTTATCGTGAACCTCATTCCCCCTTTCTTCCCACATGGAACTCTGCAAAAATTTATACACACATTATATACACACACATTTTTCAGATCTCGTATTATTTCAAAATCAAGCGAATAATTATCATTTATCACCTCTTGTAGATCACAGGGACGATGCCGGCGCGATACTGCGCGATTTTGAGAAACGCAGGCTCCGCCAAATCGAAGTGCTGGCGAGGGGGATTGCACCAGCCGCCGTTGTCGCTGGCGAGAGCGTAGTTCGGAGGGCAGAAATTTGTGGCGGTGACGGTTATGGTGGCCGGAAGGCACCACTTCGGGTCGCCGTTGCATTTCATTTCGTAGCAGGCCCCGCAGCTCAAGCCGTTGTTGAAAAGTGTTGTACTCAGTGCTGCAGTGCTGGTACCGTACCCTGACTGTACAAATTTCCATATCCACATGCTCCCCTGCATTCATTGTGTGTTTAATTTAGCATTATTTTAATTAGCTGATCAAGTGAATGGATGTGTTCATGACTTCATGTGGCTATTTATCCTTCTGATCAAATAATTAGGGATCATTAAAAAAAAATTGATGTTCGAGCTAATTATAAAAAAATCCAAATTTTTTTTTTTTAAAATTACAAATCCCTTTAAATTTGATTTCGTCCTACATTTGCTCATTCATAAGCAATAAATATTTCAAACTCTCTCTAACATTTGTAAAAATATTACAATTAATAATGAAACCCGAGGGTGTTTTAGATAATTTTGAAACATAGCATGAGCAGAAATCAAGTGGTATTTTTCACCTTTTGTAAATGTGTTGATCGGGTTCAAACCCGTTATCTTCAGTTGGTTTGAAATTTAAGTTATCCCCTCCAACCAAGTACTCACACTTATTAAAAAATGTAATTTTGAAATATCTTTGGATTATTTTGTAATTAGCTCAAACCTCATAATGGTTTTTATAATTACCCCATTATTGTATGCACTAGTTACTTACCCATTGTGCCGGCAGCATCGGAGCCACCGTAAAATGTTGCATGTGCAGTTTGCCAACCACCGTAGAGTCCAGTGGCGTATACATGAGCTTGGTGAAAAGATGAAACGGAGACGAAGAAAATAAATGTGATATAGTGTTGCACTGTGTTGCCCATTTCAAGTGGAAAACACTAGCTACTTACGGTACGTACCCAAAGCTAGAGCTTCTTTATGTGTATTATTATAAGCTTTGTGGTGAGTGGAATTGCTATATATAATAGGTTAGGGTAGGTGAGGGTGGGGCCATATTGAGATTACGTACATGCTCTGATTTTATATGATTTTGAATAAAAAAATAAAATAAAATCACGTGAAGTTAAATTAACCTCCAAAATTACGAACTAGAAATTGCATAAAATCACCAACAACTATACATGCATTGTTCTAAAATCATCACTTAGTCGATTAGATTTTCTGCGAAAGACTTCCAAATTTGCGATATTTTTTTCTTTCGATTAGGCCGCGCCCTATCTACCCCCACCCAAGTCCCATCTAACCCCACCTCACCTAGCTTGACCTGGCGCGCTTGCGCCGAACTGACCGACTAGGACCTATCGCTTTTTAGAACACCATACATGCAATCATTTGGAATTTTGGATTTAGCTTAATTTTGTGACAGTACAGTTACAATTTGCATATACTTGAATTAAAGATAAATGTATAGCTAGACTGATACTTATCGCCCACATATTCTTTATCATACCCTTAATTTCTCTACAACATGAAACTAATGATCATCTGATAAAACTAAAGTTTTTCTTGTATAAACAAATTAATGACACAAGTGGGTTGAAAGTTGAAAACCAGCTAAAATCTACAAAAAGTGAAGTTGAATTTAATTAAAAAAGAAGTCATTGCACATGAAATGGTCCTGGATGAGGGGACCCTCCAACTCTTCATGGGTACAGTACTAGTCTCATTGTTAATGCCTGGCCTTTTCTAACTGTTTTTAGTCGATAATATTGGCAAAGGCGGTGCACACGTCCAAATATTTTATTGTTGTTCCTATCAATTAAGATGCAATTTTAGACTGTTGAAAAAGGGCACGTAGTGTTTTCTTCTTCTTCTTTCTTTTTTAGATAACCCGGTTTTCTACCCCCGACTTTGCCTGGAAAAATAACAACTCGGTCCCATTGTTGAGAATAGGTATCAGGTCGCCGTTGAATGTGTGTATATATGTATTGACATATATCAAAATCTTAAAGGAAATAACAAAATTGTTTTCCCTTCAAGGTAGCTAAGAGAATTTATTTGTAATAACCAAACGAGATTACTAGAAGTATTTATTCCACGTGCATATATATAATTATCTACTGATTAATTCAATGTTACTTGAAGAATTAGAGAAATGTATGTGGGCGTGTTGCATTTAATTCGTAACAACTGGGAATGGAAGGAAACAAGCATTAATATACGGTGTCAATTTTTAAACATATATAATCGGTTAATTATTGGTCTTAAATTTGCGGGCCAAACAACATCACTAATATAAAGTTAGGTATACAGTTTCAAAACATATTATTTGGTTACATAATATAAAAA
Organism: Rehmannia glutinosa; assembly: GCA_016081115.2. Classification (NCBI taxonomy): domain Eukaryota; kingdom Viridiplantae; phylum Streptophyta; class Magnoliopsida; order Lamiales; family Orobanchaceae; genus Rehmannia; species Rehmannia glutinosa. Next base: position 60,627 of record JABTTQ020003344.1, on the reverse strand, counting down.
TATTTCATTTCTGTTAAAGAACAAAAAGAAGAAATAAATTATTGGACATTTAACAACTGTCCGAATGACATGGCAGTAAAATTGTTAATCAACCAAGACACGTAGTCACACTTATGCTAGTCATGAGGTAGATGTAGGAGCTATAAGAACAATCACATGAAACCAGGCAAGAAAGATTGAACAATGGGTTGGCTTATTTCTTGGGCGGCCGATTGTTCACATGTCTTTTGAAATATATTAGGTGGCAAGCCGTTAGCAACATCTCCAGTCCTGCTGATTTTGACTTTGTCTTGTCTCCCGAATTAATGCCCGTGTCACAGTATAAACAATTTCGACCAAATTTCCTATTAATTTCATCACCTTTTCACTTCATATTCAACCAGATAAAGAATGTAATAAACTATTGGACATTTAACAACTGTCTGAGTGATGACATGGCAGTAAAAATCGTTAGTCAATAAAAAACCTATTAATACAAGTAGTCACACTTTTTGCTAAAGTCAAAAGATGGTAAATAAAGGAGCACAAAATATAAGAAAAACAATCCGAATATTGAAATTATTCGGCAAGAAAGATTTGAACAAGGGGAAATGGAACCCAGGCTTATTGAACCCAAAGTGTTTGAACCCTCTTGGGCGGAAACCCTTGTTCAACCACCCAAACCCTGTATCACTTTTGAAATATATTAGGTGGCAAGTTAGCACTCGTTCTAACACTATCACCTCTCCAACAAGGTGGTGAGATTTCTAGAGAGAGAGAGAGCTCCTGATAACGTCGTCCTCTCGTTGTGAATTAGGGTTGCCTTTTAAGTAGGGTAAATGAACGAACCGAATTAAATGCCCGTGTGAGAAGCAAAGGATCCGCTTCTATCCCGCAATTTGTTCACAAATTTAAACCCAATTATTTCATTCACCTAGATTGTCAATAAATGGATCATACAAAATGGGCCAATCAATACAACAATCATAACTTATAGATCCATTTTATTCTAAGACTACAATTAACTTATATTAAATTAATAACCTTGAACAATATTTATTAATTTAACGAGATATTAAATTAGCTTTATTAATTTTGATTGTTGTCCCTATGTCGGGACCGACCAAAAGTATTATTTATATGAAGTTATTAATTAATCGAGTATTAAATTATCGAGGTTATATCTTGTATGTTTCATCTCTTATTCCAATGCACAAATGATTGTCTCGTCATGTATACAATTTTCCATATTAAATTTCCACCATTTATGCTTGATTTATGTTTGAAAATTAATATAGAAAATTATATACAAAATCTTCCATGCAGATGAAATAAGAATGAATCCAAATCAAGAATCTTGGCAGTTTAATCTTGGGGTTTGTGGTGTAATTTTCGAAATGCATGGCGAAATACTTTATATATAAATAACATTTTAGAATACATTTAAAAAAATACTAGAGTATGTAGGATCTTATAAATCATTACATATATAGTTGCACTTACCGACCTCCCTCTATTCTCTGGCAAACGTCTCAATTTGGAGATTATAACCCATATAGGTTGTGGTATATTATATTATATTATATATTCTGTGTAACATGAACATTTAAGTTAATTATATAAACACCGTCTACATATAGGAGTATAGTATGTGACATATAATGTATGACAAGAAGATCTGAGTTAAAAATAAATGATTTCTCCTGCTGATATAGTCATGCGTGATTATCGGTTCTCAATAAACATAGTCAAAGTACAAAGAATTAAACTCTGGTGCTAGATTAGTTGTAGGACATTTAATATATAAAGACTTAACTTAGTCGTATAATTGACTTCTAAGTTGAATCTAATTATTTTTGGTTTATAACCATGCACCAAGTCAAGGTTACACTACCAAATCCATAGAGGTTCCTGAAAAATCAAATTTGATTAGTTAGTTATTTTTAATTTTTTATATGAATACAATGAGGTTTTTTTTTTTTGGACACCAGAGCTTTTGAAACATAGTAACTAAACGATACCATCCAATAATCGTCTGGATGATATTTCGGAAACTATATATCGACCGTTGGCAATTCAATTACATATGGTTGGTACTAGAAAGTTGAAACTCTAGTTAAGCTTCAGTTCTCTGTAGTCAATGAGAGCTAATAATTTCTATTGATCTCAGGTAGGGGCATGTTCTTAAACGAGCACCATGTGCTGTTTCATTGTAATTTGCACAGAGTCAAAAAATGATGAATTAAATTTCATCTATCCCTTTTAATGCATTAATAAAGCAAGATTTTAAGTTTTCATTAATTTGGTGGTTGTTATCTTTTATTACCACGTGGTTATTGCTTTCACAAATTAATTACCAAAATAAGAGCCACTAGCATGCAGGAGAGGATACCAAATTAATTACTACAATTAGAAATCGAGCAAATTGGCTCTATGTTTAGGGTGTTAGATTTTTCCTTTGTATCTTCACGTTACATGGGTTAAAACTTAAATTCTCGCTTCAAAAGAGCCTTAAAATTTTCTGGTTGTGTTTAGCCCATATCATATGATCCATCTTGAAATATCTAAAGTTATATACACATAAAATGGGAAAATAAATAAATAATAGTGAAATACAGAACATTCTTGAGATTTAGATTATTTTTAAAAAGAAAAAACCAATCTAGATTTCATATCACAAACTCTATTCACATTTCATTTGTTTCTTTTTCACAAATTGCATCTATTGAGTGATATATTTGTAAAGAAATTTATTACTCATGAATCATGGTACAAGTTCTTCGACTGCATGACACAGGGATTTATAAAACTCTTTGGGCTATGGGCTTATAGCTAAGATTGGATCATAGAGCTGGGCTTAACCTTTTCTATTGACCAGGGAAGAACTTACAAGAAAGGAAAACCATTGGAGGTTGGTCAGATATATGGGCTGCTGCTGCACTATTGGATTTGGAGTTGGATTGGGTAAGCCCAATACTGCATTTGAACTTAGCTATTTAAACTAGACGGGCCTCAATTTTTTATCAGGACTTTATTCTTTCCAATACATTAGCCCAAATCCAACAGGCCCTTCAAAGCTGAGCTGCAAAATCCATTAAAGACCACAAGAATAATAATTTTGCTCTGTTTTTTTTTTCGTCCGAATAATTACAATTTAATAGCGATAATTTAGCATAAGAGGGGCGAATCTCCATAAGTATTTTTGTGTATACATGTTTACCTTTATCATGTTGTGCGTGCATCTGAACCTCTCCATTTGTTTGATTGAGGCGATGTGTTGAAAGGGGCGAATGGATCCCATACGATGCATGCGTGCATGCATTGTACTAAAAAAAAAAAAAAAAATGTGCGTGCATGCAAAGGGTATGTAACGTGTTTCCAGGATATGTTATACACGTATTAACCTCAATTCCAGCACACAAATAAAGCATTAAATTTACCCCAACTGCCAACCATTTTCTTGATCAAGTTAATTCCATTTTCTTCTATTCACACCCGCAGATAATTAATTTTACCGTACATATAAAGTAGAGATCCCCATTACATTTAAATACACTCTATTTACGAATAGAATTAATTTAGTCTAGTTCTAAAAATGCAGGCCAAATTTGCTTTCGTACTAATGCTATTGTGCACGGCGGTGCAGGTTACACTATTTTCATCGCATGCAGAGGCAGCTATATCCTGTGGTCAGGTGCAGAATGGGCTGTTACCATGCCTGGGGTTTCTGCAGGGGGGTCCACTGGGGCCACAGTGCTGTCCCGGGGTTAGGTCGGTGGTGGCCGCCGCCAGAACCCCGGCCGACCGCCGCACCGCGTGCGGTTGCTTGAAGGCGGCGGCGAAGTCTTTTAAGAACATCAATTTTGGAAATGCTGATAAGCTTCCGGGCAGATGTGGGGTCAGGATTCCGTTCAAGATTAGTCCAAACACTGACTGCTCTAGGTACATGCATATAACATTATAAGTTGGGGATAATTACAAAAGACCCCTCTAAGGTTTGTGCTAATTTAAAAAACCCAAGACGAGGTTCTAATTTGAAAATTACAAACAACCACTAATTGAGGTTGATTGAATCTTAAATTTAAGGGGTAATTGTAATATTTTGATAAATCTTTAGGAGCTTTTGAAATATCTTTTTTTGCATATAAAAGGAAAATGTATGCAAACCTAAAGGGCTTTTTTGTAATTTTTCAAAATCTATGTTTTTTGTTTTTAATTAGCCTGAACCTAAGTTTGTTTTTTGCAATTATCCCTTTTATAAATGACTAAACAATTTTACAATTTTTCTCACCAAACACTATATACTTACCAACTTCTATTTTCAACTATTTTTGCTTCAGCTACAATAAATCAATTAGTCTAAAAACAGAAGTGTTTGAACACTCCCCTAGTAAAATATGCGGTTGGTAATTATAGTACCGATTAACCATAATGGGGTTAGCCTAGTGGCTACGGTACGGGTATTACTCTTGAGTGAAGGGGCCGGGTTCTAGCCTCTGCAATGACATGGGTCAAATTTAAAAAAAAAAATGAAAAATTATAGTACTGATTTTATTTGACGACTTATACAGTGCATTTGATATTTTTACAGGGTTGGATGAGTAGCAAATGGTGTTATTTCTAGTGCTCGTTTAACAATATGGAGCTTGAGATATGGATTCTTGATCTACTCATGAATTAATCTCTAGTTTCTCGAATCTCGTAGTTTTTCATTTTCCTAGCCACTTATGGCTTTGACTTGTAACAGCAATAAAAATAACGGAGTCATGATGTGGGATGTATGCAATAAAACTAACGTAGATAAATTTCCCCATATAATTGATCAGGTCCATCCACAATTAAGATCGTGCGATGGTTTGCAAATTCAATATGTTAATCCAACACTTTAGTAAAACTTAATTTGTTTATTTGATAAATCAATATATTATAAAATTTTATTTTGATAAGTTTAAAATCTTGAGTTATTGTAATTCATGCGCTAAAATTGAGAAATTCAATCAAAAAAACTACCAAATCCAAAACACTCTGACCAATTTAATCGAGCTCAATTGCTACAATCAAACATAAAATTGGCTTTTTAGCTTTAGCGTTTTTCAGAAAATAACATTATATATAATTTTGGCGTTTTTAAGGAAATTAAACATGTATGTATACATATATGTCATGTGCATGGTAAGGAGGATGCCTAGGTCCTTGTGGCTGGGCTGCATCTTCATAGGCCCCAAAGGGACCATGCCTATTTACTCCAGCCCATTTGGCCCAAAAAGTCAGTTGGTCGGGTCGGTCTGATGCACTTTACATGCATTAGCCCAAAAAGTTGGTCGGGTTGGGCTCTCAAATGACAACCCAATGGAATTTTGAACAATCGGTTTTTCTTTTGGCCCAACAAGCTAGCATTAGGTCGCCCTAACACGGCCCAATTTGAGTCTAAAGTGTGAGAAAAAGTATACAAGTTTTGTTGGAAATTTGAGGCTAGCTGGGTTTCATCATTAATGACTTTAGGGACATGATTTTGGAGGCCCAGGATTAGTTCAACAAAGACTAGTTCGGCAAAGACGGGGCTAGACATAAAAAAAAGAGAGAAAAAAAAGGAGATTTGACACTAGGTAGTTGAATCCATATTTCGTATTAAATATCAGTATGGCCATTAGTACCTTTCTCATTTATTGTTCCATTGCATAAAAGATTATAACGCCATAAGAACATGGACAAAATTTCAGCAATACATATATGTTAAAAGATTGTATATTAACCATAAAGGAAAGATTCAATCAACTGCATGTATAGTTCACATCTGTAAGTTCTTGTAGTTTTCGGGCTATAGTCTTGGTTGTATTTCATAAAAATGTGGTATATGTCGATTTAACAAAACTTATCGTATCTTTTATTTACCCCGAAGATAAAATAAAAGTTATGTCGAATATATGTATACATACTAGTTGGGACCATTAAAAAATTGTCATTTTATTGAGAACGTAGTACGGTGCAAGTTTAATTTTATTGGGGACCACTTGGATCATTATGAAGGCCTATGGCGAAAAGAAAAAAGAGCCCCCATTGCCATTAGTATTTTATTTTTATTTTTGGGAAACAATTTAATAAAAATATATGTGTTAATATAAAAAGATTTGTGTAAAATTAGGTCCCTCAAAATCGGGGGTCCTAGACCGTGGCCCTCGATAACTAGCTCAAGGTCTGGAGACCACAACATTAATAAGCATTGAATTGTCCATCTACCCTCCCCAATAACCACATATATGGGCCATATCACACAACCAATTTTGGTTACATTTTCATTTATTACCAACAGGAGCCCTCTATATAATCACTATATCTGGAAAGCATACGGCGTACATCAAATTACAAACCAAGAAAAAATAAAATAAAATTCCACATATAGTACTAATCAATTAATTATTAATTTTTCATCTCCTAAAAAATGGCAATTATTTCCGGAATGGTTAAGGCAACATTCCTACTGCTCATTGCCGCGGCGGCGGTGGTGGTTGCGGCGGCGGCGCCGCCGAAGATCTCGTGCGGGGCGGTGACGACCACCCTGGCGCCGTGCTTTGAGTACGTGTTGAGTGGGGGCAAGGTGCCAACTAACTGCTGCGCCGGGGTTAAGTCGCTGTACAAGGAGGCGAGCACCACCGCCGACCGCCGTAATGTTTGCTTGTGCCTGAAATCTGTCACCAGCTCCGCCTCGCCCGCCGCCATTAATAATGCTAAAAGCCTCCCCGGAAAATGTGGCCTCTCAATTCCCTACGAAATCACCCCTGAAATTGATTGCAACAAGTAAATATATACGAGCTATTTCTACTCTCTTTTTTTTTTTTGGAACAATATTAATGTGTGTGATTTAGTTCTAACGCTCTAATTAAGCATGTACATAAATTTGTTAAGCATGTAACATAAAATTGTGCATCTTATTAGTCTTACGAAGTTAAGCATGTACATAAATTTGTTAATTTGTTTTTTTTTAGCCAATAAAGTTTTACATGCCTAGATACATGAGAAAATATTCTTTTTCGGTCATGTAACATGGACTACTTACAAATTTAGTCTAAAGTAGTTACCTTTAAATTTTGGTCCAATATCTTTTAAAAATTTGGACATTTAGTCTGGTTTTGACCGGGAGTTTGTAATTTTACCGTAATTGCTAACTAGGACCGATGGATCCTAATGTGTACTACATTTAGGGATTTTGGTGATTTGATGTAAAATTGACATGTCAAATTAATCACCAGAAAATGACAAACAAAATTTGAGGATTTTAATATTCTGGTGGCATTTTTTGCGCCAAAGTACCAAAATCCCCAAGTTCTGGACATGTTTGCACCTGAATGGTTATAGTTAGCAATTTCTGATAAAATTAAATAATTTCGGTTACAATAAGACTAAATATCCATATTTTTAAAATATATTGGATTAAAATTAAATGTGATTATTTAGTTTACTAAATACAAAAATAGTCCAATTTATAGGACTATAGAAATTATTTTCCCCTACATTCATTGTCTATTTGTTGGAGTTTATATGATCTATAGTAGTAATTAGATTTTTTCCTAGCCATTAATTAATAGCATGAACTCTTGCTGCAGGGTGAATTAGAGGTAACGATTGAGGTGCCTGCTGGCTCTGGCTGACGGGAAAATTGGGTTCTGCTATTCCATATGCAATTTGTTTCTTTTTATCTTTGTTCAATTATCATGATGTTGGTGTTATTTTCTTAGGAATTATATTATTATCTTCATTTGTATCGCTCAATAACGGCAATGTTCTGCTTGATTACTAAGGATGAACCAAGCCGGATGAAATTTTCTATTCTAAAATTGTATTTCATCTTTCATTCCACCACCGAATAATTGTCACGAGTATAAAACTTACTTTATGAGTTATGAAACATCAATCAAACTTTTATTGTGGGATATGAAAGATAACTTTTATACATGTGACATCCATTGTATAGGGTGTAATTGAGTAAGAGATGCAATACTCTTTTGAAATAGAATATCTTACATACGAAAGGGGATATGTGTTTAGCTAAACTCAACACCCATTTAAATCCATATATTATTATGTCCAATAACAAAAATATAACAACAATTATGAAATAATCTGACATGCATTAAAAAAATCTATTTGTAACACATGCATTTAATATAAAGAAATTGAAGGGGAAATTTTATTCAGTGACAAAACCAAAATCAAAATAATATAGTATGTAAATTATATTTAAAAAACAGAAATTATATATAGCGGGTCGGGTCCAATATATAGGATCTATTACATGCCCCAAACTCGAAGGGTATTAATATCTTAGACTTGAGAATATTTGCCTCCCAGACCTGTGTGAATGGGCATAGACGACCCACCCAACACCCAGGGACAAGCCAAAAATGAAGAAGAGGAGGCAATGTTTATTTTATTAATTGAAACTAATATTAGATAAAGAGATATGTTTTACTTTTTGAAGGGGGAAATTAAATTATAAAATTTAATAATTTCATATACAAAAATTAATAATTTTTATAAAATTTATAATAGTTATGAAAAAGATTGAGGTGGGGGGCTGGGGGCATCGATGCGCCACCAAATTTCCCCATTGGCTCCATCCATGAACCCTCCCAATCAATTTTGAACTCTATCTCATTGTTGTTCCTAATAATTATTTAATTACCAACATATATAGATAAGTATATAAGATAACCGTAAATTGTAGATAATATCGTTGTAGGTAAAATCATTAATGTAGGTAAATAGTTACCTACATGATATAAAATGGGAAAATTTTTAAAGTACCCACTATGGATAGTGGAGTACTTTCTTTTCTACCCACTAAGATAAGAAACTTCTTTTCTACCCAAATTGGCAAATTACCCCTCCTTTAAGTTGGTGTTTTTGAATTTGAATTTTGAAATTTAAGTCATAAATATACCATTTAAAAGGTTAGAAACCGTGACAAAGCCAATTAGAAAACAAAAGTGAAAAAACAAAACAAAAGTAAAAGCAAAATCAAAACCAATTTGTGCCCAACTTTATTCTCAAAGGAAGAAAAACACAAAACCCTCATTTCGTGCCCCATCGACCATCGCCTTCAAGAAGAAGAAAAATACCCAACCCCTATTTCGTGCCCAATTCGATCAAGAAGAAGAAAAAAATACCCATACACATTTCGTGCCCAATATCGTGCGAGAAGAGAAAACATGGATTCAATCGTGTTTCGCTCCACCTCACGCCGCTGCCGCCGCTGCCTACCCACTACTACCGCTTTGCCGCCTCATTTTCCCCATCGCCCTTCCCAACATGTAAGCATATCAATCGATTTTAAGTTTTAAACTCTATTTATGTTAGGTTAATTGATTTAGGATTTTTAGTGTTCGATTTTGGTGTTTAGGGTTTATCAATTGGGTTATTGTTGGATAAATTTGTGAATAAGTTGGATAAATCGTGTGTTGGGTTATTGTTGGATGTTGGTGACTTGGTGTAGCAAACAGCAGCGCGATTTGATGTAGAAGATGAAGGGCACGATATCGTGCCCTTATATAATTTAAACGATATCGTGATATCGTAACTAGGTATAACGGGCAAATATCGTGCCTGTTATAATTTGGTGCGATATCGCGCCAAATATCATACCAAGATTTAATGGGTGCGATATCGTGCCGTGTTATAATTGGGTGCGATATCGTGCCTGTTATAATTAGGGTGCGATATCATGCCCGTATCGCACCTATGTATAACGGGCGCGATATCGTGCCTTTGTTATAACATGGCACGATATCGTAAATTAAATCTTGATACGATATCGTGCCGATGGTTTTTTGTATTCTTTCCATGTATTCTTTGTTTAGATATCCATATCAATATTGTCCCCATCTTTGTTTTTTTTCACTACGATTCCAATTTTTCAACAATTCATCTTAATAAATTAAAATTTATTAATTGTTATAGATCCACAATGGAAGAGACCTCATATCATCGAGAGGGGCCCACATCACGGGATACGTTCGATCGAATATTATTGACCATCGAGAGATGAGTTCTTTGGAGATCGATGATGATTTATATAGTCGGTTTAGAATGGCGTTCGGATATTTTATGGATTTTGGGTATGACGGAAAGCAATGCGGCACTCATGCATTAATTGCGATGGAGGTGCATGTGCCGCTCCGGAATCGGAGTGTTGGTTCCACGTTGGAGAAGCGGATCATCGATTCTCTCGGCGTGATTTTGCTATGATATCGGGATTGCGATTTTCGTCCACATTTGACCCAACGGTGATTTTGAGGTACAGGAGATATAGATTTTATTGGCCTAGGGGTGATCGGGTTACTTTCATTTACGCGATTTATTTGCTCTTGGCACCTTCCGTGACTCACCTTATGCCCTGAAGGTGGCGAAGGTGTTATTTGCCTTTTACATGATAATTTTCGATGGCCGCATGAATGATGGGCCGTTGGTGCATGGGTTTTTGATCGAGGCGATGCACGATGGGAGAGCGTTCGGGGGAAATACTCCTTTCGTATTGATGCATTATATTCGGCACCGCATGATGTTACGCCACTTGGCGATATACTTTCGTTCCCACCTGATATCGGCCACCTTCTTATCATTTTTATGGGGCCACTTATGTCTTGTTGGTATGCATATGTTTTTATTTTATTTATATTTGTAATTAGTTTTTTAAATATTTAAAAAATCTTATTTTTTCATACTTATCAATGTTCTCACAGATTTGGGCATTCGGGCGATACCTCGCCAATGCCTGGGCGACTCAGTATCGACGACACCCGCTGCTGGTGCCTTCGTTGGAGGTTTTCAAGACCGCTATTGACATACATCTTTGACACGATATGTATTAACGGTGTTTACTTAATTTATTTATTTAATAATTAATTTATTTTTTTATTAATTTATTTATTTATATTATTTACTGATGTGTCAAGATATTGGATCCCAAAGGAGCTCAAGGATATATATATAGAGGAGTCGATGATCCAGTTATTTTGTTAGGTCCTCCCGATTCATCCTTTAGGAGAACAGGTTTTTAGGAAAGAACGAGCGAAAAATTCAATTAATGGACCCTTCGAGAGATGAGTGTCGATTAATGGCCCGGCCCCTATCAAGGCAATGTGGGTGGTCTTCTTCAGGGGGAGAGAGGAAAGCGGGGGCGGGGGAGAGGTGACCCGTTTGAGCCCGACACTTACTCCTACGATTCGAGGCGGGGGCTGCTCCATCATCCCGTGGTGATGATCCTTTAGATGGCGGACAGATAAATCCGACATGATACTCGTGTTGATCCATCTCCCACGGCGACTATGCGCGATGATCCACCACCGCCGATACTCGTGTTGATCCATCAGTGAGTTGGCGACAGTATCTTTCGGGTGTTATGCAGCCAGATGCAGCGATTCGAGAGACTTACAGAGGAGCGGTTCGCTCGATTGGAGACACGAGTCGATGATGCCATTTCTCGGTTAGAGATCGTCATCTCGAGAGGAGGGTTCTCGCTTGACTGACGCTGGATCGGAGATAGGTCGAGTTCCGACCTTATTCAAGAGGAGATTAGGCGTATTCCCATACCTTGACAAGACGATGACTTCGTGCATGGTAGTCGAGAGATATCCGAGCCGATCATCGCAGAACACCTCCTCCGTGATGTCGACTCCTCCTTCTGAGATCGACTCCTCCTCCGACAATGATCGACTCTTCCGTCGCGAGCTGACGATTCTTCCTCCCTCCTCCGGCCATGTCGACTCCTCCTCCCTCCCGAGTACGTCTCTTCCTCCTCATCCGGCCATATCGACTCTCCCCTCCTTCCTCGCCATGTCGACTCCTCCCCTCCTCCCAGAGTGACGTCTCTTCCTCCTCCTAGAGTAGTACGTATCTTCCTCCTCCTCCCATTGTCGACTTCTTTTTTTCCGCCATTGTCGACTCTATTATGCCCGTATTATCACATTCTCCGCGACCACGAGTGTCGATCCGATTCCGGGCCATTGCTGTCTCCTATTCGAGCTCCATCTCCGACACTCGTGGTATCCGGTCCACGAGCGCCCTCTCCCGATTTGCCCGCCCTCACCGCCTACTTCCGATCCAGGTTCGGACAAGACGTACCGTCGCGGATATTCGCAGACCCATTCGGGGATCTAGGTCTCGCAAATTGACCCGTCAGAGAAGGAGTTTACCCGCTTCTTAAAGTCTAATGAAGAGTAAGTAAATATTTTTGCATTTGTCTTATCGTCTTAGTATTTACATCTTATATTCCACTGTCTTAATATTTGAGGTCCAATTGCGGGAGGAGAACGTGGGGCTTATGTGATTGGGCCATCATTTTTTAAGAAATGGCGGATCCAAAGATAGAGTTGGAAAATGATGTAAGTTTCTTTTGCATTATTTAGTTGATGAATATTTTATCGATTAATATTGATTTCTTTCATTTAAATAAGATATAAATGCATACCGTTGTCCATACTACAATCAGATCCACATTTTTTGAAGATTTTCATTTTTATAATAATTGGCGGAAATGAATAGATATTGAGGTTCGCCTTTCCCGCACAAATAAACAAACAATTATTTGAAAATATTGAACGAATTATGTGAAAATATTGAACGAATTATGTGAAAATATTGATACAAAAATTTTAAATTTCTTTATACCTAATTGCTGCAGATGCATGGGCAAGGCATCAATTCATATTCAAATTCTCGGCAATTGCATGTTCTTTGGGATAAGTCAACCAAATAAGTCTTTGTTCCATCTTTCACCTTGTACTTCACATTACTAAGACATTGTACATCCATTCTACGACCTATCTCAACTATCATTTAATCTTTTGTTGCTTCAAGTGTTAGCTCTTGATCTTTATCATTAGCAAGGTCGTCGTTCATAAAACCACTTTTCAATAATAGTCCGAGCACACTCAAGCTCGGAACAAAACAGGTAACTTTCGGCCCATAATAACCGACTATTGAAGCTCTCGGTGAGTTTGATGTCATGAACCCATAACGCCGGACAGACACTTAACTCGAGACCATCCTGTCTTCCCTTGCACGTTCTAACTTTTTAAACGCACCCGTCTCACTAGAACTTTTATGTTTTCAAAATACTTATCATAATCTTCACTTCAGGTATGAATATGTCGCATTCCTTCCTAAACATTCTACTATATGTTGACCGTATTGAGCCAAATTACTCTGCAAATGATAAGTCTGCAAAGCCCATGTGATGCTTATAATATATCTTTGCTTTTATGGCATTAATACTCTTGTCTTTGATCGAAACAATCGATGAGATTACGAGGGCAATTATAAGCATCTCTCAACCTGTCTCAAAAACCATGTCCAAGAATCGCTAACATCCCCGATTCCAACAAAGAAGTGGAAAAATCTGTTCATTACCATCTTTTATTCGCCACAAACAATATTCCTCGGTATTTTCCTTTAAGGTGTGTTCCATCAATCACAATAACTGGTCGGGCATTGTTCGAATCCGATGATTGATGCATGCAAAGCAAAAACACGTATTGAATCTATTAAAATTATCCGACTTCCATCTGTTACCGATCCGGGATTCGTTAAATTCAACATGTGTAAGTATGCCTAAATTGAATGACTTGTTGCTATCTCCATATATCAACCCAAAGGCATGATGTTTTGCACTCAACGCAACATTATAACTCATTTAAGCCCATGTCGCGATTCCAACTCCGCTATCATATCTCTTGCACGAGCGCGAAATGTTCCACTAGTAATCTAGATGCAAAATACGCACCTACTACTTTAGAATGCACCCGCCTAGATGCATTGTCATTCAAATTTAACCCACATCCATGGTGCTTGTCAAACTTCCCTACTCTCCAAATACCATCCTTTCCATATGCACGCATTCGAAAAGGGCATCGTTCATACTTGCATATTGCATGAAAACGAGTCTTATCAGCGTTCAACTCGATACTCGACTTGATTTTCAAGGTGATACATGCCTAGTGCGATATCCAATCGAGTTTTGCTCATGTATGTTGCTCCTTGCGCAATGTCCCACCGATGCTTCCAACCTTTAGCGGGGTTTCCTGGGAAGAATCAGCAAAGGTGCGAGTGTACCGGGAATCACCCAACTTCGTCTGTGTGCACTATTGTTTCGTCCATATTGTCTCTATGGATATCTGGATGTAAGTTAACACCTCGTCTTACGCTGCATCTTGGTTTTGGTTTTTTCACGAAAATACTTTCTCCGCTTCACGTCTCCACTCACAAAATTCCTCAAATTGACGTTCTTTGGTCATTTTCAAATTGATTATTAGCTTCAACATCGCATCAACATCACCATCGGTGTAGTTCTCACCAAAATCATTTGGTGTAGTTTGCACCATAATTAATGTCATTATTATCACAACCAACACCAAGATCGATTATCACAATTAACATCGGTATTATCACAACCCATATCGGGATAATAGCCATCTTCATTGCTTGGCCTTATACTTCAGTCCCTGACATTGATATTTGGAACATTAATCGTAGGTGCTAGTGGACGCGGATGATCAATAATTGGAACATTGTTCATACGCATAAAAGGTGCTCCACTAGGCCTTACTTTGCATGACTATATGGATTGATGTGCGGTAAATCGTATTGTTGAAAACCAAGATGTTGCATGTAGTTGTAATTAGGCCCAATATTTTGAAAAATCATTCGACTAGCCATTAGTTGCATAAAACTTCCACCAACACCTTGTTGACATTCAACGCTCAACTCGATTATGCCCAAGTGACCTCCCAATACATTATGCGAACTAGTCTCACCCATCGTTTTTCTTTTCGGTGTTACAAAAACAATCGGTAACTTTCGGTGTTCCCAAACGCAGTTTCAATGTCATCATCGTTTTTCAACTTTAACTTCCCAAGTTTGTTTCGAGAAATATCTACAATAGAATGCATTATACAATCGTATACGCCCTATCATCAACATCAACAACACCATAAACCTCCTCCAATATTTCACTATAATTCATTTTGCCCGGTTTAATACGTACAACTTCTTCTTCACCACTTTTATATTCTAAACCTTCCCAATGACCACCAAATCGAACAACAAGATAAAATAGAGTTCATCTATATACAAAGAAAAATATTGATAAATGCAAACACATAAAAAGGCGCTGTTTTTTTTTCTTTGGGGCACGATATATATCGTGCCTTATATATCGTGGCCTTTTTTAAATAGGCGCGATATCGTGCCCTTTTTCGTAGAGGCAATATATCGTGCCCTTTTTCGTAGAGGCACGATATCGTGCTCCGTATATTGACACGATATATCGTGCCCTATATTGTGCGATATCGTGTCTAATATACGGGGCACGATATCGCACCTAATATACAAAGACATGATATACCGCGTTTAATTATACGGGGCACGATATCGTGCCAATATATGACACGATATCGTGCATTGTTTTTCAAAAATTGAAAAAAATTTCCTTTCACAAAACACTTCATATTTTGCAAATATATTGGTCTTGAACGATTTAAACAAGGTTAACTAATTAGGAGGAGAAGAACATTACCTTGTTATTCAATTTTTTGGTGCGATTTTGTTGATGAAAGCCCACAAAATAACTTCTTGATATTTTGTGAAGAAAGAAAAAAGAAGAAGAGAAAAAAATGAAGAAAGCAAAAAATCTTGGTGTGTTCGTTCACGATTCACGTATGTTATGTATTGGGGGTATTTAATTTCAAGAGAAATACATATTAAAGGCTTGCATTTAAAGCCTCAAGGGTATGGTGGTAAAAGAACACCAAAAGTGGGTAGAAAACTATGTTTTTATCCTACATGTCAAAAAACTCAATCACCTATCCCAAATGGGTAATTTGCCCCATTTGCTCATATAAAATTGTTGGTATAATACCTACCATATTTTTGTTGGTAAGTTTAAAAATTGTTGGTGATCGGTCGATATAATTTGCGAGAAAAATAATAGTTTTTATTCTATAGGCATTCTGTAGTTAACTGTAAAATTTTGTAACAAAATCATTTATGTTTGTAAACCGGGAATATTTCCTTTGTATTATTTTACTTTTTTAATATTTATTTTACATAAATGCAACTTTATTTTTTTAATAAATAGAAATATATAAAAGAAAGGAAAAGTCACGATCACAAACCGATCTGTAAAGCAAAAAAGAAAATTTTAAAATTCGGAAAAAAAAAACAACAAAAATAACTTAAATGCATTTTGTTAGTCTCTCCTCCAGTCCTCCCCATGGTTCCTAGTTCCTACAATAATCCTACCACTACTGCTACCAGTTTTATACGGGCACAATCTGTAAATAAATAATGTGGAAATTGATTTAATAAATTATATCCAGTTTTTTCCCCCAACAATAGATTGATTTGGATTATGAGAGATATAATCCAACGCCCCCATGGAATTTCCCAAGGAAACCATGTGGATTGATTATATTTGGAATGGGATGTGTATACCAAAGCATGACTCCAATTTTAATCCCAAATTTGGTCCCATTAATTAATGTAGTACATCTGTAATGTCTCACCAAAGTAAGTGACAATTTTTTTTTTGAACTTTTTTCTTTTCTTTTCCTTTTTTCCTTGATGTTCTTATCGTGTACCCGAAATTATGAATGCAGTTGCCAGTTAGAACATGGCTTGTTTTGAAAAAAAAAGTTGTACGAATAATTTCTTAATGTGATCCATCTAATAAGCACAGCTGAATCATTAATAAAGCATTGAATTAAAATCCAACCACTCCCCAACCATAAAACTATTCAATTCATAAATGAATTTTCTATTTTTCTCAATATTCAAAACCCCCAAAAACCCTCTATGTAAACACCCCCACCCCATAACCTCTAAACACACAAAATTAACAAGCTTTGAAAAACAGAGTTCAAAACAGAGTTCATAATCATTAATGGAGATCAAGGCAATGTGGTCGGTGCTGGCAATAAGCATGGTGGTGGTGGCTGCACTAGCACCGCCGCGTGCGGAGGCGGCCATCTCTTGCAGCACGGTGGCGAACGACCTGAACCCATGCATCAACTACGTGTTGTACGGTGGGACTGCTCCACCGGCCAATTGCTGCAGTGGGATAAAGACACTCTACAGCCAGGCTGGCACAACCGCCGACCGCCAGGCCGTTTGCAACTGCTTGAAATCCGTGGCCGGCTCCGCCACCCCAACCATCGTCAGCAACGCCGCGGCTCTTCCCGGAAAATGTGGTGTCTCTATTCCCTACAAGATCAGCCCTTCCACTGACTGCGCCAGGTACACTAACCGGAGTATTTGCAAACTCTAAAAAAAGTGATTCTCAGTTTCTGTCTGTAATTAAATATTTTTTTTTAGAGTTTGCGAACACTCCGTTAATTGGAATCTCAAATGAGTACCATAAAATATATTGACTTACTGTTTTTCTTGTTTATCGTGTGGCAGTGTGCACTAAAAGGTGATGGAGCGGGATTTGGAGCTTTTTCCCTCGTACGTACGATGTGGCGGAGTACTACCATGATATGTTATGTTACTAGTGATGTTGTAATAAGAGAGGGTTTTGTGTTAGTGTGATGGTAGCTCTGCCTGAGGGAGAAAGGAATATTATTATAAGTAATTGATGTAGTTGTTATCTTTTAATTAATGATTTACATCAGCTTGTTTAATGTGCTAGCTCTTCAAATTTTTAAGGATGCATTAATCTCTCTTTCGAGCTAATTTATGATTCTCCAGAAATGAATGTATTTAATTTGTTAATAAGTATGCATACTAACAAGGGTTCAACCAGAAATTTTTCGGGATGGGCCGATACGCGAAAATGAGATGGGCCGAATAAAAAATCATATAAAATTTACTTAAATGGGAGGGGCCGGGGCCGCATTAGCCCCCTCCCTCCTCCGCCAATGCATACTAATAACTCGTTAATAATTAATATAGGCACGCAAAGATTTTTTTAAAAATAGATTCAGGCTTAGTCTGAATATCCTACTAATTAATCTAAGCAAATGAATACCATATGTCCATATTTATAATAATCCATCTAATATTTCAACTAAACAATTGTGCCGATGAGATCATCTATTCCAAAATGGTATTTTATCTACTATTCCACAACGTGATTGATTATCACGTGTATTGAAGTTTTTATATTGATTTTGAAGATAAACTATGTCTAAATTGTGAGATTTTAATATTATAACTTTAATACCCGCGTCCAATCATCAAAAAAGATCGTCCAAACCAAATAGGAGTAAATCAGAGAACTTGAGAGCATGAAGACAAACCGGCACCACAGTGAGACGTGAGCAATGACATAGCTAGAGGGGAACCAACCTGGCACCTCGGCCCGGCCCCATCCCAGCTCCGTCATTGGATGTGAGTCAAGCGGGTATTTATATTATGGTACGAGGGTTTTCATGAATTTGGGCCTTAACATTCATGGGCTTAGTTGAGCATTATAATCCAGCTTTGTGGATTGGCTTATTGATTACATATTTACATGCATTCTTACTAGTTTGGATGAGATTCTTGAACTTAGTTTAATGGACATATTTTGGAATAATGGCCCATTAATAAGATTTGAAAAAGGAAGAAGCCGAAAAAAAAGGCAATAAAAGAAAAAAGTAAAGATGGGTAAAAAAAGTAAAGATGGGTGATGGTGCTTTTGACAACGACGCACATGGAACAATGGAGTAGAAAAGCAACAGAAAAAAGGAACAGATAAAAGAAGAAGGAAGGTGAAAAAGCAACAAGTCAACAATGAGTACAGCTGCAGTTAATGAAACGGATGAAAAGGAAATTACCGTAACATTGAGAAGAAGACAAGAGTGGAAAATGGGTTGGAAAAATATGACCCTAACAAAGACTTGGGGCGGCGGACATTGGTGGAAAAAGGAAAAAAGGAAAAACGAGAAGAAAAAATACAAAAATATAATGAAATGAAAAATTAAAACAAAATATATACAGTCATAGTTTTAATCATATTTCTTAATTAGATAAAAAAAAAATGTGATTCAATCAATAATTTAGATAAGATCTCATTTTCGACTTTATATATTCCACTCTCAATTTCATACACGGGATAAATGATACATATTCAATTATGAAATAATGCGACATCATTGTGTACAAGTATCATTTATCCGATTTAGTGGACTAAGGAGCAGGGAAAAATGGAACATAAATCTTGATCCGAATTGTTGGCCGTCAATTGAAAGATTTCCTCATACGTGTCTCGCATCGATTGGCCATTGCCTCGCCATTCCTTGCCCAAAGTGGAAAAAATGCCACTGGAATAGTGTGGCAGTAGTCCACACACTTGATCAAACTCCAAAATTGGATTTCTGTGCATAGTCAATTATTAGTAGCTAATAGTCTTAAAATCATTGATTGATTTGATTGCATCTAAAAAATTATTGAATTTTCTCGTACAATTCCATTGGATTTATTATGTATAAAAAAAACAGGGGAAATTCGATGGCCCTGTTTAAATTCAAGATTATAATTTATAATTAAAACATTTAATCCACCCCAACCATCAGTCAATTATCGTACTAATGATCCAATCAACAGTCTACACACCCACTCTATATAAACATTCCATTCTTTAATTTTCTAAACACACCAAAAACATTTCCAAGTACATAATTTAAACCTCTCTAGCTTTTTTTCTTAAAGACATTAATCCCAATGGCTTCAATTATTAAATCCATAACCATGGTCCTAATCGCCGCCGTGCTGGTGGTGGCGGTTGCCCCCCGGAGTGAGGCGGCGATAAGCTGCGGCACGGTGATTTCGTATGTGGGATCATGCCTGCCTTACGTGACCAATAAAGGTCCGTTAGGCGGTTGCTGTGGTGGTGTTAAAGGTCTGTTGGCCGCCGCCAAGACCAAACAAGACCGTCAAAGCGTTTGTGGATGTCTGAAAACCTTGGCTGGCTCGAGCTCAGGCATCGACCTCGGCAAGGCTGCTGGACTCCCGTCCGTATGTGGGGTTAACATTCCTTACAAGATTAGCCCGTCCACTGATTGCTCAAAGTATGTACAAAATTCACTTTAATTTTTTGAATAATTACAAAAGTACCCCTGAGGTATGGATTAATGACAAAAAAAAACCCATGAGATTAATTTGATTATATGCATGTATGGAGCTAGAAAATGAAGTTTAGGGGGGTCTATTTTTCTTATAAATTAGTAGATAAAGTGGCATTTTTATTTTTTTAGGGGGGCAAAATTTTAAATTTTGAAACTTTTACAAACGAAAGTTATATTAATCATAAAAAAAATTGTAATTGAGGGGGAAGCAGTAGCTGCCACCAGCCCCTGGCTCTGTCCCTAATACTATGTTAAACTTTACGCACTTCATGGGCAAAAAAATTCAAGTACATACCCTTATATTTGATTACAATTATCTCCATACATTTTACACAGAATCAAACCTGAAAACTTTTTTTGTAATTTATAAACACGTCTAGGCTATTTTGTAGTTAACTCAAACCTCAGAGGTAGTTTTTGTAACTATCCTTTATTTTTATTTGTTAAGGGTAATTGAATATATGAAAGCTAATGGACCTGATTTTTTATTCTAATTTGCAGGATTAATTGAGCTTAATATGGATTTTTGGAGGAAAGTGTTTATGGCAGCAACCAACTTATATATAGCATATAAATCAATAAAAGAGTCATGAGGCCATTCTAGTAGCTCTAATTGCCACTTGTTTTCTTCTCATGATGGGTTGTTGTTGTAAAATCAAACTAATTTATATGGCGATCGATATTTCAGTATACGTGATGAAAAATAAGTTATAGTTTTATATTCGTAATTGTCTCTTATTTTGGTTTACAATCTCTTACTTTTTATTGCTGAGAATAACAAAATTCCATTGTTCATGATAAATTTGGAATAAAACAAGAAACAACAAATCATGAGTTAAAAAATATCATTAATTTATTAAAGACAAACTACTGTCTGATGTCCACAAAAAATTTTCGTAATCGCGGACCAAATTGACCTATGATTAATTTTTTTGGTTTGTTCTAAATAAACAATAAGTCAAAATAGAAGGAGAAATCGAAAATCTAGAGTGTGAAACGAAAATAGGAACGACAAATAAACAGATGAGACACACAGAGAAACATTAATGCACACCGACATGTCTCATTCATCTTCTCATTTTTCAACATATCCTTTCGTTACCTTTCTTTTGAGAAAATAACCCATGGCCAAGGTACCCTTCCTCACATGCTATGTTTTGGAAATAATTACAAATTCACAAATTATGTGCATAATCTTACTTATGAATCACAACAAAAAAATCCAATTTATCGACAAATTCTCGAAATAAATGATTTTGTCACTAAAATACAAAATAAAAAATATTATTTGACTGAAATTTTATCGACAAATTATCGACGATCATCGACAATTTTAAATTAATCGACAATATTCTGTAGGTATTTACTAATAAATTTAGATTTTGTAGGTAAATATTTAACTACGATAATTTTACTTAAATTTTATAGTTATATTTTATTATAGTGAATCATCTTTTCGAACAGTCCAATTAATTAAACTAGCTAAACCACTATTATGTCTTAGTACATTGAAAAGAATCCTAACGTTTAATTTTTGACTAATCCCTCATGCTATTTTCTTATTTTATTTTTACACTAGAACCTAGAAAACAAAACATTGGGTGTCTAGTTGTTTGCCTAACACCAGAAAAGCTATCAGACACCTGTTTTTAATTAGAAAACAATTACAATTTAGGAAAAAAAAAAAGCAATCACTTTTCATCACTGTATTGGTTTATGCGATTTACATGAGCGAGTACCCCACATATAATTACCGATCAGCGGCGCATAAAAAGCGTGACATCCAAAATAGCACGAATCCAATGTCTCACAGTAAGAAAAACGGCACCGAATTACCTTATGTCGCAATTTCACTTATCAGTGCCACAAATTTATTTAATTTGACTTTTTAATTGTAGCATTGAATCCACCCCAACCACCCACCGTATATTTTACTAATAATTTACACAAAAATTCCCTAATTTTTTTCTATATAAACACCCTTTCACAACTTATCTATACACACTAAAAAGTTCCCAATTCAGTTCACATATAGCTAAAAAGGAACATCAGCATTTTCATTTTTCTGTCAATTAACAATATCTCACTAATTAATAGCAATGGCTGCTCTGTTCAAGTCAATGTGCGTGGCCTTGATCGCCGCCGTGTTGGTGGCGGCGGTTGCGCCACCGGCCGAGGCGGCGATCAGCTGCGGCACGGTGATTTCGTATTTGGGTCCGTGTCTCCCATACGTGACCAACCGGGGTCCACTAGGTGGGTGCTGCGGTGGGGTCAGGGGCCTGTACGGCGCCGCTAAGTCCACCCCCGACCGCCAGAGCGTGTGCGGCTGCCTGAAATCTCTCGCCGGCTCCTACGGTGGTGTCAACCTCGGCAAGGCCGCCGGACTTCCTAAGCAATGTGGTGTTAACATTCCGTACAAGATCAGTCCTTCAACTGACTGCTCAAAGTATGTGCAATCTCCATTTAAGTATTTCGTAAATTAGTAAAATATTACTTATTTTTAAGATATTAGCAAAAAATCTAATGCTGCCAAGTTATTTAGTTAAAATCTAATTAATATTTTTCAAGACCTTCTCTGGTTTGCTTTCACTTATTAAGTAGTGGTAATAGGCCAAATTGATGGTAACATGTTTTTTTTACCATTTTGACTAAAACCTAATGGTCTTATCAATGTATTCTCTGGTAAAGCATTTGGTCATTTCCAAAATTTAATGCGGTATATTTTTTTATACCGAGAAACATGTTTTGATACGAGAAATGGACTGGTCTTCATGAATAAAAAAGTGGACATTTGAACTAAAAAATGGTTAAAAACATGTTTTTGAAAAATTAAATACATACATTCTAGGCTTTTGGAAATTAACTTATTAAATAAATTAGAGAATTATGTTTCTTGAGATTTAATTTGTGGACTATTTCTGAAGACTAATGGTTTTTAAATTAATTTGTTTAATTTGCAGGGTGAGGTGAATTGAGCTAGGAGGAAATTAAAGCGTTCTGCAGCAAAAGCCTACAGTTTTATGTATGCTATAGTAATGTATGAGTAAATTAAATAAAGAGTTTTGGGACCCAGTGTGGTAGCTTTACCATGGGTAAATCTATGTTTTCCTTCCCACCTCTCTGCTAGTTATCGAGTCGGTTAAATCCGTTTGTCTTTGTATGTTGTTATTTGTAATCAAATGAATTTCATGTTTTATATGCTGCTCCTTAATATAACATTTCGAAATTATCTGATTTCCGTTGGGCGTTCAGAAAGCCATATTCCACGCAAAAAGATCGAGTTGACCATAAAAAAAAGAGGTGACCATAAAAATAGAAAACATCGCAACTGAGTTTAATCATTACAACAAGGAAATTATACTTGTAATGATCAGATGATTGTAAATGGTACCAGTTATATTAAATAAATAACAATACATGTATAATAGTAATTTAACAATGCAAAACTTATCATAACGACTATTTGACATTGATTTATTTTAATGATGATACAGTTTACAATCAAAACAGTGAAAATAAAGAAATTAAGTGATGGCGAAATAAGAATTTGTTACTTAGGATAAATAGTTGGTGGTAATTATAAAATTTTGCTGAATACATCTTATAGCTAGTAATATTTTTCTTTTTATTTTGAAGTTAATCAAATAAATTTCGCAAGGTGAGTAAAGAATTTATTACTTATGGTACACCTTGTGGGCATTGAAAATGGAATAGGAAAAAATCTAAAGCACTCCGACAATTCATTTATGACCCAACCAGGCCACCTGCCAAAGGAGTCAGATGTACCATGCATGTCAGTAGACATAGATTGAACGAGTGGGAACTCAAGAATACTCATATTGAATAATTTGGTTTTTTTATTATAATTTTTGTGTTATATTTTATATGGGTTTAAGTATGCGTTTGTTATGAGTTATATTTTAAAAAAGGAATAATTACAAAAACACCCTTTAGATTTGGTTTAATTACAAAAAAAACATCAAGTTTAATTTTGCCTTAAATTATGGGGGTAATTTGTAATATTTGTTAAATGTCAGAGAGTTTTCTGAAATATGTAAGACGTAATCAAACCTTAAAGGTTTTTTTTTTTTTTGCAATTTTCAAAACTCTCGTGATTTTTTTTTTTTAATTGGAGGTTTTTGTAATCATCCCTTTAAAAATTATATATATAATATATTTATCATTACAAGCTACTATTTTTTAGTTTTTGGTGAAAAATAAGTGAAACAAATTTAATTTGTTGCATGGTTATTGAGACACTGATCTCTAGAGACTCGACATTAAGACATATGTGCTACTTCCACTCCAAATCGAGTAAATTTTAATACGATGTTAAATGAAGGTATTCTTAATTAAATTTACTTTTGTTATTTGGTGGTCCCATGACTCCCATTATTGAGAGAAATAGGGTGCAAATTAAAACCAGGGGACTTGACTACTGTCTTCGTCCGATTAACCTACACCTTGGGGAATTCTTTCATTAACTTATTGCCCAAACTTGTCACCTAACTCAAGCCTTTCTGGTATCAAAATAAATTACTTGATGGAAATGTTTCGGACCACTGACAAGTCTATTTTATTTATTACCACGAGCTAGTGATATTGTCCACTAATTTGCAAGATTATTGATCGAGTTCGAATTTAATCGGTAGGGAACACATGAATTGAGATTTAGGGGGGCCAAACCTAATTTTGAATACAATTGGAGGATTTTTCTCAAAATTTGGTGGGGGGGGGCAAATATATTTTTTCCAATAATTCATACATAAAGATAAACTATTGACAAATAAAATAAAGAAGAAAAAAGAAAGTTCTGAACCTAATTACAAAAAACTCCAGCTATCTTTCATAATTACAAATATCTTCTTTATGCATTTGAGATTTGCAAATTAGGAAAACAAACGTTTAATGGGGTATTTATAATTTTAATATTAATATATATTGTAATTATGTTAAAAGTTTTTGAAACTAACCCCAAACTTTTCTAAATGTATAATTAGCCAATTTCCCTTATCTTCTGTTATACACAGAGTGCAATTAATTAAATTCATCATTCATCGCAAATCAGCATAAATATATACACACACATCAACCACATTTCTAATCTCTTACTCAACAAACTGAATATGCTTCAAAATCATGGGAATCGCTAGAAATTCAAATTCTTGTTCATATGTGAGCCTATACTTTTTCACCATTTGGCATATTTATTATCTGAAAATTCCTTCACTTCAAGATTGGTCATATTTTCCTATATATGTAGCATACTTTTTTTATATATATAGAAAAATATGTAGCATACTTTTTGAAAGGGGTTTTAACTAAAAAGCCCATGCACGTTAATTACCCAACATTTTGGCCATTTGCATAATTGGAAATGGGCCATTCCCACTGTAAATGCAGTCCATGTGCAATAATGTTCTGATGAGATATATAATTAAACGAAACACATTCTCTTCCACATCGCCCAATAGGCAAACTCCTCATTTAATGTGCCCCCTCAAAAAAAAAAAAAAAAAAAAAAAAACCTCATTTAATGTGACGACGTACAAACCATACTTTGAAACGTATGGGTTGGACTTATTGCTCCTTAAAAGAATAATTTAATTTCAGGGAATTGAAATGAAATTATTATGATTAAGCTTCCACGTATGGTATTAAGTTAATTAAATTAGTGGGTTTAGGCATAATGGCATCAAATGAATGAAAAAGTGCAAAATGCTGCGCACGGGGAAATAGATTACCGCCGACCACCGCAAGACTCATTACGCACTAACGTGAAAGTTAGTGGAGCACTAATTAATTTAGTCAAAAATGTAAAAGCATTCTTTTCAGGTTATCCCTAGAAATCACTCCTTTTTCTTTCTTTTTTTTAAAAAAAAAAATATTGAGGATAACAGTTACGACCCATCGTTGCTGCCAGCTATGTAAATCAGGTGATGTGTACGGACTGACCAATGTTATTGTGGATCTACTGACGTAAAACAAGTCATTCTAGGTAAAGAGAATAGTTATGTTCGGCCCCTCCAATTCCTAATAATGTACAATCAGATTGTTCCTAATAATGTACAATTAGATTCTCACAAGTAAAAAGAACAATTATATTCGACTTCTCTAAATTCTAATAATAGCTTATCTCCCCCAAATTAAACCCACACGGATGATATTCAATATGAGTACCTACCAAATATTCACTATCTCACATATGCCCGAGGTCAATTTTGATAGTGTGTGGTTTTGAATGCACAATCTCTACCCCACAAGGACTTACACAAGAAACTTGGATCACTCCTTTAATATATAACATAACTTGCTTTCTTTACAAATTAAAAAATAATCGATATCTCCTGTTTGTATTTTGTTCCAACCATTTTAAACAGACATTATGTAGAAATCCATGTGCTGATGTGCTTTCATTTACATGAAGTAAAAACATATAGGATTTTGCCCATGGTACAGTTTGTAAATAAAATTTCAAAACCAAGAAATAAACAGTCTATCCTGAAATAAAAAATGCCCAATGCGTTTGAATTTCTGACACGTTCTTCTATTGCTGAAAACATGTTTCACCGATTGAGAAATTTGGAGAACACTGCTGGATTTTCTCGTTTACCAACGTTTGCACCAAAAATAGGTGATAATCATATCAATTGGAAAGAGAAGCCCGTAAAGTTTGTCTTAATTAACTTGCGGGTACGATGCCGTGAAGGAAAATGGGACAGATAATTAATGTATTTTGCTGTCAATCCTTTTCGTGGAATTGATTCAACTTCCAAGACAGGGACCCTGTTTCTGCAATCGCACTATTTTGTAAAACCCGTATCACTTAGATGGGTAAAAATAAAATGGCATTTACCTTTCATTTAACTAAGAAATCAGATGAATTATCTTGTTAGAAGGCAACTCGAACAAAACACATGTTAGAAACGAGATGGCGGTGTCTTTAGTTTAGGCGCTTGGAGGCGTTAACATTCAGGTTTTGAGGTGCTTGAAAACTAGAGAGCAAATTAATTTAACAATAAAATGTAAGTTACCTATTGTGTCGATTATGGTGCCATATTTATAGTACAATTCAGTGGGTTATGCGGATCTCCATACACGTGGAGCGATCGTAACCCTGATATCATTGATTCAATATATCTACGGTAAGAAGCTCACAGATGACCTGAAAGGGGCCCCTCAGGTCGGGTCGGACCTGAATATAAAATATGTGGTAGTTTGGGGGAAAAAAAGAGCCATTCATCATATTTTTTTAACGTTAAGAAAAAGATAGACTAATACATTAATACATAAGAGGTCGTTATATCAAACATCATATAAGAACGAATTAGCAACTAACAATATAGTTTATGAGTACAATTATCAATAATCAAGTATTGTTAAAGACTAAGCTTAAAACATTTGGAGGTCATTTTTTGGAAGGTTTAAGTTGGATAATCTAAAATATCCACCTAAATTAACATTATTTAATGAATAATAGCCCAATTTCAGATCAAGCCCATGATAAGTTCCATGATGTTAATGATATGTTTGTTTGGATCTACATGAGTGTATCCCACACCTTTCAGACCAGACTCAATAACGCCACATGGGTGATGGGTTTAAGTACTTCAAACTATTATCCCATTCTACATTTGAGACGAATTAAATTTTGGGTCGAAAGAATTGTTAAGCATAATTTTAGTTCAATCAAATTTGCAGGCTATGAGATACAAATCATGTTAAGGTTTCATACAATTTATGTTCGCACTAAAACGTATTTAAATATTTTTCTTTTTTAAAAAATATGATATGGCATTTATTCTCTTGTTTACTGCTTACAATTATTATTTTCTCAAATTTTATTAATTTAAGAAAATAGGAGGTCCCCCTCAGGAAAAAACAAAGAAAGAGACAGGAGGTCAGTTTTGGAAAAAGCGATATATACATACTCTATAAAATGAAGGATGGGGAATATTATTTCATTATTTTTAAAGCTATTGCAATGTTTTGAGGATCAGGCCCATATTTAACGCACGGCCCATATTTCTTTCTCGTGACTTCGAAGAGTGAATACACCAAGATTTTCCTTCCCACCTGGGCTTCAGCAACTTGCTTAGTTCGACAGACTTACCGTATGGGTCTCGGGCCCATATTTCAGTCACCCAATTCAAAGATATCAGCATTCACCAGCCCATGAGCCAACCTTTTCTATTTTCTTGGAACAATCACCAACCAAACATTATAAATATCAATTAGATTCATGAATATAAATATCATCATAGAGTCATAGTATTTGTTCTAATTGTGCAAATTGGATACTCAATAGAGAAGTATCTGTTAAGAAAATACAGACCCTCAAGAGGTGTTTGTAATATCTGCTGGAGGTATTTGTAATTTTGTAAGATAACTAGTTTTTTAGGTAAATTAAATAAAATATAAAGGTAGTTTTTGTATATCTCCTAACCATCAGATTCCAATAGAAATCAAAATATTTGTGATTATTAGTGAGAACGCATTGCATGGTGTATATCACATTTAGGTGGACCGTGCATATTGTATATTACTATTACGTTGTTTTGTGAGGACCGACCTAATTAAGTAGTCTACTAGTCTTATTAATTAATTGGATCGAGAATATAATAATAACACTAATTAACCTAATAATTTTTTTGTGTATTACAATAAATAACCTTGGTCAGGGCACACGCCAAATTGGGATAAAATTCGTTTAAGAAATTTTTATATGTTTTGACTAAGACGAAAAAATAGTTGGATTAGGAGTAATCCTGATGGCTACGCTACTACTTTTAAATCATCTTGTGAAGCATTTTCCCAAAACCTAGAGCTAGGTAGTATGAACTAACGCGCCCTTGCGCCACCCCTAATCCTATACATCTTAAACAATTAGATTTGATTGTTACCTCATAATATTGTGATATACATGATGTTTATGCCAATCACGTGTTAATTAATTTCTCCAATCAAAATTAAAAGTAAAAGGCGAATTAACTCGTTACGTTGCAATCTAGATTATAGATCCCGCAGAAAAAAATTAAATCCCTCTAATAATGTAATTAACTCTAACGCAACCGACTTTAACTAACCTACAACGGGCCCCACTTTCTTCTCTTCACACCCCCACTAATTTCCCTATATAACCATCTCCAATTTCCCAAACCTTT
This sequence comes from Rehmannia glutinosa, assembly GCA_016081115.2. NCBI lineage: Eukaryota > Viridiplantae > Streptophyta > Magnoliopsida > Lamiales > Orobanchaceae > Rehmannia > Rehmannia glutinosa. The sequence goes on along the minus strand of JABTTQ020003344.1, from coordinate 31,385 downwards.
TAACTAAACCAAACCAATATTTTACAATCAAACATTTCTCAATAAAAAAATTCAATTAATATTATATAATTTTCCGATATATTTCCAAATGGCAAAAATTCCGATGATTTGTCTCGTTATACTTGTATGCATGACGGTTTTAGCTTCCCATCATGCGGAGGCCATAACTTGCCAGACGGTGGTGAAAAGCTTGATGCCATGCGAAAATTACTTGAAGAAGGGCGGCGCTGTGCCGGCGAGCTGCTGCAGCGGCGCTAGGGCACTTAACAAAGCCGCCAACACGGCGGCGGCGCGGAAGACTGCTTGCGAGTGCATGAAGGTTGCGGCCAAAGCTTACAAAGTGAATGCAGAGTATGCTGCAGCGGTGCCTGAAAAGTGTAATGTTAACATTGCGTATGCTATCAGCTTAAACACGGATTGCAACAGGTAATTAAATATCTAATTCCTTGTTTTTCATTGTAAATGTAAGTGCTTGTATTTTAATTTTTTTTAAGGTGGGGCCTAGAGCTGGCAATTGGCCTGGCCGGGCCAAAGAGCAAATTGGCCCAGGTCGGGTTTGCGAAATTCATTTGGACCAATATTTTGAGGGTCGTCCAATCCTGCCTGTAGTGTATTTTGTTTTAATTGGGCGGTTAACCGTTTTTGTGTATTTTGGAGATTTTGTGTAAAAATTGACATGTTATATCATCAAAAACAACACATAAAATTTGGGGATTTTTCATTGCTTAGCTAGGTGGAAATTTTCCCAAATATTTGATAGGTTTGTACCTCATTGGGTCATAGTCAGCAATTTCTAATAAAATTATATAATTTTGGTCGAAATCAGACTAACTGTCTAAAATTTTAAAATATATTGGACCAAAATTTAAAGGTGGCTACTTAAAGGACTAAATCTCCAACTAATCTAGACCAAAAAATTGTTTTCTCATTCAAATGCTTAGAGTCATTCTGGTGAATTTCAAATCATTTGAAATTCAATCCTCCCTCAAATGCAACCTAAAAACTTTCCATTAAGAGGTAAGTTTTTTTAAAAAAAATAAGCAATTAAGTGGAATCCTTTAAAATATGGTACAAGGAAAAGAGGAATTAAATGGAGTGTTACAAAGTCGGAGGTTTTTATAACTCGTTGAACGAATGCATATATGCATGTTATTTCTCTGTATATTCTAATTAAGTAGCAAAAAATAAGCACGGATTTTCATTTATTTTTAACAATAATTTCGCAATTGTTAATTTATGTTCATATTTTCTCAATTTTGATTAACTACACTTGATTTGGTTTGTTCTTACCATATATTCCGTAAATTTTTTTGCAGCGTCCGTTGAGTTGAAGACCTGGAACTTGGCCAAGCAGCCCACCTTACTAAGAGGCTTAGGTTTTTGGACTTGCATCTTAGCATGGTCATTAGTCGCATTTAATAAACGCGTTTGTGCGTATGTAATAATAATACTACGATTCTTAGCATGGCCATTATTCAGCCACATATATCTCTAGTTGGCGGCTGTTTGTTATAATATAACCTATTGGTTTATATATAATATAATAATCTTTTTCTATTCATTTTTTTGGATAATTAAGGACCCTTTCTTTCTTTTTTACTCTATTTTTTTGGCAATTTTTAAAACTTGTATAGAAACATCCAACTGATCCAATGTAACAACAAATACTAGAAGGCTAACATACATCCAAGTAATATTCGTAACTAACCGATCAAAAATATCTAATTGGATTGAATGGCCCATTTCCAAAGTTTATGGGCCTCATAATTTGAATAGCATATTGGGTGTCCTGTTTCCAAATTCCAGAAATCCAGTAAGGCAAATAAGAGAGAATTGGTCTTGAATTACCATTTATGATCCTATACAATTTCGCAAACCAACTTTGACTCAGGACTCAGGAGGCCCAAGTAAACGTACGTAATTTTGTTATATTTTCAATATATATACCGACGGCCATTTTCCGTTGGTAATGTTTGTCCTTTACCAACACAATATTATCTAGATCCTTTTGAGCTAAAAATGAAATGAAAGAAACTAAAAAAATTCAAGATTTGATGTATAATTGTGAAACTAAATAAATAAATAACAAATTTTGGAATTTGAAACTTGAAATAATGTAATTAACTAATTGAGATTTGAGATCATTGTGTTGGAGAGGTTAGAGATCGAAATTAGAAGAAGAGTGTTGGTCTAAGGAAAAAATGATGCGGGGAATTTATAGGTAAGGGGGGAAATCTGATCAAAAAAAGAAAAAGAAAAAGAAAAAGCCACAACCGCAGATTAACGATTTCAACTGTAATCGGAAAAGTGATTTGAAAAAAGATATGTCAGTTTAAACTGTTAAAGGCAATTCTGTATATATATTTTCGTGTATCAGAGTAACAAACACACCCTGGATTTTAGCCTTTAGGCTGCATAGATTCCCAAGAGTAAAACTAATGTCCCATTACAATAAGAACTGTACTTAAGGCCAATATTGAGTTCCACAATTGTAGAGCATATATAACTAGAGTTTCATCACCTTTTGCAAAACAAACCAACTGGAGTTTTGAATAATTAAGCTTATTGGTTATGACTATATTGATGAGCCAAAATTTGGCCATACACACACTTTAAAACCATTAATGGCCCGAGCTGGAAAATTAGATCAGAAGCTGACCCATTAATTAGTGAGGCCAAATTCCTAATTTAACACCTATACCAACTTCAACGTGTGATGTTTTTGTCTCAAAGCAGCAAAGAATTGATCCCTTGGCCTGCCGTGCAAATCCATCCAGTTCCGTTTTTCAGCTTCTTTAATTATTAAGCGCATTGTTAGGTTAGATATTTTCACCCCCAAAAGTTAGCACGTACCACTACGAAGACAATTCATCCAATTTTCGTTCCTCTGTAGAAATTTTTTGACAACCTTTTCACCACATATTTAACTGTGGTAATAGGCCAAATTGGCCACCTACGTTTTGTGAAAATGCCTTTCACTGAAAACTGACAGTTATACATATATATTCTTTGATGCGGTACATTTCTCGGTACCGTGTGATGTGTCTGGGTACCGATAAATGGACAGGTCCTCAGAAATAAAAGAAATGGCAAAGTGGACAATTGAACCCAAACATGGCTAAACTAAAACACTTTTGCTGTGGAGAAGTGGCCAAAAATCCGGCGGACTCGATTAATTAAATTTGCATCAGAAAGAGCTTATTTATCCCTTTCCTCATTTGAATCTGTGTGTGAGTAACTAATTAGGAATATGTAACAACAAACTTAATTCGGAGTATTAATTAATTAATTAGTCTGTTAGATTGTTGGAAAATGGCCCCATCATGATCAGGCCAAGACCTCTATATACACCAATATCCTGCAGAGTTTAGAGCACACATTCCTTCAATCCCAATTATAGTAATCAAGCTTATTATAGCTATGGCACGTTCAGGAACAACAGTTAAGGTAACCTGTTTGGCAATGATGATATGGTTGGTCATAACAGGTCCTGGTGATGTACAAGCAGCGATTTCGTGCGGTGCACGTTCTGAGCAGCCTGTCGCCGTGCCTCGGCTACATCCAAAGAGGGGCACGGTGCCGCCTGGTTGCTGTGACGGGTGAAATCACTTTACAATGCAGCCAGCACCACACCTGATGTCCAGGCCGCTTGCCGGTGCATCAAGTCTCTTGTTCCTAGCACGGGGTCCAACCCTGCCTTGGTTAATAGCCTCCCTGGAATATGTCATGTCAATATTCCTTACAGATACTCCCCATCACTTGATTGCTCCAAGTAAGTTACATATATGTTGTCAATTTTATTTAGTTTCATTACCATATATGCGATGTTCGTGATTTGAAATGAAAAATGGCTAAAAAACATTTGTTTCTAACACGATGTTCTGTGTCTTCCATTGCAGGATAATCCGTTGAATTGATGAGATTTCAAGAGAAGAAAATAGTAATAATGAGTGAATAAGATGTGGAGCTGACAGCCGTTTTCATTTTCTGATGAAATGTTTATGTACTATCTTTATAAAGGTTGCAGCTTGCTTGTAATAAATCTGTAATTGCAATAAATGCATTTTGTATCAATTCTCTCTGTTTCTTATTCTCTATTGATGAAACAAAAAAATGTGGGAAAAAAACTGTATTCCTCTACAAAACTTGGGACGAACTCTACTAATTAATTTGGAATCTTCACTAAGCATAAAACACTAATAACATGAGTACATAACCCGGACTTGAGGCCGGAGTATCAAAAGTTTAATAAACAAAATAAAATAAAATAAAGGGATAATTACAAAATACCCTGAGGTTTGGGCTAATTACAGATAAACCTAGAAATGTTTCAAAATTACAAAAAAAAAAAAAACCATCGATTTGATTTAGTGTTACCCTTAAGGGGTAAATGTAGTATTATAATAAAGGATAATTACAAAAACACCCCCGAGGTTTGGGTTAATTACAAAAAAACAGACATGTTTCAAAATTACAAAAAAATCCTCCAGGTTTCTTTTTGCCTTTAATTTAAGGGGATAATTGTAATATTTTTGTAAATGTCAAGGGGCTTTTTGAAATATTTTTTAATTAGTCCAAACCTTGGGTATTTTTGTAATTATCCCTTTTAATAAATATCAGAGGTTTTCTTATATGTATTTTACTTATGAAAGGGAAAACGTAAGATATAATCAAACCTTAAGGGGTTTTTGTAATTTTCATAAATCTTTGGGTTTTTAGTTATTAGCCCAAAACTTAAGGGTAATTATCCCTAAAATTAAATGAAGTGCCCACTGGATATGAACTCAGATCCATTGGGCTTAAATGCCTAATGTTCAGAACAAAAATGGGCTTCTACATCATTGTTGTACGGAATCACATTGGGCTCAATCACTTGGGCCAACCCCGACCCGAGTTGCCCCAATTTCGGGCAAACCCAATACTGTAACGGCTAGTCACTGAGCTAGCTCCCCACAAAAAGACAGAAAAATCCTATCTGGACTGCCTTTTTGGTTCTCTGCTGATGACTCAAGTAGACCAGCAGCAGCCATGGACGCTCAGCCTTCGAGCCAAGGCCAAAAACTTGGATTTCAAATTCAAGCTATCACGAATATTGGCCGTTTCCAAGCTTTTCCGGTTCTCAGTCCAGTTCCGGGTCCACCCATACAGTTTACAAATCAAATCTAAACCCAAATCCTCGTTTTCCTTGAATCCAAAATCTTTAAAGCTTAAATTCCTTTGGATATTCAAGAATTTTCACTTTAAATGTTCCAAGAACAAAGGCATTGCCAGAAGCTGGTTTCCTCATAAGGTACAATCGATCTAATTTCATTTTTAATGCTACTCATTTTGGTTATTGCGAGGGCATTCTTTGAAAAATAGCTCCGAATTTATCAAAGATTTAATTTTTCATACTCAATCGCATTTTTCTTTTAATAATATTTTTTTCTGGTTGGGTTTTGAAGAATTATTTCAATGGGAGAAGAAAAAGATGTAATTGGTTATGGGTTCTGCTTTTCGCAATGGTGGGCTGCTTCATAATTATGCGGCTGAGTAGTTTTCTTGTATGGAAATGTGTGTGGAGGGCTTGGAATTATGCACCTTCTGGGTTTTTATATCATTTTTTCAAGGTAATTTAGTTCTTTCATCTTTTTATTTTTTATTTTGTTTTATTCGGAATTTTTTCTTTTCTTAGGGGATAATTGCTAAAACTATCCTAAGGTTTGGAGTATTGCAAAAAAAAACCAAAACATTTTCAAAATTAAAAAACTACCCATGAGGTTTGATTCTGCCATGGGTTTACCGAAATTTAGCTATAAATGATTAAATGTAAGGAAAAAAATAGAATCAACTCTCAATGGGATTTTTGTAATTTTGAACTTTTGGGGTTTTTTGTAATTACCCCAAACCTCAGGGTAGTTTTTGTAATTATCCCTTTTTTATGGATAATAAACATCAATTTATCCGACATTAGCAGGTAATTTTCAATGAAATTTGTGGATATTTGGGTTTCTAGTCCACCGAGGCATGATGTACCGTGTACGATCGTTGAAATTTATATCCCAAAGGCGCTTTTATGAAATTTTCTGAGGCGTCATTTGCTTGTATTTCGTCTTTCGATGCGGCGGTGCCCAAGGAATACTTTTGACTGAAATTCAATGGAATTAGTCATATTTAACAAATAAAAATTAAGGTAAAGAATATTTTATATTGTCATTTAATAGGAGACATTAGAACATTTGATTTGTCTTTCTTGTTATTCTGATTTTTTTCCTTGGACAAGAACATAATGCTATTTTGGGAAATTGAATATGAATTGGTCCCAGGTTTGCTGGAGCAAGAAAGATTGAGCTGAAATTTTTAGAAATAAATATTGATAGGCTTGTTAAATATAGATATACAAGACAAATGTAAATTGAAATGGTGAGCAGTTTTATTCAACCACGTATCTCACATTGTACTTTGTTGTTTTTCTTGAAAATGCATAAGACCATTGATATGTACAGACATGGTACGAAATTTTCTTAGTAAACTCTAGTGTTGGGGTTGGGCCTTGGGGGGATGTATCTTTTGCTTCTTGATGCATGCATTGAATGTTGAGAAATTACGGATTTTATGGTTAGTTCAAAGTATGTTCTTATGCCTTCTAGGTTGAAATTTTCCTTTAATTCAATTTGTCTAATTTTCGTTTAATATATGATGTTTTTCAATGTAATTTTTTTTACTAATACATTAATATGCATATTCTTTAATATAGCACGTCCAATTTCTCTTTTCCCTAATACTCCACAAAAAATTATCAGCCACTAATATACCTTTGCTACTTGCATTGTAATAAAATGACATTATTTAGCCAAATGTACTCAATTTAATCACAAATAATGGTCAGTAGTTAAAATCCCTTAAACTCAAGCCGTAATTCCCTCGTCTACCTGGATTTGTATTTAAAAAAAATATTCCTTTAGTTGAAGTTATAAGTTTTTTCTATTTCTCTCTCTCTCTCTCTCTCTCTCTCTCTCTCTCTCTCTCTCTCTCTCTCTCTCTCTCTCTCTCTCTCTCTCGACAAGGTTATTATATTTCTATTTTCTGCTACATTAATTTATTTAATTTAATAAAAGTGAAATGTGGGCTCGGTGAGCAATATGAGGTGCAAAAATATATGTGGGCCTAGAGCAGCACAAAGTCAAAACTGCGGCCCGACCCTCACCGTGGATCTTAGATTTTTACAATTTAAAATATGATCGAGATTTGCTCAATAAAATCACCAATTATAGTCAAAGTGAATTTATTAATGGTGTAATCCAAATTACTGATTTCAAATTACGTGACACAATAAATCTCATTATGAGATAATTACAAAGATACAAGTAAATTTGATTTTCTTATTATGAAAATGTTGTTGTAATAATATATGATGAATTTAAAAGGTGGAGATGAGGTCCATGAGGAGAGAAATGGAAGTTTATTTTGATATGTTTACCCTCAATAATTTTAAGAATGGAAAATTCTTTTAAATTGTAAATATTTGAAACTTCTTTGTTTCTTTTTTAGTTTTTCACTTATTATTTTAAATATTATTTATCTATAATTCACAATTACTTTTCAATTTATTTATGAGAAATCAATTTTTTTTTTCACAAGACTACCCAAGCCTACTAATGACTATTGGATTGAATTGAGGATATTCCAATTCAGTGTATTGAATGGACAAATTAACCCCATTTAAAAATCAATGTAGATCTTCACGTCACGAGCCATGGACTTTTCTTTGACCACACAGGATTAAATGAATATTAATACATTTTCATAATATAGAAATCCTTTTCTCGATAAAGAAAAATACTATTTCATGACAATGTTGCCATACTTTGACTGGGCTGTCACGTCAAACGAGGCCCTTCTTTGTTGAATATTGAGATTTCTGGGTTTAATGGACCACAATGCCCTTTTAACTCACTTATCTGTTTGTCTCTATTTCTGTCCGGAAATGTCTGAATTGCCCCTCACCCAAATTTAACAATTTCATATACAAATTTCCTGTTCCACTTTTTTATTTCACTTTATATTCTATTATGAATAAAATCATTTATTTTCATTTCTAAATTAACATAATTTATTGTCAATAAACCCACAAAAGTAAATCTCTATAATATGACCACTTTTCTATCGTTTCAATAAAAAAAAGAATATAATGTGACCACTGGGCACTGGCCATGTCCTGGATAACAAAGGTTATGCAATTAATTTAAATAGAAAATGGGAATATCATTGATAGTTATATTAGAAGAAATCACTATCTAAAAAATCTGCATCTAACACCGATTAGTTTTCGAGTGCTGCTAATCTCATCTTTTCCGTCTATGTTATTCTTTTGATTGGACCTCATCTAACGCCGCCTGCAGCCCGGCTTTAGACGCTAGCCCTAACTCCGCCACCTAACTAGACCTATTGTTTTTTAACACTGGAAGATAATACATTGATTAATGGGGTTGAGGTCAAAAGTGTAAAATGGCTGTGCAAAATGATATATGAAGCCCAACAATAATGATTTTCTTTACTAATGAGAAATTATAGATGACTTTTGGTTTGACCACTGTTCTTATATATAGACAAATACATATGTATATATTATGATCTGTGCTCTCTCTCTTACACACTATTACTTTTATCAATCACCACATTCTCTTTCTCTCACCTCTTCCTCCCCCCAAAATCTCCTCCCTGCATTTCCTCATTTGTATTCATTTGACTTGCTTCTAGGGTTTTTATGTTTCACCAAAATCAAGTCATAAAATTCTCAAGATTTTAAATTTCACCATTTGGGTTTCTGTTAAATCAGTGAAAATCCGTAAAAATCCAAAATTTATCCCAAACCCTTCAAGATTGAGCTGAAATTCGCCCTCCCGTAAGTGTTTTCTTTTTCGATTTTTTTCTTTATGATTCTCCGTGTAATTGGGATCCTTTGATGAATTTATGGGGAAATTTGGCACGGGGTATCTCATCAAGATAATTTCTTATTTGTATATGAACCACATTTCTTTAATTGTAAATTAGTCAATATTTTTGTTCTTGGTGGAAATATGAGGTGTTCTTGGATCTGGACTTGGTATTTCCCGTTTTCATAATATTTTCTCTCTGTGTGTGTCTATTAATTGAACTAAAACACCACTCGTTTATTTTTCCAGATAAAACTTTGTTACATGTAGTAGTTTATAATAAAGGTGTCTCGCATGAGTGTATGTAATTATTCTTACGAATTTCCAGGATTGAGTTTGATGGTAAAATAGCATGAATTGTTGCAGACCAACATTTTTGAGGGCTTTCTCACTATAAAATTTTACTATACTTTACATGCCTGTGAGATTAGATAATCCGTGAGCCAGAGCAAGCCTTTTTGCTTTGACTATAACGTGCCTTTTTATTTTGACTCACTTTCGGGTTCCCCAAAACTACCATACAATTTTGTGAAATTCTTTTGGGTATCTTGTTATTTTTCCTTGGAATTTAATCTATGCTTGCCTCTTTGATAAATTTGCATTTACAGGATGCATTTTTACTTCATGAAGGGCTTGTAATTATGTCTCCTATAGGCTATTGGGTCAAATGCATGGCTTCGTTTCTTTTTTTAACTATGTTAATTCCCCCTTGTGCTCTATTTTTTAATTTTTATTTTTGGGTAAGCAATTTGGAATTCTGTGATCATTTGATTTAGAGAATTATGATTTGAGAATCAGATTTATAATTTGCTGTATAATTACATGCATTTGTTTGAATACTCTTCTTATCCCACAATGTAGATCCTATAGTCTAAACACTATTGCAAGTCTACAACTGGTCACTCAAATTACTTAGAGAAGTAAAAAACATGTGGTAGCCTGCAATAGTGCAGAAGCTGAATCAATAGCCATAACACAAGGAACATGTGAGCTGATCGGGATATAGAGGTTAATGTCTGATTTGAATATGCCTTTGAAGGGTCCTATGAAGCTACTCAGAACTCAGTAACCATAGATAAATGAATAAAAATAGTGTAATTTCTAACCTTGTTCAGGAAACATGAAGAAAGTGAGAATTGACTGGAATTTTATCGAGATTGATATAGAAAGTTGGACTATTCTCGTTCCTATATTTCTACCAAGTCTCAAGAAGTAGATGTTCTTTCAAAGGCTTATCTAAACCATAGCTTTATATATGTGTGTAGCAAGCTGGGAATTAGATTTCTATTCTAGTTGAGGAAAGTGTTGGAAACGATATTGTGCTTACACAATGTTGATTCCACGAATTAATATGGAAATCTTGAGAATGAATCAAGATACATTTAGAAATCAATATCTGATCTTAAGGGCTGAATGCCAGCCCTGAATAACTAGGTTTGCTTGCTATTGTAGTCCAGGGTCCGTGAATGTATTGTCTCCTTTTACTGTATGTATATTTTTTCCTTTTGTTAGAAGTGGCATGTATTCTTAATAGTATACATAGGGCTGTACACATTGTGCCTCTTTTTTTTTGACCTTTAGTGATCTTTTTCTTTTGGCAGGAACCTACTAGTTTAAGAGTTCTAAACTTCTCACTTGAACTATGGGATGCTTTACGGTTTTAAAGAGTAAGAAGAAGAAATCTGATCAAACCATCTATTTTAAACGTGTAAACCCACAGGAGCATTCACCCGCTGTATTACCCGAACCCCAAACCCAGACACGCTCTTTGCAGTCTGCACCCCGAGCTTTAGAACCCGAGTAAAACCCGTTCGGTCAAATAGTGCAGTAAGCAGTAGCAGGATAAGAGCATTATCAGCCCCATCAAGTCTGGATGCTGCAGAACAAGATGCACTTGCGTCTACCGAATGTGAGGAACAAGACGAGCCGAGGAGTCGGGTTGGGTCAGTGAAAGAATGTAATTCACCGAGCCCTCAACCTCTTCCTCTCCCGTCACCGCGTGGTACTAATGCTCTTAAGGCTACGACAAGCTTTAAGATGACGAATATTAGCGGGCCTCTCACTATGTCTGGACCCCTTCCCCTACCCCCTACTTCGCATCCAACTCTGACGGCCAAAGGAACGCTTCTTAATTTTTCGTGATGCGAAGAAATTGCATCAGCTTGTCATAACTTTTCTCCTGAGAGATGTATGTCTGAAGGTCTCTCTTCTGTTATCTACCGAGCTTCTTTTGCGGAGGATGCTTCTGGATCGAGGAAGCTCGAAGCCACAGTGACTCGCCTTCGCCCTTGCAACCAGGTATTGTTGGAATTTTTGGTGTCCAGATTTTGATTGATTGTATGTCGTACCTTGTTTTCTGTGCATGTGTTACTGTTTTGTCGCGAAAATAATATAACTAACCAATAGGGATAATTACAAAAAAACTTGAGGTTTGGGCTCATTACAAAACAAATTCAGTGATGTTTCAAAATTACAAAATGCCCCTCAAGTTTAATTATGTTTTAAATTTAAGGGGTAAATGTAATGTTTCTATAAATATCCGGGGGGTTGAAATGTGTTTTGCTTATGAAGGGGAAAAATGTAAGATGGATTCAAACCTCAAAGGGTTTTTTTGTATATTTCAAAACCTACGCAGTTTTTTGTAATTAGCCCAAACCTCAAGGTTTTTTTTTTTGTAATTATCCTTAACCAATATATCCTAAGGATCAAAATCATCTTTGTGATCCTGTGGTAGATACTGGAATTTTCAAATTTCAGTTGGGGTAATTACAAAAGACCCCCAAGGTTTGGGCTAATTACCAATGATGTTTCAAAATTACAAAAGCCCCTCGGGTTTGGTTCCATCTTAAATTTAAGGGTGTAGCTAGAAATATCAGGGGATTTTGAAATGTTTTTTGCTTATGAAGGGGAAATGTAAGATGGAATCATACCTCACGGGTTTTTGCAATTTCAAAAATCTCTGGGTTTTTTTTTTGTAATTAGCCCAAAGCTCATTTTTTTTTCCCTTTTTGTATTTATCCCTTTCAGTTGGAAGACATTTGAACATCTCATGCATTTTTATTAAGTCTGAAAAATTTATCCTGCTTTTCCAGGGTTTAAAGGAATTTGTGAATGATGTGAATACACTAGCATCCTTGCAACACCCATACCTCTGTAAATTAATCGGATTTCATGCACGTGAAGGCTCAGACCACAGGATGTTGGTGTATGAGAGGCTATTCCATGGGAGCTTGGATAGGCTTTTGTATGGAAGATCGGATGGTCCACCCCTTGACTGGAATAGTAGAATGAAAGTTGCTTTATGTGCCGCACAAGGTCTGACCTTTCTGCATGAGGAAGGACCCTTTCAGGTTAATAAAAAATTATCTGTTCATTAATATCTGTACAAGATTTTTTTGTTGGTCCAAGAATGATTTGCAATCAGTCTAATTTCCTTACCAATTGGGATTTGGAGTTGCTTTTCACTAGTATTTTTGACTAACCTTTTGCTTTTGCTGCTGAACAGGCAATGTTTCATGAATTTTCAACCGCGAATATACAGATCGACAAGGATTTTAGTGCAAAGCTTTCTGGATATGGTTGCATCAGCCACATTCCAGAGGCAGATATCTCCAGCAGCTCAGTTGTAAGTGTTTTTGTTAATTTATTTGTAAACCTCAAGGGCTTTTTGTAATTTTGAAACTTTTCTGGGTTTCTTTGTGATTACCCCAGACCTCAGGGGTAGTTTTTGTAATGATCCTTATTATATGATCTTGCTCAAATTACGCAATATCTTCTGTTCAGGCTGTGGCAAATCTTTCAGTGGAGACACTAGAGAGGGGTTGCTAACCCCGAAGAGCAATGTATGGAGTTTCGAATCGTGCTTCTAGAACTACTCACCGGCCGGAAAAATCTCGACAGTCGGCACACCAAGGAAGAGCGAAACCTAGTAAAGTGGAGTCGGCCGTTCCTGTCTGACGATTGTAGACTGTCCCTAATCATGGATCCTCAGCTAAAGGGCCGTTTCCCACCCAAAGCAGCTCGCACGGTGGCTGACATTGCTCAACGGTGTCTCCAAGTGGATCCATCGGAGCGCCCACCATGAGAACCGTTGTGGAGCATCTCAAAACCATACAGGATATGAAGTACACCTCTCGGTTTCCACTGCAAGAGCCTCGAGCAATTAGTGGGAAGCATATGTTGAGATCACCTAGTTTGAATGGGATTGTCCCTTCGGCTACAAGATCGAATTTTTCTCCTTCGCCTCCAACAAATAGACCAAACTCAAGTCTGCATGCTTTGCCGTTGGCTATGCCACCTAGGAAATGTTTGTCTACGCTCTCATTGGAGGAAAATGATCGACAGGAAAGCCGTAGATCGTCATCCTCGACTGTTCGTGTATCTAATGTGAAAGATTTTGATAATCAATAGAGATTTTTTTAAAACTTTTTTCTTTTTAACTTAATGGAATGTGATGTTACATAGAAGGTAAAGATATTTTCACACCATTGGCTGTTTGGTGGTTGATGTTTTTGTAAATAAAGTTCTTTTTCTCTTGGGTGCAAGTGTAGAGCTAGTGGTCTTGAAACTTTGTAAATGTATGGATATGTCATTTGACTTACCAAAAGGGGAAAAAATGTACTATGTTGGATTGAGTTTGTGTATATGCTGCAAGCCGGATTATGATTTAATACAAATTTATAATCTGCACAATGTCATCTTTATACGATCTTTTGAACATACAAATGTTCTACATGTATATGGGTTAATTACAAAAATACCCTTGAGAGGTTCAGTCTAATTACTAAAAACTTCAGCTATTTTTCAAAATTACAAAAAGTTTGTAATTTTGAAATATCAATTTGATTTTTTTTTTTATAATTAGACCAAACCTCATGGGTAGTTTTTGTAATTTACTGAATACTACAAAACTGTAACAAGTTATAAGAAGAAAAAAATCAAGATGGATCATTTTCTCTTTGATCTTTTTCAGAGACTTCATTGCTACCCTCCTCGTGCTCTTCAATAACCGGAGAAACACCGCAGTCGTCCTCCTGTGCTTGCGCTATGTTCTCTCCCGGTGGCGAAGTTGTTTGCTGATCTGAAACCAAGCTTGTCAGTCCATTCTGCCTTAAGTAAGTTTCCAAAGGCAAACTAGCTTCCTGAAGGAGACTCATCATGCTGACGCGTGACGAAGCTGTATTTTCTCGACCCGGACAACAATTTAAGTCTAATCCTCCCTTAAAAATTTCGGGCGTTTTCTTGAGACTGACCATTTTCGCTCTGGGATCTGAAAAGTATTTCACTTTCGGATCTTTTTGCATTATGTTGTGATGAAACCTGACAGGGGACGCTATCGACTTCCGCTTCCTCATTGGGAGCAGCTGATACGACGACCTGATTCATCTGTGCAATTTCTGCTTCGCGCTCTGATTGGCGTTTCTTTTTGCGCATCATCAAGGTCTTAAAGCGGCGTTTGACCGTCATGCAGACATTGCAGTTGCATGTGGGCTTGTGTTTGCCCTTCCCACTTGGAGGCTGTATGCAGACGATGCAGGAGCAGCCTGGACGATGCCTTGGATGTTTTGTTGTTGCTGCAACGGATGAAGTGCCTTGTTCGCTCGGTCGATTCCAGCTTGTGCAGCATTTGTGAGAGTTTCGATGTCACGAGGTTCGTGTTCGTGCACTGGTTTGAGGCTTGTCGGAACTCTCATTTTTGTGAAGTCTACAAAACACAGACAAAAAACAGAAAAAAAGGTAATTTGTTATATACTCTTTCCATTAACGACGGTTACTACATAAACCTTAGGGATAATTACACAAACACCCTGAGCATTTTGAAGAAAAACAAGAAGGATAATCATGGATAAGTAATACGATACCATTGTTCATTTTGAGCAGATTCTCAAGTTCCCGGGAGCTCAATTCATCTGGTGCAGAACATGAGCATCTGATCCCAAAATAAAAGCAATATTCAATTGTAAGAATATGTATAAATAAAGAACTTAGTCAGAAACACAAAAAGAAAAAAAAAGTGAACTTTTTTCCCATTTTCTATTTTTAAGTATGAAAAAGAAACTGACCTTGTCTGATCATTGATATTGTCTTGACATGTCCATTTGGGAGGGAGAAGAATATCAATTGGCACTTTTCGCCATTTAAAGCAACTATCACATTTTGTCCACTGCTCCTGCTCCCTGAATTAGAGTTGTTTTGTAGGTTAATCTTCTCTTAAAAGAAAATGAAACCAAATATACGTAATGCAAACTTATGAGATACTAACACCCCAATAAGCCCGTGACATATAATTCAAGTGAAATACTAAGTAGCTTGATATTAATGGGTGCATTATCCATCGACAACTTCAGACAAAAAATGAAAAAGACAACACTGTAACAGTTTCTTATCTTACCCAGATAGACGAACAATGAAGATGCTCCTCTTACCGAAAACAGGTGGTTCCTGTAAGCAAATACAAACATCAACACAAAACTTGGATTCTCATTAATAGAGGATTACTAACACGAAATTGGAAAGTTATTATCTTACTTCAAATTCTTCAAATTCATGATCCTCAACTGAGACGGTGCTTGGCTCGACACGTGGTGGTGGGCGGAGCAAATCCTGCACCTCTTCCCACGAGAGCCTCAGCTCCATAGAATCATGACCATCAATAAGTAGCCTTTTACTCTTCGGCCCAATATTTCTTCTCTTGCGCTCTGGAAGAAGCATTGCTTGGGGCAGTAGATTGTCTCCTAACTTGGCGTGGGACCCAATATTCCCACTGTAGACATGCTTAGACAACACGGTCGTAGAAGAATTCCTGCTTCCTTTCAGTGAATGAAGAAGGCCAGAGTAGCCACTCATTATAGGTAGACTTTCAGCATTTCCTAAGAGTGGTTCGCCTTGAAAAAACCACCACTACTCATGGAATAAAGTGAATCCTGCTCCATTACCAACAATGTCATATCCTCTAATTTAGGGATAATTACAACCTTTCCCCCACCCACCCCTCGAGGTTTGGGCTAATTATAAAAAGCTGAGTTTTTTGAAAATTACAAAAAAATCTCGAGGTTTGATTTTGTCTAAATTTAAAGGGAGTAACTGTAATATTTCTATAAATGTCAGAGGATTTTGAAATGTTTTTTGCTTATAAAGGAGGAAAAAGTAAGACGGAATCAAACCTCACGGGTTTTTTTGTAATTTTCGAAAACCTCTGGGTTTTTTTTTTTATTATCCCTCTAATTTGATATAAAGTACCATCAAAGTTGCTCAAATATCATGTACATATGACAATAGAATAACTTATCTATTCAAAAATAATTCCTTGAGACAATAACAACAATGGATACCTTCTGTACCGAATTACTGTTTGATGCTTTCCGGAATCCCATCAGAAGTTTCCCTTCTGGATCCATACGACTGAAAGTAACTGACAGGACACACCTTAAAGAGATGAGAAAAAGAAGTAATTCTTCAATGCTTTCTTTAACTTTAAGAGGAACAATGGTTTCTAACTCAACTGGAGTTTGGTATCAATGAGCGACATAATTATATTTTTTAAAATATGTGTTATAAAAAAAAAAAAAAAGAAAAAAAAGAGAAATGGTTTACAGTACCAGTGTCTCCAGCTTGTAATTGCATTGACTGAATGCAAGGAGTCACACCCTCTAAAACATACATTCTGCTATTATTATTTGGCCAAAATCGAATTGGAATACCCATTCTTTGCCCTTTACATCCTGAATCCTCAGAGGAAGGCCCTCCCGGTTGAGAAATTGGTGGAAAATATGCCTACACAGTGAGAAGGAGTCCATGGGTCAGCAAACAAATAAATGTGCATTTATGCTAATACTTGTAATAAATCAAAGAACACAAAACAAAAAAGTTCAAACATCAAAACCCAGATTAATAGCAAACTTACTTCAGCACATGCTTTAGGAAGAACCAGACGACCGATTCGGCCAGCATCACTGGCACTCAGAACCTTTTCGAATAAGGGAACAATGGTAGAATTTGAGCTGGAAGATGACAAAATTAAGGAAATGCAATACCTACGAAGAAGTCTAAACAAAGTGATTAGCCAATTATATAACTGTTATCAAGTGATATGGAACTTGTTAAATAATTACAAAAAAAAACTTGACGTACGGGCTAATTACACAAAAAACCCAGAGGTTTTTGAAAATTGCAAAAAACCTTGATGTTTGATTCCGTCTCACACTTTCCCCTTCATAACCAAAAACAATTTCAACCCCCTCTCCCCCGACATTTATAAAAATGTTATAGTTACCCCCTTAAATTTAAGACATAACCAAACCTGATGGTCTTTTTGTAATTTCGAAATCTATGGGTTTTCTTGTAATTGCCCAAACCTCAAGGGTGTTTTTGTAATTATCCCTAAAGAAATATTTTTTTCAGGATACTCTCCAGATATTTGCTGCAACTCCTGGTCTGTAATTCGAGGCCAATAACGTGGTAGCAACTGATTCTTGACCCTTCCTTCCACAGGCGGCCTTGCAACACGTAACTGTGAAATAGTGCTAGAGTTTGTTTCTAATCCTGCAGCAAGAATGGAATTTGGTAGCCTTGGTAAGAGATGGCGGGGCCTACACCCCTGTTGAAAGGAAGAAACTGCAGTACCCAACTGCCTTTCTTCAGCAATATTCGAGTTTGACGAAGCAGACAAGCTGATACTCAAGTTTGTCTGAACTAATGATTTTTGTACACTTTTGGCACTTCTATTTTCTTGCGACGGGTCATAATCTTTTGATGGCCCGATAGGTGACTGATTAAAACTTGACAATGATTTATACCCTATTTCAACCGAACTGGCAAAATCATTTTCCAGTTTCGTTGGAGTTGTAACAGCATTCTGGGAGGGTGGCAAGTAGTCTTGGCAGTCATTTTCAGCATCATCACCAGATTGTGTATTTACCATCTTTTCAAAATTGATGCCATTTTCTGTTGACAGGCCACGTGCTTTATGATTTTCCTCGGATGGTGTCTGCATAAAGCTTTGGAAGAATCAGAGTACATATCTATTAGAGAAACCAAAAACTAATGTCCCTCATGAATGACAGAGCGCAGAATATGTTAATATCTACATTTAAAAATAATATATGTTTTGTATAAAAGAAGATAAATTGAATAGAAAGAGATCAGAGATATAGGTCAGAGAAAACCAAAGAGAAAGGAAAATATTTAGAGAAAAGGAAAATGGTTTTATATTAAAGGGCATAAAGCAAAGTGCTTCTAAACTTCCAATGCTAGAGAATATGGTTAGAGTTCTTGATCTTAGTCCGAAGACAGAGAGGTTTATCCTAACTGCAAAAAGATTGCTTCAAATACATAGTTAAAACAATAGAAAGCTCCATAACCCTTCCCAGAATTCCACACGCATGACACACAAACATACAAACACAAATATAAAAGGAAAGGGATAAGTAAGCATTTTGCTTGCCAAATTATCGTGCGTTTTGCAACATACTAAACTTTGGAAATTTCTCTTTTGCATGCCTAACTTTGAACATTTTGTACTTAACCCCTGGGAGCTGACTTGGACCTATCACGAGTTGACACATGTCAACTTTTGGTTGGTCCAAGGGGCAAAGTGCAACAAATCATATAGTTCAGAGGGCAATATGAGTACAAAAACGCTATAGTTTGGAGCGCGGATTGCAATTAACCCAAACGAAAAACACATCTGGTGCACCGGCAGAATATTAAACAATGATGCGTCCATGGTTCAGTAGCTCAAAATTTGAGCATACATAAATTGGTCTTACAGAAGGAAGCCTAGAGCTGTTACTGCACCCTTTACAATTTACGCCACCGGTGTCAAGTAGCTCGAGCAATGAACTAGATGCAATGCATCCACAATGAAGACGCTGCCAATTTAAAAACCAGTCAAGCTCTGGCAATACAAAGTGAGTAGAATACTGCAATGCAAGTAGAACACGAAACTGAATGAGGACATGTAATCTTCCAACTCACCTTCCCACATGAAGTGCACTCCCTCCAACCGGTTTCCTCTGAATGGAACATTTCGCAGAAGGTTAATTGTTGATAGGCAGTCCTGTCGTTAACGAATTTGAAAGTTTCATGTCTCCACATGATTTCATCAATTCTTATAAATGTAATTAGTGGTCGGTTATACAACACTCTTTTCCTAAAGGTAGCACGAATTCAAGAAAATAAATCATTGGTTCTACCTAAAATTCAACCTGATACATATGGAATCTACAGGAAAAGATATTATGATTAAGGTTTTAACATTCCAACTAAACACTAAGCTGCCTCCTATTCGAACCAATTTTGTTTTAGATATTCAAATCATCTGACTAACCAAAGTTACCTTTCTTACACAAGTAACTCTAAAAGCGAATCCTGTTTTTTAGATATTCAAGCACACAAAATTATGCCAGTGGCTTGATGAAATTTATGTTTTAGTGTATGCATTACAGCTTGTAATTATCTGTATAACAAAGACTCAAACTTAAATGGTAAAAAATTGACAGCCCGCACCCCCAAAAGAAGGATAAATGCCAAGAAAAAAGAAAAAACATTTTCCAGGAAATACAAGGCCCACCCAGCTCAAATTTCATAGAAATACTAAAATTTCTACTAATTCAAAGAGAATTCAACATCAATCAAACCCTGAAACAAATACTGATGACACCGAAAAGCTCCCAAAATCCTGTACTGTTAGACCTAATTATCAACCTGCTAAATTCTAATAAGAGAAAGGGAAAATAAAAAGAGAAAAAGGGATCTTGTTAAATGATTCATACCCGCAATTTTCACAGAGAGTAGCAAAACCACCGGATCGCAAAGGCCAACCCTTTTTCCATTCCACCGAGTTCGATGAAGCGCACATCCCATTCATGCACACCACCACACCCTCCATTTTCAAACACTTTACAAAGTGGGAAGAAAAACGGGAAAAAAAAAAGGTAATAACACTGCACAATTAGTCAACTGAAATAAATACCAGCAAAGATTTATTGATTTGAATTATTAATAATTTTAAAAAAAATTGAAACTGGGAAGTGGGAACTTACCAACTTATAGCAGTAAAAAAGTGTTGTGATTGGTTTATGTGTGACCTTAATCGAAGACTTGTTTGACCAGAACAAGCTAGGGCTAAGACGATTGGCCGGAGAGAATATTCCGGTGAGTCGGTGACAGAAGAGATTGATCGACGGTGGGGAATTTAATCATATATCTGTCATGCGAGGGTTAGAAGAAATGCATGAAAAGAGAAAATGAAAAAAAAAGAATTGGGTTTATGAAAAATCCATGCAAGAGTCTTCAAGACTCAGCCAAGGTTGCCCGTCCATCTCTTTCGGTTTTTCAATCTTCCGTCCCCACTCACCTCTTTTATTTTTTATTTTTTTAAAAAAATACGTGTTTCGTATTTAAATGGAAATCGTGAATTTGGTGAAAATTCACATTCAGAATTTCATAATCATAGCCCATTAATTTTTAGTTATAATCGTGACTTATAATACATCATAGCAAGATATCATAAAATGTCAAGCTCGAATGTCCTGTTTCAGCTAACTCCAAACCCACTTTAACAGATTATATGGATGATGTGTAAATAGCCGTGGCCATATTTAGGCTTTCTAATATGTTTTATTTTCATGATTAAGTGTTTTAAATAATTCAATTAATCTGACTGTTTATTTGTCTCAAATAATAATTTTATTAAATGAGAACTAAAGTCAAGATGGGAACACAATTTTAGCGAACATCATTATATCATTTTTGGTACATGTTTAAAATTTAAGGATGAATATTGAGACATTTATTTGTTTTTTTTTAAAGAAGACTCCAAGCCTAGTTAAAAGCTAGTACACAAATAGATTAGATGCCAAACAGGGTCGGGTCAGTCCGGTCTCGACCCACCAAGCCAAATAGAAAATATACAAATAGTGATCGAACTGTTATTTTTGGAGCTTAGTCCATGAAAATACACATGTCAAGGGTGGAGAGGGGGGACCCCGGCCACCCATTTTTACAAAAAAAAAATTACACTACAATTTTTTTTAAAAAAATAATTATAATTTATATGATTTTGTGTATCGGCTCACCCTATTTTCGTGTATAGGTCCACCCCTTTTTTATTCATGGCTCAACCCTTGACACATGTAATGTCGGCTTGATCCGATCGGGCCGGCGTTTCGAGCCAAATAGGTCCGGTTTCATTTCACGCCTCCAAAAATAAGTTTCATTTGACTTTTTTATCGGGTCGGACTCATGTTGACAGCTCTATCACAAATGGTGAGTAATTGTCAAATCAATCCTTGAATATTTTGTTAACTCCAAATCCACTTGTGTGTGGATATTAAATTTTAAAAGTCTATCAGAGAGAAAAAAAATGAGAGAGAGGAGTGAAAGTTGTTAACAAAATGTAGTGCTTAAAAGAAGACATCACAGGAAAAAAGTTAAAAGAGAGAATATTTTTCGCCCACTACGTCTACAGCACTACTCTCACGACTCACATGACGCGCTTTTTATCCAAAACTAAACTAAAAAAAGAAACACCAATAGGCTGCTTTTACAATTCGCATGCAACAAAGATTCTCGGGACTTAAATTCCCAAAATGCCCTCGTCTTTTTCGTAGAATTTTAGGTTGTGGTGCCAGCTGTATACCTCGGATAGTGTCCTCCCTAACGTCCTGTTTGGTGCACGCTTATCTTTTGGTTTGGTATTGAAGCAATCATCATTACGGTTTACTTGTTGGTTTTCTTGTGGGCTAAAAATGCTTGATGACATCGGCATATAGTCATGCTCACGTCATATATCGGATTCTTGTTTTGTTGCCTTTCTATAAAAGAACAGTACCACCTAATTCAAGAAAAGGAAATATTAACCACGCCTTTTTTTCTGTTTTATATGGTTATTAATTGAATTTAGTTTTCCTATATTTTTTTCTTTTTTATTATTTTCTATAATATATTTTGGTGATTTAAAAAAAATTACTCGCAAAAACAAACATTTATCTAATTATATGTGGATAACAAGAGAGAAATTTGTGAGAGTATATTATAAGGAGTTGCAGAGTTTTTTTAGCATAAAATCACATAAAGCTGTTGTATTTTGCATACGAATTTTTTTTAAGAAAAATAGATGGGTCTATTTTATGAAAATTGCCTTAAACAGAGTGAAAAAGGCCCAACGGAGAAAGGCCCAATTAATGGGGACTGATTCATGGGTCAGACATAGCTAGACAAGCCAAAGGCCCAATCAGGCCTTCATCTACCCAATAAAGCCCAAAAAGTGAACCAGAAAAAAATAAAAGAAAAGAAAGAGTAAGAAAGATGAAACTTGTTTGCTCTTATCCAAGCGTAGTGTGCTCTGCTCCTCAGCATTTCCAATCATCCCATTCCGGGGAATCCGATTCCGACCATGGCGGGAATTTCCGCTTTCAAATGCCCATGTTTCCGCCCACCCTCTTCCTCTCTTTCCTACAGTTCCAACCCATTTATTCTCCCACAGCAGCTAAGAATTTCCACCCGCTTTTCAACATTCCCCAGTAAGTCGTTTCCTTGTTTATTTGGTTTTGTCCATTTAGCAATAATTAGTCCATTGCATTGTAAAATTTGTTGTCGTTTTGGTTGCAGGAATATATGCGTTGACTAGCAATGATATTAAAGTGGGCCTCAACATTGAAGTGGATGGAAATCCTTGGAAGGTTATTGGTAAATCCTCTTAACTTTGCCCACTTGTTGTCCTTCTTCTTCTTTGGATTTCATTGGGGGTTTGTCTGTTGCGGCTGAATTGCTGTGTTGTTGGGAATTACAGTAATAAGCACCTCAGAGTTCTGAGAGCTGTAAATAAATGTATACATGTGTGTGTGTGTGTGTGTGGTTTTTTCTTGGGGTTTCTTAGCAAATTTTTCTTTTGTGTTTGTTTTTTTGTTTAAAAAAGACAATTGACTTGTATCTTTTCATGAATTTCTGGGCATTGTTTAGAGTTCCTCCATGTGAAACCTGGAAAAGGGGCAGCATTTGTGCGGACCACATTGCGAAATTACGTGACTGGAAATCAAGTTGAGAAAACATTCAGAGCTGGAAGTAAGGTAATTGCACTAGAGGTTCTGGATTTTGCACTTTTGTTTCTCTCCTGTTATTTCAATTAATTGAAGTCAATTTAAGGAATGTTTAAGTAGCTAAGCAGAAGGTATTCCCTTAGTAACTCTTGTCGTGTGTCGGCAAACTGAGATATTCATGTTTTAAATTCTGAACAGCTGCTAGACTTGTCGTTGAAACCTAATGGTGCACAATAAGTTTCTAGTTGGTTTCGTATGGGCTGATGGTTTTGTTATTGAATGCAAGTTCCCAATGTAAGGTAATTGAGCAGCTTGCTTCTATGTTGGATTTTTGTCTTCGCAAGTGTATGTTGTCGGACTTTAAAAGAAAATAAAGGTGTCATGGATTCAGACTAAGTTACTGTTTGGTATGTGCCTGCCTTGAACTCTTCATGAATGCAACGGTATTACTTCAATAAACTCGAACTTTACTTAAAAATCAAAGTTTCCACGAACCCAATAAATAAGTATGGTGAACTTTGACAAATAATTTTGAGATGGAATAGTTTCAAGAATAATTTCAGATACGAAGACGCTTAATATACTCACCATTGACCATTTTGAGGTACAAATAGATTTTCATGACGAATTTATAGGCCCAAGTATTTTCCATCTTTATTAAACGTAATTGGGGATAAGCTTTGTGATGCAAAGCTTGTTCAACTTTTCCAAAACCCAATCACATAACATTAGTTCCAAAAAAGGTCAACAGTGTCCTAATTATTTAGGCAAATTTCTGTTTGAGTGCTAATGTTATTTTCATTCTACTCTTGACAGATCGAAGAGGCGGACATATTCAAAGAGACCAAGCAATACACTTATAAAGATGGTGCTCAGTATGTTTTCATGGACTTGGTATGTCACTTGTCCTTTCAAATTCATATACTGGTCTCACATTGGTTACATCTTGTGATTATTATTGCTTTATCAGAACCCAAGAACACACAGAACTTTAGAGAACTTTTATACTTGGCTGCACCTTTCCCCTAATTGTACGCGTAAAATTTTGTTTTGAGACTAAGAGAGCAAGATGCTGATTCCAACTCAGAATAATGCGACTACGAGAAGTAAAACAAATACATGCTAATACTTTTTCCTGAGTCCAGTAGATCCATATTGTGGAATTTATACACCATGAAAGTCTAATTATACGTAGTAAAACTTAATGCCATCTCGTGCAATATATATATTCCAGAGTACATATGAAGAATACCGTCTCAATGAGGCAGATGTTGGAGATAAATCTAAGTGGCTGAAAGAAGG
Source organism: Rehmannia glutinosa (assembly GCA_016081115.2). Classification (NCBI taxonomy): domain Eukaryota; kingdom Viridiplantae; phylum Streptophyta; class Magnoliopsida; order Lamiales; family Orobanchaceae; genus Rehmannia; species Rehmannia glutinosa. The sequence goes on along the minus strand of JABTTQ020003344.1, from coordinate 7,129 downwards.
CATGGACTGCACTTTGCTATTCTGGAACGGAAAGGTTAGTATCAACTTGGGTTTCTGCAGTTTCCAATTAAAAACTGGTCTCCAAAGTTATTTTCAAGCTCGACTTCTCAAACTTATTGTCAATACTGAAGTAAAAATCTAACTGTTGACATTGTTGTAGGTCATTGATTTTGAACTCCCCATCACAGTGAAGTTGACCGTGGTTGAAGTTGATCCTGGTTTAAGGGGTGACACAGCTCAAGGTACTCTCTTACGTGGTCTTTTCTCATTTTCTGACAATTTTGGTATTAATGAGATGAAGAAAAGAGACGAGTTGAGTTGAAGTAGCCCTCACACCGAATTGTGTCATAAGTTTATTAATCATTTGTGATTTCTATTCTGTTGCAGGAGGATCTAAGCCTGCTATTCTTGATACTGGTGCTGTTGTTACCGTCCCATTGTTCATAGACATTGGCCAGGAAATTTTGGTAGATACTAGAACTGGGCAATACATGAGCCGTGCATAGCTTACGTTTGATACCACTTTTTAGGACCTTTGATAATTTTGGAAATCCGGCATATTATTTAACATTTCGATTTGAGAGATGTCCATCAGATCCTGTATAAATGCGTTTCAGCTACTCTTACACCTGAAAGAAACAACCCAATGGAGACTAATGTATTGTTTTTTCTGTAATGAAACAGTGTCTATTTCATTGAGAAGTCAATTTGTGTGATCAAGTAGGATATAATGGAACACAATCCTCCTCCTTCCCAGCTTATTGTATTTGTCGAATGCAGCAACACATATCCATTGATATGAACTCCTGCAAGAACTTTCGACTCGATTTGAAAAGTTGAAAAATCAAATGAATTCTAACATAAATACACACAGGGGCTCAGCTGCTTCAGCACCAACCTCTTCAGGATATCATACTGGGATATATAGCCTATTGCTCGTACCCAGCACCTATTCAACTATGTTTGTATATGAACATAAAGTCTCAATTAGCTAAGATGGTAAAATTCCATACTATGAATTATACTTTTACGTGTATTATCTTGGTTCCTTGTTCAGCCAAGTATTTTCTAGGCTTTCTCTTAGGCACCACGCCTCTTTTTAATGCCATCCCATAAACATTACGAGCCGGTAACGACCTTCCCTGTCGGTTCAACTCATTGATCAAGAAATTGAAAGGAATTCTGCTAGGCTTTCTGTCTTTGTGCATCAGCATCAAAACTGTCAACCCCTTGCGAACCTCTCCAACACCGCAAAGCGCGCGAATGACAATGTTGAAGGTGAATGTCTTGGGTGAATGTCCAATCTTAACCATCTCATTGAAAATCTCAAAAGCCCTACCTATTTCCCTTCCATTACAAAAAGGCTTCAACCACCAGATCATACGTGTCAGCGTAAACGACATAATTTCTATTCGACATTTCTTTGAACACATTGTAAGCATATTTCAGCAGCACTTTCTCTTTCCTTGCTCGCCTGCACAAACCTCTCAGCAAGGTGTTCATCATCCTCTCATCCACTCGAAGACCATTTTCAACCATTTGGTTGTAAACATCCAAAGCTGCTTTGATTTTACCCCATTTTAACAATCCGTGCAACAATGTACTATAGCTTATGTAGTCAGGCTTGCATTTCCTTTCCTTCATTCGCCTCAATACCCCAAAACCAAACAAAGGCTTGCCCTCTTTGAAGTAGCCATTAAAAAGAGTGTTGTAAGTGACCACACTCGGCCTCAACTCCATTTCTAGAGCTTCATTCAGCAAATCGAACGCCTCGTTCGACCTGCCCACTTTACAAAATCCATCCATCATGGCTGTGTAAGTATATATATCTGGTTTCATGGATGATTTCTTGATGCTCTCCATCAAGTCAAAAGCTTCCTCTACCCTCCCAACATAGCACAACCCCTTCAACAAGCAATTGTATGTGTTGATTGTTGGCTCGCATCCTATTCTAGACATTATGTCGAACACCTCATAGGCATCTCGCAGTCTTCCATTTTCGCAAAATGAGTTGATCAACGCAGTGAAAGTAGCGACATTGGGCTCGAACCCAGTTTCCAACATGTGGTCCAAAACACTTTTCGCTTCTATCGGCTCATTTTTCTTGCAGTAGCAGCTCACCAAAATTGAATAGGTCCAATTATCGGGGAATAACCCAAAAGATGATAAATTGGATTTCAGCTTCAATGCCAATTCAAATTCATCTGCTGCAACCAAAGACATAAGCAGATGATTGAACTCCGATATGGTTTGCATTTCTCCATTTCTCTGAATTTCTCGAATGCTTCAAGCTTTTCTGAGATTGGCACTGTCACAACAGTTTCGAGAAAATCTTGAACTTGCAATTTTCTGTTACTCGTGTGTCCGTAAATACTCTGCTTCTCTTTGATCGGTGTGGCAAATAAATGGAACTTACGCCGATTGATTGAGTTTCCGGCGAAGAAGAAAAGGGCATCGACGGAAGGAAATTGCACGGACGGGTGAAGAAAAGTGGAAGGTCGATGGCATGGAGATTGCTGGAAAGAAAACATAACTGATGATTGGATAATGTGCGTGTTTATCTTAGCATACATATTGAGGCATTTGCTCAGATTCCCTCAATATTGGTGGCAAACTTATATGTCTCCTCAGAAAAAGGCGATGTTTTTACAGGATGACAAAATATCAAGGAGAAAAAAGGAGAGACTGTATTTAAATAAGGTAGTTCTTGATAGGACCATAGTCCATATATATCCCCACTGTTGAAGATAGAATATGAATGGTCAAAAATGTAGAGCCATAGAGGAACTGACTATCCGAAGCTTTATTATATCAATATATGTCATGGGAATAAGTGTGTAAACGAAAGAGTTTGAGTCGAAAATTTAAATATAGATTGTTTGTGTTTGTTTGAATTTTAATCAAGCTTCAAAAAATGAGTTTAAGTTTAGTTTGATTATAAATCGAATCGAATTTGAATCGCTCTAGTCGAGCCGAACACGAATCGAGTTCGAGTAGATTGAGTCGAGTTTTACATCTTATCAAACGGGAAAATATGTTGGCTTGGTTATTATGTTAACGAACCGAGCTCAAACGAGTTTTTAACGATTAATCTCGATTCGAGTATCAGAGTAGCTTGGTTCGTTTTTCAGCCCTACATGGGAAAACACATCAACGAAGAATGTATAATTACTTTGATTTTCTATACATATATATCTAGTCATTAGTTTACCTATAAAAATAAATTAAAAATCAATTACTGACAATATATCATACTGAAGTTGGAATTCTTGTTCGAAAATTAAAAAAAATGGTTGGAAGTAAAACTGTTTGAATCTTGTTCATTCATTACTTAACTACTCATATATATTTGAATTCAAATTCAAATTTTCAGATTTTATTTCAGAGTTGAAATGGACTTATATTAATTAACCCAATCTATATATGGCGGCTACAATTTAATAGTCTTTTAATTTTCTCCTGCAGTTGGCCTGGCTCTTGCAATAGCTTCCAGGGCAGGGCACTTTGACTTAATTAATTAAACCTGGGTTCGGAAAATCATGAAAAATTAAAGTTATTAATAGGTCCCTACTTTTGAAAATAGAATATAAAGGGACTATTTCCTCAAAAAAAAAGAATATAAAGGGACTATTAGGCATTAGCTATACAAGGTTATAGGCTTATAGCAGGAATTTAGCATGAATAATTTTATTAAAAAAAAAAAAGGGAACAACTGCAGTCAGCAAATGCAGCTACATATTACTGTAAAAAATAATCTAAGTAGGATTTGTGATTGAGATTTTGTATTTGTAATAAAATATTATTTCAAATGTATTTAATCACATATTCCAATATCTCAAAAACAAGCAAACAAATAGCAAAAATTAACCATTCAAATCCTCAGAGACTTGCTAAATGTTTTCCAAAACATTGGGTCGTTATTAGCATCTGGGCCGGCCCCATCTTTTCCAGCTCCCTTTTTGCCAAGAATTGGGCTCAACAGCTTCTTCATCACCTTGTTAAAACCCGACCCACGAACGCGCCGCCCATGCTTCTTCGCCGCCACTTTAGGCGGCGGCGGCTGGCAACGCGGCGCCACCGCCGGCTCCGACAAGCTCCGGCCCAGCATGGCCTGGTTGAGATGCACCTCAAATGATAGCCGCTCGTATTGGTCCAGCAAAGTGCTCTGTTCGTCACCAAACCTCTTGAAAATCGCTGCCGCCATTTTTTCTTCCTTTGTTTCCATTTCGGAAAGCAATTTCTCAATAATCACTTGCATGGACATAGATATATATATTTGTGTGTATACACAACTGTGCGTTTTAGGTGTAACTGTGTGAGAAAAGTTGTGAAGCTGACAGTGTCTAAGGGAATCCTTGAGACAATTCACAAGCAACTGAAAAAAAGTGATAAATAAGAACAGTAAAAGGCTGCAATATGTATAGCACAGTTTGATAATAACTATTTATAATGAAGGTTGTTGCGTATTAAATTTTATTTCAAATTTTGATTTTTGAAATTCGATTGTAAGATAAATTAATTTCTTCATTTGGTTGCCCTTTAAATGAATAAAAATCTACTTTTTTAAACTGTTTTGAAATTAATAATGCACCTTGGATGTAAAAGATCAGGGTCCTAGCAATCCAGATTTCCTATTACTATATATATGCTAAAACTATGGTCTTAATTATATATGGTGCAATTAAGGAGGACTTTACTGCTCTGAGATTGATTACTTTATCAAGATTGAGGCAATTATGTTAACAATATCTGGTAGTCTTACTTAATCATAATTTTACAATATATTATTCCTCAAAAAAAAATTTACAATATATTATTCTTAATTACATTGGTGACAGAGTTTAAATTTGGATTAGGCTTATTTTAGTTGGTTTACCTGCCATGACTAAAAAAGGTTCAAACATTTGAACTTCCTGTATCATTTTTTTCTTTGGGACTTTATATTATAATTATTCAATTTATATAAGTATAGAAAAAATAAAATGATTAAATGATGTTCTGTCTTTATATGCGTGAAGCTGAAGGGAGCATATATGAGCAAAGGTTATGAATTAAAGAAGCTGGATTATGCAGCCATAAACTGTTTTAGCACTTTATGCTTTCTTGCTTGGTTGAAATTGTGCTTGTTCCTCGGTACTGAGAGATTCCTTGGAAGAGGCTTTTTCAACAAAATAGTTTGCAACCTTAATTTTCACTGCTTGCAGTCTTCAATTTGCATCTGCTATATAATCTTAGATGCCATTTATAATAGCATAAGCATTTGCTAAAATATTCAACTGATTTGTATATAATTCAATATATTTTCAATAAGAATAAAAATCAATTTTCGTATTCAAACATTAAAAGAATACGAATAAAAATATTCTCTAAACGAGTGAATACAAATAAAATATCTTGATATTCGATTCATTTATACCATAGTTGGAGACATTCATGTGGTAATTGTAACTATGTTTTTGATGTCCAAAAATAAAATCAGTTTTTAATTAGCTGACAAAAGCACTGGCCCCGCCCACCGGGCTTTCGGAAAAATCGGGCCAGACTGGGCCGGAGGCGAATAGTGATCGGGCCACAAATTTGGGAGCCCAGCCCAACCCAACTAATAAAAAATACACTAAAAGTACTGGACCATTTAAACCCGGAAAATAAAGGGTTAAGATCAATTATTTTGGCTCGTTTAAATTTGGGCTTTTTTTTGCCTGCATCCCGAATCAAGGCATCAAGCTAACCCGTAGGTTAGCCGACCTAGCCTAGCCTGCCAATTGTGTCTTTTTAAAAACTAAATATAATTCTAATATTATAAATATATTTTATTACATATTACCTATTACTAAATTTTTTTCCAAACTCACATCTTCTCATATTTAATAAGTTTAAATATATAATTTTTAAAACTATGAATTATAGTCATATGAATATTTTTGTTAAAAAGTATTATTTTTTTCATTTATATGGGTATATTTTATGTAACACTAATTTTTATTATTATAATTTTTATTTTAAAATTTAGATCAAGGAATATTTAAATTTTATAATTCTGTTAATGCAATATAATTATAAACTATACACGATTTTTTTTTATAATGAATACTTTAACTTAACATGTTAAACTTAAATGTTATATATGTTCGAATTTAAAATTTTAGATTTAAATATATAATTTTTAATTTTTTTGTTTATAGCTCGAGATTGATCTATTTAGCCCTAAATTGTGTTCTTGAATTAGGATTATATTCGTAATAAAGCTTCGCCTCCCCAATAGTGAATGTTTAATTCGAAGTCAGTTAGGGGTTAGGGTTATGGCTTGTCCGTTTAACCTCTATATATTTACTCTTAATAGGAATGTGGTCATCCGCTACAATTCCCATTCCTCTCTTCCTATTACACGTCATAACTCGTATAGAGATATAGTATGAGTCGAATTCCTGTTCATGCATGAATAAATAATCCACCATCCACCATAGTGATCCCAATTTATCCAGAGCCCGCAATCTCCCAGCCCCCGCGATACCAAATTCTTGAAAAAACCATACCTTCCCAATTCGATTTCACTCCGTCGTCGAGAGATGAAAAGGGTCGCAGACAACGTTGTGGACGGAGCCAAGAAGCCGGTTTTCCTGACGAAAGAGGAGCGTCAGAAGCTCGCCCTTCAACGCCGCCAGGAAGAAGTAGCCCAGCAGAAACGCCGCTCCGAGCTTCTTGTCCAACCTATCAGTGGCCACGACTCTAAACCCACATCCTCTGACCGTGACCGAGATACTAAGCGTCGGAACCGTGATAAAGAACGTGAGGACGAGCAATGGCGTGGAAGCGTGCCCGCTTGGAGAAATTGGCCGATAGGGAGCGTGAGATTGAGCTTGCTTCTATAAAAGAACAGAAATTGGGTTCTAAGAAGCCTAAAAGAGGGGTGATTAAGCCCAGCGAGAAGTTTCGATTCTCCTTTGATTGGGAGAACACCGAGGACACCTCTCGCGATATGAACCCCCTGTACCAAAACCCTCATGGATCTCCACTCCTATTTGGACGCGGCTTCCGAGGTGGAATTGACCGGAGGGAACAGAAAAAACTTGCCGCCAAGAATGAGAAGTATCTCCGGGATGAGATTCGGAAGAAGGAAGGCGTTGAGGAG